>CM018690.1:856787-1272701 GCA_009363875.1 Mikania micrantha | reverse complement strand
AACATATTCCTCGGTCAGAGTAGCACCGAGTTGAATCGCGGCTTCCAAGGTAGTGGGGTTGTTCCCCATAACAGTTCCTCTAACCACTAGAGGCAAGCCCTTCGATGTATTTCTCTATCCTGCGGGATAGAGGAGTAACCAAATGTGGTACCAAAATGCACAACTCATGAAAACGAGTTGTATACTTGGCATTTTCGCCACTATCCTGCAACAGATTCCACATCTCTACCTCCAGTTTCTTCAGCTCGTGACGTGGACAAAACTTTTCCACCAGTAAGTTCTTGAATCCATTCCATGGTAAAGGCTAGAGCGACCTCACGTCCCCTGGTGTTTTCTCAGAGTTCCACCAGGTGGTGAGCGCTCCCTTATGAAAGCACTTGAGGCCATCTTGACCTTCAGATTTCAGGACATCCAGTGAAGTCGAGAATGTCTTCGATGCTTTCCAGCCACTGCAGTAGACCGGTTGCTCCCTCAGTACCAGAATACTTGGGAGGTTTAGCATCGTTGAACTGCTTAAAGTAAAGTTAGCAGTTCCAACGTTAGTGGCATTGGAGTTGTGTGCAGAATCACCGGTACTTCCCCGAAGATTCTGGGTAATATCAGGACCATACCCGGGATCACATCCCTCATGTGAACAGCGATAGCTCGAGCGATCTTGTTTAATTTCATCATCATTACGCTTGTCGAACCACCAGCATTTGGGCTCGTCGAGGAGGCATTCTACGAATAGAAGCCACAAGCGGGTCAGTAATGAGAATGGATACAATTGAATTTTCATGATAAAGTCAGTAATATATCCATACTACTAGTATTATCATTCAATTGTAATATGATCCAGTACACGTATAAGTTATCAACTTATTTGTATTATTATCATGTGAATATGTACGATGTCTCATGATCTCTCCACAAACCTACACACTGACACTTTCCCGATATACCGAAAATAGCTTATATATAGGGCTCACTCTCGTGCCACCACCGTTTCGGTACACCACGATCGTGCCCTTGCTAGCATTTGGCATTACGTTTGTACTGATTTCCAAGTGTGTTCCATTGATTAAGAATCCATGATCTTTGATCAACTTGAACTATGATTGATTCCATGATTGAACTATGATTATGTTATGTGTGCACTTTCTAACAATCGTTAACATGTAAAGCTAAATCATACGTGTGCTCTACACTTTCCCGTTAATCTATGTTAGTAAGTACCAATGATGTAATCACTTAAGAATTTCACTTAAGATTTACATTGAAGGAATGTTCACAACTTGAATGATTCACCATAATGTCTGGTTCATCCAAGTTTGAATTCCACTATGATTTGATTCACCAATGATTGTTTCCCAAATGATTGTATCCCATGTGTTTGTAACCCATGTGTTTGACCAATGTTCAATGATTCCGGTTGTTCCCGAATCCTCACTTCAAATTCAAGCGCCGAATTTTCCCTGACAAACCAAGATAAGCTTATATATAGGGTAAGCTCTCACCGACCACCCCACTTACCTCAGCCCATCAGCGTTAATCCGCCGTTTGCATTTGAAGCTAAGATTCCAACCCGTGATTGATTATGATTATCCATGATTCTCTTGTTCTGTGATTCTGTTTATGATTGTGTAAACCATGGTCCTTAATTTACTAGAAACTAAGACCTTAGGTTTATGTATATGTGTCCTAGGTTAGTCAACCTAGTTTCCCAATACTTACAGTACTGAGCATAATGATTTCCTGTGAGAACTTCAACTAAAGAATACTGTTACACAGATTCTAAGTTATAAAGTTCCTATGATAATGAACACCTGATAATGATAACAATGATAACAATGACAAGGATTTCAAATCTAAGTTCTAAATTAATAGACCTCAACCTTTGAATTCCTATATAGTGATATGACAAGGATCTCAAATCCAAGTTCTAAGTCAATAGATCTTGACCTTTGAATCCTATAATGAATATGACAAGGATCTCAAATCCAAGTTCTAAATTAATAGATCTTGACCTTTGAATCCTATAATGAATATGACAAGGATCTTAGATCAAAGATAACAATCTTTGCCTCTAAATCCCATAATGAATACGACAAGGATCTTAGATCAAAGATACTAAATTAATAGATCTTTGCCTCTAAATCCCATAATGAATATGACAAGGAATTCATATCAAAGATACTGAAACCACAGATCTTTTGCCTCTGAATTTCTATAATGATCTCTGTGTGAGAATTTCAGATCAAGGATACTAAGAATACAGATCCTTGCCTCTGAAATCCTTAAATGCATATGTGTGAGAATTTAATTCGGTTTCTAAAATTATAGAAGTCCGATTCAAATTCCTTGACTCAATGTCTAATCTTAGAAAAATGTCCCTAAGATCTTTCAAGCTTATTGTAGACTTAATGCTCACTTAAGTTACTTAGATCCTAAGTATCCTCAAGCCTATAGCACTTAGTCCTATTGGGTAGCTTAGGTTATAGTCTAGGTCATTAAACATTGGGTTTTCCTAGTTCTCTACAACCTTGGCTCTGATACCAACCTGTCACACCCCTGCGCCGCGTGCGGAATCCACGGCGCGGTGACGTATGATCAGTTGATTCATGCACAAGTATTGAATAAGAACAACCACAATGGATTACTACATTTCATAATGTTTAGACATTTGATTAGTTACAGACAATCTATCTACCAAAAGTAAGACAACTACAGACCCAAAATATAGTTTACAAAATAAGACTCCAAACAAGACAATTAAACATTTAGGATTTAGTGAGTTTCTATTCCATCCTAGCATGTTTCTTCATCTTGTTCTATCTTAGAATGGTCTCCTTAGTTGTCCCTGAGATTGTCTTAAACCTGATTACCTGAAACACGTGAAAAGTAACTGTCAACTACAGACGTAGTTGGTGAGAACAATAGGTTTAAACATTTGTAAACATGAGTTATATGATATAAGACATAGGTAAGTTAAAGCATCATAAGATTCACACGGATGAGCTGCAACCCAAACTAACATCAAGTAAGAAAATGAGTGTAAACAGTCCAATCACTGTTTGCACATGAGTCAACATCTAATATCAAGTCCCAAACCACGTTTGGAGTTAGATAATATGTCAACAGTTTTGAATAAACCATATGTAACCGAAATCTGCAGTTAGTTTATAAAACAGATTTAAAAAACTAACTGCAGCAATCGGCCTGCCCCAATGTATGTGTCCGCTTTCCCTTGTTGTGATCACCCAGTACTAACGCTAATGAATATGATACTTGATGGGTTTATAAGTTTGTTTACAACAATGGACACCATGTTTTCTGAATCTTACTTTAACCGGATGTGTTAATGTCTTATTGAAAAACTGGATTTAACTCCACGAGTTAAATCCTTTGTTTATGTAACATGAAATGAATCTCTTGATTTGAATACCATGATGTGAACAACTTGACTTGAATACCATGCTTGAACCAATGAATTTGAATACCATGTTTTGAACCACTTGATTTGGATACCATGTTGTGAACCACTTGTTTGAATACCATGTTGTGAACCACTTGTTTTGAATACCATGTTGTGAACCACTTGTGTAATAACAAGGTTTATAACAAAAGGGTTTGTAAAATCCTTTAAAAGAACATTTGAGTAAAACTGTTATAAAACATTTCAAGAAAACATTATAAAATCCTTTTAGTAATAAGGGTTTAGTAGTAAATAATTCCTTTGAAACAGTTGAAGAGTCACTTGGATTCATAAGATAAACCTGTAATGTTTATGAATGCACATAAACTGTGCAATGAAACAAGATTGAAATAGCGGTTTTAATCACGTGTTCCACCCCAAAACAGTTATAAAACAGTAAAAGAGGGGCTAAAGTTCTCACCTGTCTGCAGTAGACTCTGAACAAAAACAGATAGCAAGTAGCAAACAGGACTTCTAATTGTTTCCTATAACATTGTAATCATACATAAGATATAGGATTTATAATGTATAACTTTGATTCATTGATTAACTTGTGTTCACTTGAACTTGATTAACTCTTGAAAGTTATGTCTTGAATTAATTGTTTGATCATGGGTTCAAGAAACAAATGTGAAATGTTCTTTGTGCATACATCTTATGCATAAATGATAAACATTCTTGAATTTGATAACCTTTGATCAACATTAATTATGAAAGATTGTTCCAATTGATTTAAGTCTTTATGATTGTGACTTGATCTTGTAATTAGGATAAATTGTAACTTAAACCAATTATGACAATTTCACATGTACTTAGAGTTTGTGGCCACACCATGGGCCTTAAGCCCATAACACTAGGATAGACTTAATTATAGGTCCATGGGCCCATTATGTTAACGAGGGCCAATTGATTATGATATTGGGTCAAGTGGGTGTGATGTTGGCCCAATTACATTTCTAACGTCCCTAATACATGTCAAGAACAATATCATACCGATCACAATATCAATGAATCGAATGAAATTGAATTGAGCCCAAGGAATTTGAGTTGGGCCTAACAATGTATAGGTAGGCCATATAAGGTTTCAAGTGACATTGGGCCAATTAAGGTCTTAACGGGCCAAACTATTTCAATTGATCTTGGGCTAAACTCTTAACCCGATTACTAAGAGGATTGGGCCAAATATGAAGGGGTTGGGCCGGTTGGCTCATGGGCTGCCATTTTAGGCAGCGAACCCTTTGAGGTTCAGCCAAGGTTCGGCCTTGTAACAGAAGGGTTCGTCGAGTGTGTGGTCCAGGGGTTCGGCAAGGGTTTGTGAGATGACCGGCACTACAAGGTTCGTGAGGCATAAGGTCTTAGCAAGGCTCGTCTGCATGGGTTCGTGGAATAATTCACATGCATAAGGGTTCGGCATAAGCTGGACAACTGCATGAGGGTTCGCAGCCAAAAAGAGTTCGTGGATGCATGACGGCTTCGGCTAAGGTGGCCAAGGGTTCGTGATCTTAAGATGGTTCGTCGAAGACATGAAGGCTCGTGAGAGTCCCTAGAGTTCGGCTGGCAAACCCCCCACGAACCATGCAGGGTTCGTCCATGCTAACTGTGTTCACAAGGGTTCGGCTTTGGGCAGATGGGTTCGGCTTCCTGACCACGAACGAACCTGTTAATCTGCATCATCACCATCGCATAACTTCTGGATCTAAACCACGATCCAGGCTAGCACAACCTCTAGAAAGGTTTCTATAGGTGCGAAACTAGGAAGGAAGTGCAAGAACCGGCTAAAACTCACGTTTACACAATTTACACCCAAAAACCCTAATTTCGTAATTATTCAAGCATCTATACCTCGAGATCGGCTGGTCAAAACCACTGATTTCTTGTACTTTCGTGTAGAGGAGGTCGAGGGCTTCGCGTGGGTTCGAGAATCACCGAAATCCGTCGAGAAACGAGCGAGATACGATCGATTAAAGGGTTTTTCTAGTGAGAGAGAGGGTAGACGAAAATGTAGAGAGAGAAAGGGTTGTTGGTTGAATTTATGAGACTTTAAGCCTTGTTCAAGGCTTTTATAGTCCGGGTAGTGTTCGGGTTCGTTTCGGTCGCTCGGTTCGCGTTTCCGGAACGTAACGCGTATTTTACGCGGTTAAAAATAAAAATAGTTATTAAACTCATTAAAATGATGAGTTTCAAAATTGTAAAAATATAAAATAATTATTATAATTATTTTTACTCTTCGTGTGTTGCCGGATCGTTAAACATTCACAATTTACGTGTATACCCGCAATCGCGTACGTTTTCCGATCGTATTAATTATTTAAAGTCGTTTGATCATAATTATAAGTTCAACATTCGTATCATTATGGATCGTCACCCATAACTATACTCAGTCTCGCTTACAGATTACGATTTTTGTTGAATTAATTAATTGTTATACTATTCGTCTCAACACTACGCACTAACACTAACCTGTTACACCGAACGCAGTATATGTATAGGGCTCACTCTCGCTGCCCACCACTGTTTCGATATAACAAGTTACTGTTCTTGCTTAGTGAAATCGACTGTAAATAGATAATACATACTTGTTTTCTGGCTACTAAGATCCTGTAACACACAAGCACACATTATGAGCATACTGAAACACATTAATGAACTGAAACTGAACAGACACTGTTCTAACACTGTTTACACTACATGACTATATGCATAAATGTTACAGTCTCCCCTAGTTAAGGGAATTTCGTCCCGAAATTAACTAGCCGAAGATACTGTAAAAAGATGAGGGTACTTAAGCTTCATCTGGTCTTCACGTTCCCAGGTGAACTCAGCACCGCGTTTGCCCTCCCATCGCACTTTCACGATCGGGATACGGCTGCGTTTAAGTTTCTTGACCCCATGATCCATGATCTCAACTGGACGTTCAATGAATTGCATGTTGTTCTGAATCTGTATGTCTTCCAGTGGAATCTGAACATCATGATCCGCCAAGCATTTCTTAAGATTCGATACATGAAAAGTATCATGAACATTGCTTAGCTCCACTGGAAGTTTGAGTTTGTAGGCTACGGGACCAATCCGTTCCAGGATCTCAAAAGGTCCAACGTACCTTGGTGCAAGTTTCCCTTTCTTCCCGAATCGGACAACGCCTTTCCAGGGAGAAACTTTGAGTAAGACTCGGTCACCAACTTGAAACTCAAGCGGTTTCCGACGACGATCAGCATAACTCTTCTGCCGATCTCGTGCGGCCTTAAGCCGTGACTGAATGATTGTGATCTTGTCTGATGTTTCCTGAATAAGTTCTGGTCCTACGACCTGTGAGTCACCAATCTCGGTCCAACAGACCGGTGATCGGCACTTTCTACCATATAGAGCTTCGAATGGTGCACATTGAATGCTCGTATGATAGCTATTGTTATATGAAAACTCAATGAGTGGGAGATGAGTGTCCCAACTTCCGCCGAAGTCAATGACACAAGAACGGAGCATGTCCTCAAGTGTTTGGATAGTCCTCTCACTTTGGCCGTCGGTTTGGGGATGATACGCCGTGCTAAGATTAACACGCGTTCCCAAAGCCTTTTGCAATGATTGCCAAAAGCGAGAAGTGAAGCGACTATCACGATCAGATATGATTGATGTTGGAGTACCATGACGTGCAATGATTTCGTTGATGTACAATGTGGATAACTTCTCCATCTTGTAATCTTCTCTGATTGGGAGAAAATGAGCAGATTTGGTGAGTCGATCAACGATCACCCAAATCGAATCGAAACCTCTCGGAGTTCTCGGCAACTTCGTTATG
Source organism: Mikania micrantha (assembly GCA_009363875.1). Lineage (NCBI taxonomy): Eukaryota > Viridiplantae > Streptophyta > Magnoliopsida > Asterales > Asteraceae > Mikania > Mikania micrantha. Next base: position 1,265,454 of record CM018690.1, on the reverse strand, counting down.
AAATCCATGGAAATTTGCTCCCATTTCCATTGAGGAATTTCAGGTTGTTGCAGAAGTCCCGAAGGCTTTTGATGTTCTGCTTTGACCTTTGAACACGTAAGACATTTTCCCACGTACAGTGCTATGTCTTTCTTCATTCCCGGCCACCAGTAAGATGTCCTCAAATCCTGATACATCTTGTCGGCTCCAGGATGAACTGAGTATCGCGACTTATGAGCCTCATCACAGATGAGTGTGCGCAATTCTTCAGACTTTGGAATCCAAATGCGGCCGTTGAGATATAACAACCCATCAGCTCGAGGTTCTAGTTTCTTCTCAATACCACAATCCAAGTCTGTTTTGAGTTGATTGTCTGTTACTACTTGTTGTTGTGCAATACGAATCAAGTCTTTCAAGTTTGGCTGTGTGTTGATCTCCATGGCTCTTACACGAATCGGTTTGACTGGTTCCTTGCGACTAAGAGCATCCGCCACCACATTGGCTTTACCCGGATGGTAACGAATCTCACAGTCGTAATCAGTTAGAAGCTCAACCCAACGTCGTTGTCTCATGTTGAGTTCTTTCTGATTGAGAATGTGTTGAAGGCTCTTGTGGTCTGTATAGATAACACATTTAGTACCATACAGGTAGTGTCTCCAAATCTTCAGTGCAAAGACCACAGCCCCTAACTCAAGGTCATGAGTAGTGTAATTCTTCTCGTGAACCTTAAGTTGTCTTGAAGCATAAGCAATGACCTTGTCCCGTTGCATAAGTACACAACCGAGACCAAGGTTTGAAGCATCACAGTAGACAATGAAATCATCACTGCCTTCTGGAAGACTAAGGATAGGGGAATTGCATAACTTCTGTTTAAGAAGTTGAAATGCATCTTCTTGTTTCTGTCCCCATATAAAAGCTTGACTTTTCTGAGTTAATGTAGTGAGTGGCAAGGCTATCTTAGAGAAATTTGCAATAAATCTCCTATAATAACCTGCCAGACCCAGGAATGAACGAATCTCTGTTGGAGTAGATGGAGTAGTCCAGTTCTTAATCGCCTCAATCTTGGCTGGATCTACATGAATTCCATCTTTGTTTATGACATGTCCTAAGAAGTGAACCTCCTTTAGCCAAAATTCACACTTTGAGAATTTAGCATAAAGTCGTTCAGTTCTTAGTAACTCTAAGACTTTCCTCAAATGATCCTCGTGTTCTTGTTCTGACTTGGAATAAATCAGTATATCATCAATGAAGACAATAACAAACTGATCCAAGTATGGCCTGCAGACTCGATTCATCAAGTCCATGAACACTGCGGGTGCATTGGTCAGCCCAAATGGCATAACCACAAACTCATAGTGTCCATATCGAGTCCTAAATGCAGTCTTTGGTATATCCTCATCATTTACTCTTAACTGATGATACCCGGATCGTAAATCAATCTTAGAGAAGCAAGTTGCTCCCTGTAATTGATCAAATAGATCATCGATCCTAGGTAGAGGATATCTGTTCTTGATTGTTAACTTGTTCAGCTCACGATAATCTATGCACATGCGAAATGAACCGTCTTTCTTCTTGACAAATAGAACCGGAGCTCCCCATGGAGAGAAACTCGGTCTTATGAAACCTTTGTCTAAAAGTTCTTGAAGCTGACTAGACAGTTCTTGCATCTCAGACGGTGCTAACCGATATGGTGACTTCGCCACTGGGTTTGCTCCAGGGACGAGATCAATTCTAAACTCCACTTGTCGGACTGGTGGTAGTCCAGGCAAGTCTTCTGGAAATACGTCTGGATAGTCTTTGATAACCGGTACGTCTCCAACTGCTTTCTTGTCAGGTTTATTTTCCACCACGTGAGCTAAGAATGCATAATATTTCTTCTTCAGATACTTCCTCGCCTTGATGCACGATACAATCTTCAATTCGCGGCAGGGTTTCTCACCGTAGACTATCATCGTTTCGCCGGACGGTAGGGGAATTCGAATAAGTTTCTCCGAGCATACGATTTCAGCATTATTCTTAGATAACCAATCCATTCCTACTACAACTTCGAAGCTTCCGAGAGTCATAGGAATGAGATCGATAGGGAAAAGATGGTCATTTAATCTTAGCTCACAAGCATTTATGATGGAATCTACAACTATGGTTTTACCATTCGCTACTTCTACAGTATAGGGAGCAGTAAGTGTGGATAGTTGCATATTAAGAACAGAAGCAGTATGAGCAGAGATAAAGCTTTTATCAGCACCAGTATCAAATATGATAGGAACATAGTGATTATTGATAAGAAATGTACCCGTGATGACTGCCGGCTCTTCACGTGCTTCAGCAGTTCCAATAACGAAAGCACGAGCAACAGCAGTATTGTTGTTGAGTTTCGGACACTGGTTTCTGAAGTGCCCTTCTGCCCCACAATTATAGCAGGCTCTTCCACCTGCAGCAGTAGAAGTTGTGGCAGCAGTTGTTGCAGCAATAAGATGAGCAGATCGACAAGTCGCTGCAAAGTGTCCCATACGCCCACACTTGTGACACTTTCTGCATGCAATAGTGGGTAGATGATGGTACTGGCATTTGGTGCAGAGTGGAAATGAGCCAGTGTACTGCTTTCTGACATTAGCAGGTTGTGGCATAGCAGTGAGGGGAGTAGCATGAGTAGGTGCAGCCGCAGTCAACGCTGCAAAGTTCTTGATTGTCTTCTGTTTCTTCTTCTTGGGATGGTGCTGTTCAGGCTTCTTGCCTTCCTCAATCTGTGCTCTTTTAAATCCCTTTCGGGTGAGCACTCCCGATTTAACATATTCCTCGGTCAGAGTAGCACCGAGTTGAATCGCGGCTTCCAAGGTAGTGGGGTTGTTCCCCATAACAGTTCCTCTAACCACTAGAGGCAAGCCTTCGATGTATTTCTCTATCCTGCGGGATAGAGGAGTAACCAAATGTGGTACCAAAATGCACAACTCATGAAAACGAGTTGTATACTTGGCATTTTCGCCACTATCCTGCACCAGATTCCACATCTCTACCTCCAGTTTCTTCAGCTCGTGACGTGGACAAAACTTTTCCACCAGTAAGTTCTTGAATCCATTCCATGGTAAGGCTAGAGCGACCTCACGTCCCCTGGTGTTCTTCTCAGAGTTCCACCAGGTGAGCGCTCCCTTATGAAAAGCACTTGAGGCCATCTTGACCTTCAGATTTTCAGGACATCCAGTGAAGTCGAGAATGTCTTCGATGCTTTCCAGCCACTGCAGTAGACCGGTTGCTCCCTCAGTACCAGAATACTTGGGAGGTTTAGCATCGTTGAACTGCTTAAAAGTAAAGTTAGCAGTTCCAACGTTAGTGGCATTGGAGTTGTGTGCAGAATCACCGGTACTTCCCCGAAGATTCTGGGTAATATCAGTGACCATACCCGGGATCACATCCCTCATGTGAACAGCGATAGCTCGAGCAATCTTGTTAATTTCATCATCATTACCGCTTGTCGAACCACCAGCATTTGGGTCTCGTCGAGGAGGCATTCTACGAATAGAAGCCACAAGCGGGTCAGTAATGAGAATGGATACAATTGAATTTTCATGATAAAGTCAGTAATATATCCATACTACTAGTATTATCATTCAATTGTAATATGATCCAGTACACGTATAAGTTATCAACTTATTTGTATACTTATCATGTGAATATGTACGATGTCTCATGATCTCTCCACCAAACCTACACACTGACACTTTCCCGATATACCGAAAATAGCTTATATATAGGGCTCACTCTCGCTGCCCACCACCGTTTCGGTATACCACGATCGTGCCCTTGCTAGCATTTGGCATTACGTTTGTACTGATTTCCAAGTGTGTTCCATTGATTAAGAATCCCATGATCTTTGATCAACTTGAACTATGATTGATTCCATGATTGAACTATGATTATGTTATGTGTGCACTTTCTAACAATCGTTAACATGTAAAGCTAAATCATACGTGTGCTCTACACTTTCCCGTTAATCTATGTTAGTAAGTACCAATGATGTAATCACTTAAGAATTTCACTTAAGATTTACATTGAAGGAATGTTCACAACTTGAATGATTCACCATAATGTCTGGTTCATCCAAGTTTGAATTCCACTATGATTTGATTCACCAATGATTGTTTCCCAAATGATTGTATCCCATGTGTTTGTACCCCATGTGTTTGACCAATGTTCAATGATTCCGGTTGTTCCCGAATCCTCACTTCAAATTCAAGCGCCGAATTTTCCCTGACAAACCAAGATAAGCTTATATATAGGGTAAGCTCTCACCGACCCACCACTTACCTCAGCCCATCAGCGTTAATCCGCCGTTTGCATTTGAAGCTAAGATTCCAACCCGTGATTGATTATGATTATCCCATGATTCCTCTTGTTCTGTGATTCTGTTTATGATTGTGTAAACCATGGTCCTTAATTTACTAGAAACTAAGACCTTAGGTTTATGTATATGTGTCCTAGGTTAGTCAACCTAGTTTCCCAATACTTACAGTACTGAGCATAATGATTTCCTGTGAGAACTTCAACTAAAGAATACTGTTACACAGATTCTAAGTTATAAAGTTCCTATGATAATGAACACCTGATAATGATAACAATGATAACAATGACAAGGATTTCAAATCTAAGTTCTAAATTAATAGACCTCAACCTTTGAATTCCTATAGTGATATGACAAGGATCTCAAATCCAAGTTCTAAGTTAATAGATCTTGACCTTTGAATCCTATAATGAATATGACAAGGATCTCAAATCCAAGTTCTAAATTAATAGATCTTGACCTTTGAATCCTATAATGAATATGACAAGGATCTTAGATCAAAGATAACAATCTTTGCCTCTAAATCCCATAATGAATACGACAAGGATCTTAGATCAAAGATACTAAATTAATAGATCTTTGCCTCTAAATCCCATAATGAATATGACAAGGAATTCATATCAAAGATACTGAAACCACAGATCTTTGCCTCTGAATTTCTATAATGATCTCTGTGTGAGAATTTCAGATCAAGGATACTAAGAATACAGATCCTTGCCTCTGAAATCCTTAAATGCATATGTGTGAGAATTTAATTCGGTTTCTAAAATTATAGAAGTCCGATTCAAATTCCTTGACTCGATGTCTAATCTTAGAAAAATGTCCCTAAGATCTTTCAAGCTTATTGTAGACTTAATGCTCACTTAAGTTACTTAGATCCTAAGTATCCTCAAGCCTATAGCACTTAGTCCTATTGGGTAGCTTAGGTTATAGTCTAGGTCATTAAACATTGGGTTTTTCCTAGTTCTCTACAACCTTGGCTCTGATACCAACCTGTCACACCCCTGCGCCGCGTGCGGAATCCACGGCGCGGTGACGTATGATCAGTTGATCATGCACAAGTATTGAATAAGAACAACCACAATGGATTACTACATTTCATAATGTTTAGACATTGATTAGTTACAGACAATCTATCTACCAAAAGTAAGACAACTACAGACCCAAAATATAGTTTACAAAATAAGACTCCAAACAAGACAATTAAACATTTAGGATTTAGTGAGTTTCTATTCCATCCTAGCATGTTTCTTCATCTTGTTCTATCTTAGAATGGTCTCCTTAGTTGTCCCTGAGATTGTCTTAAACCTGATTACCTGAAACACGTGAAAAGTAACTGTCAACTACAGACGTAGTTGGTGAGAACAATAGGTTTAAACATTTGTAAACATGAGTTATATGATATAAGACATAGGTAAGTTAAAGCATCATAAGATTCACACGGATGAGCTGCAACCCAAACTAACATCAAGTAAGAAAATGAGTGTAAACAGTCCAATCACTGTTTGCACATGAGTCAACATCTAATATCAAGTCCCAAACCACGTTTGGAGTTAGATAATATGTCAACAGTTTTGAATAAACCATATGTAACCGAAATCTGCAGTTAGTTTATAAAACAGATTTAAAAACTAACTGCAGCAGCAATCGGCCTGCCCCAATGTATGTGTCCGCTTTCCCTTGTTGTGATCACCCAGTACTAACGCTAATGAATATGATACTTGATGGGTTTATAAGTTTGTTTACAACAATGGACACCATGTTTTCTGAATCTTACTTTAACCGGATGTGTTAATGTCTTATTGAAAAACTGGATTTAACTCCACGAGTTAAATCCTTTGTTTATGTAACATGAAATGAATCTCTTGATTTGAATACCATGATGTGAACAACTTGACTTGAATACCATGCTTGAACCAATGAATTTGAATACCATGTTTTGAACCACTTGATTTGGATACCATGTTGTGAACCACTTGTTTTGAATACCATGTTGTGAACCACTTGTTTTGAATACCATGTTGTGAACCACTTGTGTAATAACAAGGTTTATAACAAAAGGGTTTGTAAAATCCTTTAAAAGAACATTTGAGTAAAACTGTTATAAAACATTTCAAGAAAACATTATAAAATCCTTTTAGTAATAAGGGTTTAGTAGTAAATAATTCCTTTGAAACAGTTGAAGAGTCACTTGGATTCATAAGATAAACCTGTAATGTTTATGAATGCACATAAACTGTGCAATGAAACAAGATTGAAATAGCGGTTTTAATCACGTGTTCCACCCCAAAACAGTTATAAAACAGTAAAAGAGGGGCTAAAGTACTCACCTGTCTGCAGTAGACTCTGAACAAAAACAGATAGCAAGTAGCAAACAGGACTTCTAATTGTTTCCTATAACATTGTAATCATACATAAGATATAGGATTTATAATGTATAACTTTGATTCATTGATTAACTTGTGTTCACTTGAACTTGATTAACTCTTGAAAGTTATGTCTTGAATTAATTGTTTGATCATGGGTTCAAGAAACAAATGTGAAATGTTCTTTTGTGCATACATCTTATGCATAAATGATAAACATTCTTGAATTTGATAACCTTTGATCAACATTAATTATGAAAGATTGTTCCAATTGATTTAAGTCTTTATGATTGTGACTTGATCTTGTAATTAGGATAAATTGTAACTTAAACCAATTATGACAATTTCACATGTACTTAGAGTTTGTGGCCACACCATGGGCCTTAAGCCCATAACACTAGGATAGACTTAATTATAGGTCCATGGGCCCATTATGTTAACGAGGGCCAATTGATTATGATATTGGGTCAAGTGGGTGTGATGTTGGCCCAATTACATTTCTAACGTCCCTAATACATGTCAAGAACAATATCATACCGATCACAATATCAATGAATCGAATGAAATTGAATTGAGCCCAAGGAATTTGAGTTGGGCCTAACAATGTATAGGTAGGCCATATAAGGTTTCAAGTGACATTGGGCCAATTAAAGGTCTTAACGGGCCAAACTATTTCAATTGATCTTGGGCTAAACTCTTAACCCGATTACTAAGAGGATTGGGCCAAATATGAAGGGGTTGGGCCGGTTGGCTCATGGGCTGCCATTTTAGGCAGCGAACCCTTTGAGGTTCAGCCAAGGTTCGGCCTTGTAACAGAAGGGTTCGTCGAGTGTGTGGTCCAGGGGTTCGGCAAGGGTTTGTGAGATGACCGGCACTACAAGGTTCGTGAGGCATAAGGTCTTAGCAAGGCTCGTCTGCATGGGTTCGTGGAATAATTCACATGCATAAGGGTTCGGCATAAGCTGGACAACTGCATGAGGGTTCGCAGCCAAAAAGAGTTCGTGGATGCATGACGGCTTCGGCTAAAGGTGGCCAAGGGTTCGTGATCTTAAGATGGTTCGTCGAAGACATGAAGGCTCGTGAGAGTCCCTAGAGTTCGGCTGGCAAACCCCCCACGAACCATGCAGGGTTCGTCCATGCTAACTGTGTTCACAAGGGTTCGGCTTTGGGCAGATGGGTTCGGCTTCCTGACCACGAACGAACCTGTTAATCTGCATCATCACCATCGCATAACTTCTGGATCTAAACCACGATCCAGGCTAGCACAACCTCTAGAAAGGTTTCTATAGGTGCGAAACTAGGAAGGAAGTGCAAGAACCGGCTAAAACTCACGTTTACACAATTTACACCCAAAAACCCTAATTTCGTAATTATTCAAGCATCTATACCTCGAGATCGGCTGGTCAAAACCACTGATTTCTTGTACTTTCGTGTAGAGGAGGTCGAGGGCTTCGCGTGGGTTCGAGAATCACCGAAATCCGTCGAGAAACGAGCGAGATACGATCGATTAAAGTTGGTTTTTCTAGTGAGAGAGAGGGTAGACGAAAATGTAGAGAGAGAAAGGGTTGTTGGTTGAATTTATGAGACTTTAAGCCTTGTTCAAGGCTTTTATAGTCCGGGTAGTGTTCGGGTTCGTTTCGGTCGCTCGGTTCGCGTTTCCGGAACGTAACGCGTATTTTACGCGGTTAAAAATAAAAATAGTTATTAAACTCATTAAAATGATGAGTTTCAAAATTGTAAAAATATAAAATAATTATTATAATTATTTTTACTCTTCGTGTGTTGCCGGATCGTTAAACATTCACAATTTACGTGTATACCCGCAATCGCGTACGTTTTCCGATCGTATTAATTATTTAAAGTCGTTTGATCATAATTATAAGTTCAACATTCGTATCATTATGGATCGTCACCCATAACTATACTCAGTCTCGCTTACAGATTACGATTTTTGTTGAATTAATTAATTGTTATACTATTCGTCTCAACACTACGCACTAACACTAACCTGTTACACCGAACGCAGTATATGTATAGGGCTCACTCTCGCTGCCCACCACTGTTTCGATATAACAAGTTACTGTTCTTGCTTAGTGAAATCGACTGTAAATAGATAATACATACTTGTTTTCTGGCTACTAAGATCCTGTAACACACAAGCACACATTATGAGCATACTGAAACACATTAATTGAACTGAAACTGAACAGACACTGTTCTAACACTGTTTACACTACATGACTATATGCATAAATGTTACATTATTACACAAGGACACTATCTTTAGTATTCAATCAAGGGTTTCAATACAAGGTTTTCAACCAATGGTTTTCATAGTGATATTCAATCAAAGTATTTCAAATCATGTTAATCAAGCAAGGTTTTCAAATCATGGTAAATCAAATAAGGCATTCAATCAAAGGTTTCAAATCAAAGTATTCAAAAGCATGGTGTTCATCGTTGTGAACAAACTTATACACACATTAAGTTACACATCTCATAGCGTTAGTACTGGGTGATCACAACAAGGGAAAGCGGACACACATGGTTTCGCCAAAGCTGGAGTTAGCTTTTAAATTTGCTTTAAAAGCTAACTGTAGAATTGGTTGCATTACGGTAATATGAATTTGCTGTTAATTAAGTTTACCAGTATAGGTCATATTGACCGGGTTACGTCAACACGGAGTTGTCTACTGAGTAAACTCATTAGTATAGCTCGTGTTGAATGTATTTGCTGACTAATATTCTGACTCCAAACGTAGTTTGGGACTTGATTATATGTTGGTTTTCTAGCAAACAGTCTGATGACTGTTTGGACACATTATACATACTTGATGTTAGTTTGGGTTGCAACCATCCATGCATTTTCAATTACAGTTTTATACATATGCCTTACATTGCAGATTCATGTTCACAATTGTTAAACCTATTGTTCTAACCAGCTACTTTTGTAGTTGACAGTTACTTTTCAAGTGTTTCAGGTAATCAGGTTTAAGACAATTCTAAAGGACAACTAAGGAGACCGTTTTAAGATTGAACAAGATGAAGAAACAAGCTGGGATGGATTAGAAACTCATTTAATCCTGATTGTTTAATTGTCTTGTCTGAGTCTTATTTTGTAAACAATATTTTTGGGTCTGTAGTTGTCATTCTTTTGGTTGATAGATAGAATGTCTGTAACTAAACAATGGTCTAACTTTATGAAACTTATTAATGCATTGTGGTTGTTCATATTCAATACTTGTGCATGATTCAACCATCGATCGTCACCGCGCCGTGGATTCCGCATGCGGCGCAGGGGGTGTGACACCATGTGACTCAGTTCGGTCCAATAACTCACAAGGCCACTTAAAGTTAGTTGGTCCAACTTCATCTTTCGGCCCATAATAATCAAATACATGAAATAACATTCTAATTAAGCATAATTTGATAACATATATGGGAATTGAACAAGTTGCTACAAGGATTGTGATTGGCTAAGAAACCAAAGTACATGAATAAGAAGGTGACCTTATCTAGGTGTCACTAAAATCTGTAATAAGCAATAAGGGGCCGAAAGATGATTGAGACTCATTATTGTTAGTGAATTTTAAGACTAACACTTATACACTTACACATCGAATATGACTTGTACTTATAAGTTACAAACAACATGAAATCAATACAGGATCGTGAAAACAATAACAAGTACAGCAACGAGCGCGTGCATTCTTGTATTTACATAGTCAACCACTTCAAACACCAGGTGAGTTCATTTGTCCCTTTTCAAACTATTTTGTTTTACTTCGGGACTGAGAAACATGTCAAATGTTTTGTACAAACGAATTATATAAGTATTGCCATGTTTTATGAAATGCTTATTAACTTCTGTTTATAAAATTATTTATAAACTGTTATTTGTTAAGTTGTTCAGTCAGTTTGTTTATGCTAAATCTTTTTTAATTCAGTTATAAACTATCATGATTATATGTCATGATTGTTTTTTTACTCAAACATATACTTATTCACATCATTATTCATACAATTTCTTAAATGCATATTTCCCTAAACATATACTTTGTTATGCTTAAGACTATTACTCAAGAATTATGCTTGATGCTTTTAAATCAGTAGTTCATACTTACTTACTTGATGCTCAGTTAATTTACACATGAATACTCTATGTTCAGATACTTTAAACTCAGATATTTTGGACGCGAGTACTTTAAGTTAAAATCTTTTGTTCAATTACTTAATACTTTTATTTGGTGTCAATGCTTGTGATCAGTGTTCATAGTCAAATGCTCAATAGTCAATAGTCAATACTCAATGCTCAATAACTCAGAAAATTAAACATTTTAACAAAGGGGATTCAAGAGGGTAAACAGGTACATGTGCACATGGTATCAATCAGCAAGGACTTCGTAAGACAGACTGATTTGGCCATCGCATGTTGACCTATGGTGTCAACTCCTCCTAGTCATTCAGTATTCTTCGTTGTCAGGACCTTGTAAGACAGACTGATTGGCCATCGCGTGTTGACCTATGGAGTCAACCCCTACTAGTCATTCAGTGTACTTCATTGTCCATCCATGTTTTGTAACGATGGCTAGGATGATTATGATAATATTAGTAGACTTTGTGCCTACTAATGATTATCCTATAATCGCACTCCAAAGCAGACCGTTACACCCTAGTTGCTTCTGTGGATTGATACTGAATACCATTCGGTGTAGCCTTTGGTGATGCACCCTCCAGAAATTCAGTTGCCCACAGAAGTGAACTCATAAACTCATTTTCAAACTCAAACATATGTGGTGTTGGTTAGGAATGAAACGCTTACTTATCATTAACAACGATATGTTAAGCAGCCCGGTATGTGGTGGGATGGTGGCTGGGGCTTGTCCCCTACATATGCCCTATATATAAGCATACTTGGTTGGATAGCATAGGTGGTTGTTAGTGAGGTTAAGGTTGTCATTTCGGGGGACTCAAGGTAAACATATTCAGAAAAATCAAACATTAGGGATCAATAGTGGGGAACGGAATGCTGAATTATCATTAACAACAATATGTTAAGCAGCCCGGTATGTGGTGGGACAGTGGCTGGGGCTTGTCCCCTACATATGCTCTATATATAAGCATACTTGGTTGGATAACATAGGTGGTCATTGATAAGGTTAAGGCTGTCATTCGGGAAATCAGGGTAAACATTTACAGGATAATCAAATTCTATAAATCAAGGGTTATGGAATCAAAGATACAGGATGGAACGCTTAATTATCATCAGGAACAATATATCATGTGGTTCGGTATGTGGTGGGACGGTGGCTGGGCGGACGGTAAGTTCGACCCTACATATGCCCTATATATAAGCATACTGAATCAGATGGTATAGGTGGTTAATGGTGAGGTTAAGGTTGCCATTCAAGGGGTTTTTCAAATATTTTTATATAAAACTACATGAACTCACCAACCATTGTGTTGACTTTGTTTTCTTACATGTTTTCTCAGGCGATGCACAAGATTAGGCTAAGATTCAGGATTGCATGCTAGGATAGATATAGATCCTAGTTGACTTTTGGAGAAGCACATCTTTTGATATCTTGTACAGATACAAGATAGAAACATTTGATTTTTAGATAGGTTTACCTAATTAAATTACTAAACATTGATAATGTGATTTAATTTTGTAATCCTAGCTTAATGTTTTATTGTGCTTTAATTATTCTTAACATTGATGCTATGTAAACAATTTTATCATCATGATTATCACTCATGATATCGCGCCCCGAGAACCTTCCGCCCGACGGGGATTTTGATCCAACCCCGCCGGCTCGGGGTGTGATAGATTGGTATCAGAGCTCAAGGTTATACAGAATAATAGGTCATTTACTTAAATGGTTTGGCCTAGACTATAACTTAGGGACCCTCATGTAGAGAACATAAGACTTAAGTTTGCATTGTGTCTTCTGCATTCGATCACTGTACTAACCAATATCTTTTGGTTATGATCAGAATGCCACCCAGAAGACAATCGACCCCGGCACCTACACCACAGACTTCTGCACCTCACTCTTCAACACCATCACCGCCAGATACACCACCGCCGCCGCCTCCTCCACTGGACCCTCCTCCGAACCCGACTGCAGCTATAGTTTTGGATCCTGCTACTATTGCCTTGGCAACGTTACTGAGCAGTCAGCTGACTATTCAGATGAAGGATATCATCCCGAAGATGATCAACAGGATTCAAGGCCACGGTAATAACTCCGGGAATACTGCGGGAGAAACTAGTGGAAATATCGGCGCTAAATCGAATTGTTCGTACAAATCATTCGTAGGATGCAAACCGCCAAGCTTTAGCGGCGTTGAAGGAGCCGTTGGAGTCATCCAATGGCTAGAAAAGATGGAGAATACACTGGACATCAGCTGGTGTCTAGAACATCATAAGATTCGTTACGCTGCTGGATCTTTTAGTAAACGTGCCCTAACCTGGTGGAACTCCCAGATACATGCTCGAGGTAGAGATGAAGCACAAGCGATGTCATGGGCAGATTTCAAAACTCTGTTAAGGAATGAATTCTGTCCCAAACATGATCTTCAGAAACTAGAGGTGGAACTGTCAAATCATGTGATGAAAGGAGCGGATCACATGGCCTTCACTATACGCTATCACTAATTGGTGGCATTGGTGCCTGAGATGGTGCCAACACTGGAAAAGCGGATTGACAGATATGTAGGAGGATTACCATCCTACATTCAGGGCATTATACTTGCTGCAAACCCTGCAACTTTAGAGTCCGCCATTTCTCTATCCGCTAAACTCATTGACGTGATGGTGAAGTCAGGAGAGTTGAAAGATGACTCAGGCAAGGCTAAAGAGGGACAACCGAAGAAGAATCAAAAAGTCATTCAACAATATGCAATGCCCACACCACTCAATCAAGTTGCTGCAGTACCTGCTAAATCTGCACGCAAACCTTACACTGGTGTACATCCTCAATGTGAACAATGTCAGTTTCATCATGCTGCCACCATGCCGTGTAGGCAGTTTACCAACTGTGGCGGAAAAGGCCATCTGGCTCAACACTGTCGAACTTCACCGACACCGGCTGTAAACAATGCTGCTATGGCAAAACCACCACCACAAAACCCAGGCAACTACAACAACAACAATAGGGGATGCTGTAACTGTGGAGAACTAGGTCATTTCTCCAGGGATTGCCCAAAGAGAGCACAACAATGAGCTCAAGTGCCTCGTGGGAGAGTATTCATGATTAGAGACACTGCAGCACGCCAAGACCCGGAGACGGGTACTGGTATGTAGTATCTCCTCACTCATAAGGCTTCATTTTATTATGAAACTAGTATGAATAAGAAATTTATCTTATTCCTATTAGTATAACCACATAAGTAGTTCAAGAAAACTTAGGAATTCTTTTATTGTGATTGAAACAATGAAAGAATTCTCGATAGACGTATATTGGTAAGTAGGAAACTACAGCTAACACCAAGGTTGTGCAACCACTAATGCTCATAGCATCAGTTGTTTCGAACAACAAAGTGTTAGAATTACGCAAATAAGTAGCAAACCATAGCAGTAAGACAACTATGAGCAATAAGAATATCAAAACTCTGAGGCTACGCATAAGAAATCTCAGACGCGACCCACAATTTAATTTGGGAGCGTACGAGCTTCATATCATACAAAAGTCTTTCCACTTGTTTACAAAGAAAGTTGTACCGATAATAGACTTTTAAATTTCGTGACGAAATTTCTTTAACAAGGGAGACTGTAACATCTGTGCCGGAATCGTTACCGGAACAGTAATTTGTACAGTAACTTGTACAGTAACTCAAGTACAAACTATGTACACTAGGTAGAAACTAGTGACACTGGATGCTAAACATAAACTATTACACGATGTTTCTGAAATTCTGATTTAAACCTCATGGTTTAAACAGTCAGAAACACGTCAGACAATCATGAACAGATGCGTACATGCTTGATTTCTATTATTAAGTTTAAACGTATATGAGGATAAACAGAACAAAACTATAACAGCTGCTGTTACAGAATGCTAAACCGACGAACTATTCGTATAGGTGACGATCTGTACGAATAGATCTGATAGTTTAACTATCTGAAACGATGACTGAAAAGTAGAAAACAAAATCAGAAAGTGAAACGTACGATCGTGTTTGTACAGTCAGCGCTCTGTACGAAGATGCGCGTAAATGACGTTTTCTGACGAAACGAAAACAAAGACGATTCGAACGATCATAAAATTAAGGAAATAAAATATTTCTAGTTTTACAATTTTGAAACTCATCATAAATAAAATTAAACGAAACTATTTTAATAAATCGTGAACAAATTAACGTAACGCTTAAAAATAATAAATTACGACAAATAACTCAAGCAAATTTAAATATTTAGTATTTATTAGGAACTACAACCTTTAAAATAATTTAAATTAAAACCATTTTATTTAAATTATCTAACTACGCATGTTACGATCCGAAAACGCGACGAGAACGTGAACCGAGCAACCGAAACGAACCCGAATACCCTCGGGATAAAAAAACCCTAAAATGAGACTTCATTCTCATTTTTGTCTCATATCTCTCCCTCTCTAGCACAATTCCCGTCCACCTCTCTCTCTCTAAGATTTTACACCTTCAAACATCAAGATCTCTCTCATTTGTGGATGAAATCGCGTGTTTTTGGAGCCTAAACGAA
Source organism: Mikania micrantha (assembly GCA_009363875.1). NCBI lineage: Eukaryota > Viridiplantae > Streptophyta > Magnoliopsida > Asterales > Asteraceae > Mikania > Mikania micrantha. Next base: position 1,250,048 of record CM018690.1, on the reverse strand, counting down.
GCTCTCGACTCCCTCTACACGGAAGTACAGCGGATCGGAGCGTCTACCCGCTGAAAAACGAGGTATGAAGCTTTGAAACTCACGAATATTAGGATTTTGATGTTCTTTGTTCGACACACACATATGGAACTAGTTCTCGGCTCAATCATTCGACCCCATCATCTTTGAGGGTCATCCGTAGCATATAATCACCATTGGAAACGAGCTGTGGTGATTTGGGTTTGCAACAGCTTCGAGGATGATGAAAAGAACACATAGGTTCGTGGAGAGCTCACATGGCCGAACCCTAGGGTTCCCGAACCCCTGCACGAACCTGTTGATGTCCTAGCAGCCGAACCCATCAATCCCTAGACGAACCTCACCTCACCTCAGCGAACCAACATGTTACCAGCCGAACCATATTGCGTCAGAAGGGCTACGAACCTTTGGAACTAAGAACCTAAGCCCGAACCTTCCATCCTAGCCCTTCCCATTGGCGAACCTACGTGCTCAACGAACCTTATGCATGAGAGTTACGAACCTATGTTGCATGATTACCAGCCACGAACCTTTTCATTGTTATGGCCGAACCTATAGAACTTAGGCGAACCCTTGACTTGGGCGAACCCACAATGATCAGACGAACCTTGTTGTCATTTCAGGTGAATTTTAACCATACCACCCGAATCTTTGCTCCACGAACCTTTCTTGCACGTAGGACCTACGGTAGCCGAACCCATGGGAACGAACCCTTAGGTTCGTCGGGGATGGCACAGTGCCGAACCAATGAAGAAAGGTTCGCTGGAATTGGAGGCTATCACATTTATTCGGCAACATCGTCCAACAATGGGCCCAAGACATTTTCGATCAAGCCCAACAATAGCCCAACACAGCCTAACCGACTCCTAAAGCCCATGCACTTAATTACGGCCCAAGACCATTGGCCCAACCGAAATGGTTTAATTTGGCCCAAACCCGCTAGGCCCAAACAAACATCCAACAGGCCAAGATTTCTTCTCGGCCCAATGACACTTAGCCCACGACAATTGTGAGGCCCATGTGACTCAGTTCGGTCCAATAACACACAAGGCCACTTAAAGTTAGTTGGTCCAACTTCATCTTTCGGCCCATAATAATCAAATACATGAAATAACATTCTAATTAAGCATAATTTGATAACATATATGGGAATTGAACAAGTTGCTACAAGGATTGTGATTGGCTAAGAAACCAAAGTACATGAATAAGAAGGTGACCTTATCTAGGTGTCACTAAAATCTGTAATAAGCAATAAGGGGCCGAAAGATGATTGAGACTCATTAGTGTTCGTGAATTTTAAGACTAACACTTATACACTTACACATCGAATATGACTTGTACTTATAAGTTACAAACAACATGAAATCAATACAGGATCGTGAAAACAATAACAAGTACAACAACGAGCGCGTGCATTCTTGTATTTACATAGTCAACCACTTCAAACACCAGGTGAGTTCATTTGTCCCTTTTCAAACTATTTTGTTTTACTTCGGGACTGAGAAACATGTCAAATGTTTTGTACAAACGAATTATATAATTATTGCCATGTTTTATGAAATGCTTATTAACTTCTGTTTATAAAATTATTTATAAACTGTTATTTGTTAAGTTGTTCAGTCAGTTTGTTTATGCTAAATCTTTATTAATTCAGTTATAAACTATCATGATTACTCAATACTTTTATTTGGTGTCAATGCTTGTGATTAGTGTTCATAGTCAAATGCTCAATAGTCAATAGTCAATACTCAATGCTCAATAACTCAGAAACTTAAACATTTTAACAAAGGGGATTCAAGTGGGCAAACAGGTACATGTGCACATGGTATTCGAAAGGTGAAACATTGAATAATCAGCAAGGACTTCGTAAGACAGACTGATTGCCCATCGCATGTTGACCTATGGTGTCAACTCCTCCTAGTCATTCAGTGTACTTCGTTGTCAGGACCTTGTAAGACAGACTGATTGGCCATCGCGTGTTGACCTGTGGAGTCAACCCCTACTAGTCATTTAGTGTTCTTCATTGTCAATCCATGTTTTGTAACGGTGGCTAGGATGATTATGATAATATTAGTAGACTTTGTGCCTACTAATGATTATCCTCTAATCGCACTCCAAAGCAGACCGTTACACCCTAGTTGCTTCTGTGGATTGATACTGACTACCATTCGGTGTAGCCTTTGGTGATGCACCCTCCAGAAATTCAGTTGCCCACAGAAGTGAACTCATAACTCATTTTCAAACTCAAACATATGTGGTGTTGGTTAGGAATGAAATGCTTAGTTATCATTAACAACGATATGTTAAGCAGCCCGGTATGTGGTGGGACGGTGGCTGGGGCTTGTCCCCTACATATGCCCTATATATAAGCATACTTGGTTGGATAGCATAGGTGGTTGTTAGTGAGGTTAAGGTTGTCATTTCGGGGGAGTCAAGATAAACATATTCAGAAAAATCAAACATTTGGGATCAATAGTGGGGAATGGAATGCTTAATTATCATTAACAACAATATGTTAAGCAGCCCGGTATGTGGTGGGATGGTGGCTGGGGCTTGTCCCCTACATATGCCCTATATATAAGCATACTTGGTTGGATAACATAGGTGGTCGTTGATAAGGTTAAGGTTGTCATTCGGGAAATCAGGGTAAACATTTACAGGATAATCAAATTCTATAAATCAAGGGTTATGGAATCAAAGATACATGATGGAACGCTTAATTATCATCAGGAACAATATATCATGTGGTTCGGTATGTGGTGGGACGGTGGCTAGGCGGACGGTAAGTTCGACCCTACATATGCCCTGTATATAAGCATACTGAATCAGATGGTATAGGTGGTTAATGGTGAGGTTAAGGTTGCCATTCAAGGGGTTTTTCAAATATTTTTATATAAAACTACATGAACTCACCAACCATTGTGTTGACTTTGTTTTCTTACATGTTTTCTCAGGCGATGCATAGGATTAGGCTATGATTCAGGATTGCATGCTTGGATGCCCAGATATAGATCCTAGTTGACTTTTGGAGAAGCACATCTTTTGATATCTTGTACAGATACAAGATAGAAAACATTTGATTTTTGGATAGGTTTACTTAATTAAATTACTAAACATTGATAATGTAATTTAATTTTGTAATCCTAGCTTAATGTTTTATTGTGCTTTAATTATTCTTAACATTGATGCTATGTAAACAATCTGATCATCATGATTATCACTCACGATATCGCGCCCCGAGAACCTTCCGCCCGACGGGGACTTCGATCCAACCCCGTCGTCTCGGGGTGTGACATATGAAATCCCATTTCATAAAACAAATCACTCTAGTATGTTTGTAAAAACATATCTAAACACTTGAAATAAGTCGTTTGTGCATAAATCGCCATTTATGCCATTTCGCCCAATTAAAGTTTTCCCATATAGTAAGTTTTCGTTTAAAAGCTCGTTTTCACAAATAAAAGTTTCTAATCATGTTAAAAACCATTTCTAACAATGTTTCAACAATCAGAGTTCATCAAAACATTCAAAAACATCAAAAGCTCTCTTTTGATTTACAAAAGTTTCCATAAATAGTAAGTTTATACAAAATCATGTTTTTGACCAAATCAATCACCCAAATGTGTTTCTAAACACTTCAATATACATTTGAGAACATCTAGACATGTCTAACATGTCTAGATCATCACAAATCTATGACTTGCAACATAAAAGTTTCCTTTTATGGCAAGTGTACCAAAATCATCACTAAATCAATCATAACTCAACCAAAACTCAAATCTAACATTTCTAAGCTCTAAAATCAGTAGATCTACAACAATATCACACAAAATCACCATCAAATTCGTGCACGATGGCCACATGGAGTTGCATGTGCTCAAATACACTTGCATGTGGGTTTTTAGCCCTTGCATGTACGATCTAACAACTAATAAGTATAGGAGACTACCTTAGAAGACTAGATTCAGTAGTATTGGTGGCTGATGATGAAGAACCAGTAGTTGATGATCGTTTTTAGCTTCCTTGCTCCTCCTCCAAGCTCCAAGGACTCCAAAATCACCAAAAGGAAGAAGGAAATGGTTTATCAGGGGTTGGGGTGAGTTTGGCAGAGAGTTTGGTCGAGAAAATGTGTAGGAAGTCGGAGAAAATGTGAAGAAACCGATTCGAATGAGCTTGGGGTTGATTTTTATAAAAATTTTGATCTGCATGGGCATCGCGTACCGCCGAGGCCGATCAGAATGCTCTTCCCGTACCGCCGAGGAATTCGGGATCCAGAGTCCCCGCTTTTGCTTCGCGTATCGTCAAGCCCTTAGCCATGGGGCTTTCGCGTACCGCGACGGGTCCATTTTCATGTTTTTCGATTTCGCTCGTGCTCGATTCCCAACGTTTATCCTAAACATCTAATGCATGTTTAGCACATAATCCTATAATAGCACATAAGTTTGATCACCAACGTTCGTGAGACTCGTGTGTGTGTTTCGATAATTCCTCGAATTATCTTTATTCGTTTGTGTTCGTCGCTACGAACCGTTTGCATGCTTGATTAACCATAATCAACATGTATTGTACAATTCAACAATTCCCCGAATTATTGTTTTGTGTTCGTGCTTGTGTTTGCCACACTTGGTTTCCAAAACAAATGTGCAACGTACGATTCGATAGTTCCTCGAACTATCGTTTCGCAGTTGTTTGTGTTTGACTCATCTAATTAAACATAATTAAATGAAGTGCAACAAGTATGAGTGTGAAATGTAAAGAATGTAAGAGTCGCAATTTACCTGAAATTGCCGGGTGTCACAAATGTTGGTATAAATAGTTTGAATATAACAAGATGTATTCTCCCCCTAGTGTAACAGCAAGTACCAGATCGTCCGGCAAGTCCGTACGGTACGTGTACTTTCTACAGTAACTATGTGTACTTATACGATTTTAAACAGTACTTGAATTAACAGGATCTTAAATACAAGAAATCGTTGTACGTATTTTCGTATAAACTTAAATACATTAAGTACAACGTACATTTGGAACATTTGTTACAGTTATTAAGTGAAAACTTAATTACAGTTAACACAACAAATCACGAGAAACAACGATGCTCAAACAATATTCAGAAACATATCGGTTGCAATCTGATGTCCACAATTGACAGGAATCAGATGACCGACAAGTCAGTACAAGAACAATATGAAAACAGGATGTTTAGTTGAGTCCGACAGTGAGGAAACACAATTCAAACACAATTGCGGTGTTATTTCAGAATAACGAACTGACAGTGTGTTTGCGTGGGTGACGATTCACACAAACATATCTGTGAGTTCAGAGTTCTGAAATAATGACTGAAAAGTAGAAAACAAAAGTCAGAAAGCAAAACCATCGTCGTATTCGTTCGGGTGACGATTCGAACGAATTACGCGCGAAGGTGACGCGATCTGACGAAACGAAAACGAAAACACGACACGAACGAAAGTAATTTAATAAAATAAAATAAATAACATTTTACAATTTTGAAACTCATCAAAATAATTAATTTAAACTCTTTTTATTTAAAACCATTTAAATTACGCATAATTTTCCGGAAACGTAACGAAAACGCGAACCGAGCAACGAAAATGAACCCGAACACCCTCGGGGTATAAATACCCTTAAATGAGTCAAAATCCTTCATTCCACACTTCATCTTCTTCTCCACAAACCAAAATCCCGGTTCTCCCATTTTAGGGTTTTCTCCAACTTCAAATCACCATAACTTTCTCATTTCTTAACGAAATCGAGTGATTCTTTCGCCCACGCGTAGCTCTTGATGCCCTCTACATGAAAGTACAGTGGATCTAAGCTTCTCACCACTGAAAAACGAGGTATGATGCTGTGAAGAGTCACGAAAATAGGGTTTTCTCACCCTTGTTCAACCACCATCTTCTAACTCGGTTCTAAGCCTCCCTTTACCACTCCACGACCACAAGAACCACCCTTAACCACTGTTACCTTCGAAATCACCTAGAGCTTTGGCTGAAACAACCATCAGGTTCGAACCCCACCGGCCACCGAATGAAAACTCCGAATGGCCAAGGTCGAAAGGCCATGGCCGAATGGCCTCCTTCGCCCAGCAGCTCATTCGACCACCCCACTTCATTCGACCCTCAAGTCATTCGAGCCTTAGCCATTCGCCAGCCTTCTCCTTCGCCAGCCTCTTCATTCGGAGCAACCACACATTCGCCGCCCCCTTACTTTCGGCCAGTTCCTTCGTGGGTCACCCATATCATTCGACCATATTAGCCATTTGTCCAAGTAAACTCAGCTGGTCAAGGATGAAGAAGGGGAAGGCTTGAGCGGCCAAGAAACCCTAAGGATATGCAACAGGCCCAATGGGTACTACCCAAGCCCAACATGGTTACCTTAAGGCCCAACAGACTTTTATTTGGCCCATCGACTCTTTGCTAGCCCAAATCAGAAAAATCAACAACATTTAAGCAGGCCCAACAGCCTAATTAACAGGCCCAACAGATCCTGGCCCATTGTTAGACCTAACAGCCTAAATCCTTGGCCCAACGGGCCCAACAGCAGGCCCAGTTGCATTCTGGTTGGCCCAGGATGGGCCCAACCTCATACTACCTAGGCCCAATGATATCTTGGCCCAACTCTATTGTTCCAGCCCAGAACCTATAGTAGGCCCAATAAATAACCTCAAAAATCTTGTTTGGCCCATGTTTAGTAAGTAACTAAGGCCAAAATAGGCCCACGACCGATTTCAGCCCAAATGAACCAGGCCCAGGTTGGCCCATGCTCTATTTTACTACAGGCCTTGATGGGATTCAAGGGGCCCAGTAAAATCAACCTTTGGCCCACAGATTTTGGCCCAAGGCCACCATTTAAGGCCAACAGTTCAATCTTTAGGCCCATCATTGTTTCAGCTCCATTTAGCCAGGCCCAACTTGGCTTATGAGTTATATTAGTGAAGGCCTGAGACAAATCTCAAAGGGCCCAACAAAATCAGCCCGAGGCCCACAGAAAACTAATTCAAGGCCTATTTTGAGGCCCATGTCCTCAATTTGAGGCCACCATGCTAATCCTTTGGCCAACAGCCCATTCTTGGCCCAATATCAATTCCTACAGCTTTATATGACTCTTGGCCCAACAAATATCACCAAGGCCCACCTTGGGCCCGATAAATTCCTTAGAGGCCCAAAACAAGGCCCACAAGGCTACTTGAACTCTAGCCCTTGTAACTTTTGGCAAGGCCTTGGTATTCCATTAGTCCAAATCAATGTCCCAAACTTTCAAATAAGCCTCACCATTCTCAAATGTTCAAGAACTATTCCAAGGCCCATGTATTTGGGCCCAAGGCCCAAATTGTTACACAAATGGCCCAACAAGTAACTTGGTCACAATGTTCGGTCCATATGCCATGATTTAGCCCACATGAGTTCACTAAATTTCATAAGATCAAGATATTATATGTCAAAAGAATGTTTGCTTAATTAATCAATAATTATGCGATAAATGTTCAAAACGTACAAAATCAACAAAGACGAGTTGGAAACTAAGCACTAAGTCTTTCATCAATGCAAATGGCATATAACTAATGACAAGATGATAACTTATAAGGTCATTAACTTGAATCAAACATATGGGACCGAACAGGGATCATGACCAAGTCTTACGCGTGTTAGCCAACTTTAGGGCTAACACATATATCTACACACACGAAATCCTACAAACTTATACTTACGAGTCTTAACAACGTTAAATCAATACAGGAACGTGAAAACAAACCAAATTACAATACAGAGCGCGTGCAGTGTTTTGTTTAAGCTAAGTCAACTCAACAGCTACAAGGTGAGTTCATTGCCCCTTTTCTAACATTTTGTTTTAAAACGCGGGGCTGAGAAGCATGCGTAAACTGTTTTATGTAAATTGTTTACTTAAATGCTTTTATATGTTTTACTTGTATAACTGTTATCCTAGACTCCTGTTTAGGTAAACTGTTTCAATTAAAGAACTATTTTCGAAGAACTATTTTCAAAGAACTAAAGATCTCAACAAAGAACTATTTTCAAAGGTCTATTTCAAAGAACTAACGGTCTATTTTCAAAGAACTATTTCAAGGGTGTGTGATTTCAAAGAACTAACGGTCTATTTTCAAAGAACTATTTCAAGGGTGTGTGATTTCAAAGGACTAACGGTCTATTTTCAAAGAACTATTTCAAGGGTGTGTGATGTCAAAGAACTAACGGTCTATTTTCAAAGAACTATTTCAAGGGTGTGTAATGTCAAAGAACTAACGGTCTATTCTCAAAGAACTAACGATCTATTTTCTAAGAACTATTTCCAAGAGTGGGATGTCAAAGGACTTACGGTCTATTTCAAAGAACTAAGTACAAAGAACTATTTTAAGGGGAAATCTGGGAAATGCTCAAAGATAACATGTGCCAAAGAACTAAAGAACTATGGACGGTCTAAAGAACTATGAAAGCCTATATATCAAAAGATGTCCTAGCTAGACTGCTTGATTATAGGTCACATGTTTGATGAGATTTACAGCTCTCCTTCACTACTAAGTACCTTGATTGACAGACTAGGCTACTCGAGTTGACCATAGGCCCCAATCATTAGGACTTAGATTTTATTGAATGTTTATTTATTTATTTAAATTAAGCATTTATAACTAATTCTACAATTGCTGTTTTAATCATATTTGTATGATGAACATATGAAATCAAGAGAGATTTCAAATGATTGCAATTACAGGAACAGAGAACAGAGGAATCATGGGTGTTTAAAAGTGTATGGTAGGTAAAAACGCTTAATTATCATTAACATCAATGTCCTATGCGGATTAGTATGTGGTGGGACGTCGTCTGGGCGGGGTTGTAGCCTTGACCCAGGGGTATGCCCTATATATAAGCATACCGGTCTGGATGATACATGTGATGTTAATGAGGTTAGGGTCTTTACCGAAAGAAGGGTTCAAAACATTTTCAAAGTTACAAAACTATATGAACTCACCAACCATGTGTTGACTTGATCTTTTTGCATGACTTCTCAGGTGACGAACAGGTCAATTAGGAAGTCATTACTTCTGGATTAAGACTTCAAATAGAAGACTTAGTGTTTTGGACCTGCATATTTTGAAGACAACATTACACCTACCATTTTGTATATCTTGTGTAAATACAAGATAGAAACTCATGGTGTTAACAGTAGAGTTACATTGTTAAATTATAAACAATACTGATGTAATTTAACTTTGTAATTCTATCATATTTAGCATTTCTCATTTATGTATCATGTGCCATATAACAATCTGATCAATCCGATTATCACTCACGATATCGCGCCCCGGAACCTTCCGCCCGACGGGACAACCGATCCTATCCCGCCGGCTCGGGGTGTGACAGATTGGTATCAGAGCCATGGTTATAGAGAAATATAGGTCATTTATTTAAACGGTTTGGCCTAGACTATAACCTAGGGACCCTGCATGTAGAGAACATAGGAATTAGGAATTTATGTGCATTGTGTCTTCTGCATTCGATCATTGCACTAACCAATATTACATTGGTTATGATTAGAATGTCACCAAGAAGACAACCATCACCGCCTCTACCTTCGCAGGAGACGGACCCAGCAGTCGAGGCACTTGCAACTTTGATCACTGAACAGTTGATGGCGGTCCTACCTGGAATCATTGCCCGGATCAGGAATAGTGAGGAGTTTGCTAAAATCTTCCCACTACTTTCTACAGAGCAGAAGAAATCGGAAACAGGAGAGTCAAGCAAGAAGCGAAGAAGGTGTCATCCTGAAGAATCAAGAGACCTTGTAATCTACACTGAGGCCATTCCCCTTCGTCAGATGGCCGTTGCTCCGGAGTCAGAGGGTCATAAGCGTCATGCTGACAAATTTACTTTATGTGCCACGTGCGGTCTCCACCATGCTAAGGGTAAACTGTGCAAACATTGTCTGAACTGTGGGGAAAAGGGACACTGGAGTCGTGATTGTAATAATCCCCCGACTCACTACCAGAATCTCGGAAACACTACATATCCTCTTCCTCGATACAGAGAGGATTGCTATGTGTGCGGATTATCCGAACACATTTCACGGGACTGCCCCGTGAGGATATCTTCCACAAGTCCTGTACATTCTACGGGAAAAGATCCCCTTTGTTCAGTTTGTCACCACCATCATCGAGCTGAACTCTCATGTGTATCATGTACGTTTTGTGGAAAATACGAACATTGGATTCAAAAGTGTCGGTTAAATTTAACCAGGGAACAGAAACAAAAAGCGAGCACCTCTACTTCCTCTCAACACAACAACAACTGCTACATGTGCGGAATGCATGGACATTTCGCAAGGGACTGCCCTAGGAAAATGCCTCCAGCAGATCCAGCAGTCACTGAGGAACTACTCGCTTTACCAGCTCCTGGGGAACACTCGGAGTCCGATGACTCCATAGGTATGCAAATTTCATCTTAGTGCAGTAAAGTTATTTATTGGTGTATTAATTAGAACTGCATGGTCTGTGGTAATTTTAGAAACAATAAATTATGATAGTCGTAAACAAAGTTAGTGTCAAAAGATAGTTATAATAATAACTTAAGGAACCTTTAGGTTAAGTAAGCATTAAAAAGATTAAATAAAGATAGAGAAATCCATAATTACATTTTAAATACAGTATTTAAGAAGAGAACTTAGGTTAAATAGAACACTAAAACTCATAGGAGTTCAAAATGTCCAAGTTAGTGTGTCAGCTTCCACCTTCCACCTGAACCTCTTAAAATTTTGAGTTACCTAATTAGAGAACTATGGTTCAATGACGTTAGTAAAGGATGAATGTTAGGACAATGCTGAGTTCTTATTTAAATAAGATAAGTGGATCAGGAGAAACCAGTTGTGAGTGCAAGACGAGGATATGACAAGGGACAACCTCCCGAATGAAATATGGGCATTTCAAGTTACAATAATGCCTTTCGGGTAGAAGAATGCGCATATGATTTTCATTGGGCTTCATGAACTAAGTATGCAAACTGTATCTGGATTAGTTTATCATGATCGTTAGGGATGACATACTGAATTATTTTAATAGAAAGGCAGAACGCGAAAGACATCTCAGGTATATTCTGGAGCTGTTAAGGGAATAACAACTCTATCCTGATTTCTTTCATTTGGAAATTAGGATGAGAATAAGTAACAGTTGGAACAACAGATATAATGAGTTCCGAGAGACACATGACTACCGGGTAAAGGTAAGATAAATATACATCACTTCACAGTGAGTATAGTATTACTTAGAAGGGATAGACCATTACCTTTATTCCAATAGTAATACCATATCTTAAGTAGACCTTCCCGGTATATAAGTCCACTTTCAAAGTTGAGAACAGATTAAACAGATGGTGAAGTATGTACACGGTTATATCAAATAACCTAAGAATTCACCATGTGACGTGAGAATCTTAACCAGACGATCAAGATTCAGAGTTATCAGAGTCACTTATGAAAGTCTTAAGGAGTGTGTCAGGTGATAGAACAGAAAGACAATTTGAAATAAACTGGATGAAATGCCTACCGCCAAAATGGTGGATTGCGGTAATAGGTCAATCCAGAAGAATTACTCTTGAGAAAGCACACGAACCAGATAATTAGTGCATTCGGACGCCGATAAAATGTACTGAGAATTTCAGATATTTTATTGGTGGCCGGGAATGAAGAAAGACATAGCTGAATACGTCGGCAGATGTCTTGCGTGTGCAAGAGTAAAAGCGGAACACCAGAAACCGTCTGATTTACTGGAACAGCCTGAGATTCCACTCTGGAAGTGGGAACAAATAGCTATGGACTTCATTACCAAGCTACCCCGCACTTCCAGTGGTCATGATACAATCTGGGTGATCATCGATCGTTTAACAAAATCTGCTCACTTATTGTCGATGCGTGAAACTTTCACGATGGATAAACTGGCAAGATTGTACATCAATGAGATAGTGGTACGCCATGGTGTGCCATTGTCAATTATTTCGGATAGAGACAGCAGATTTACTTCAAGGTTCTGGCAATCACTGCAGAAATCTCTAGGGACACAGTTAAATCTGAGTACAGCTTACCATCCACAAACGGACGGTCAAAGCGAACGTACAATGCAAACCCTAGAGGATATGTTAAGAACTTGTGTTCTAGATTTCGGTGGTAATTGGGATTCTCATTTGCCACTGATCGAGTTCTCCTACAACAACAGAGATCACAGCAGCATCGGTCGTGCCCCATGCAAGGCTCTTTATGGTCGAAAATGTCGGTCACCGATCTGTTGGTCAAAAGTAGGAGATAATCATATCACTGGGCCAGAACTTATACAAGATACTACAGACAAGATAGCTCAGATACAACAAAGACTACAAGCAACACGAAGCAGACAAAAGAGCTATGCTGATAAACGGCGCAAGCCGTTGGAATTCCAAGTGGGAGATCGTGTCATGTTGAAGGTTTCCCCTTGGAAAGGTGTAGTTCGATTCGCGAAGAAAGGCAAACTAACACCACGATACGTGGGACCGTTCGAGATCATCGAACGTATTGGTCCTGTGGCGTACAGATTGAGCTTGCCAGATGAACTTAGTGGTGTGCATGACGTGTTTCACGTCTCAAACTTAAAGAAATGCCTTGCTGACGAATCTCTCGTCATTCCACTCGAAGAGATTCAAGTTGATGAACAGTTGCACTTTATCGAAGAACCTTTAGAGATTTTGGATCGCAAGGTTAAACAACTGAGGCGAAGCCGTATCCCCATTGTAAAGGTTCGTTGGAACTCAAGACGCGGACCCGAGTTTACTTGGGAACGTGAAGATCACATGAAGTTAAAGTATCCCCAACTGTTTGAAGAAGAAGCTGTACCCGATAACAACTCTTAAATTTCGGGACGAAATTTCTTTAACAAGGGGAGACTGTAACAGCAAGTACCAGATCGTCCGGCAAGTCCGTACGGTACGTGTACTTTCTACAGTAACTATGTGTACTTATACGATTTTAAACAGTACTTGAATTAACAGGATCTTAAATACAAGAAATCGTTGTACGTATTTTCGTATAAACTTAAATACATTAAGTACAACGTACATTTGGAACATTTGTTACAGTTATTAAGTGAAAACTTAATTACAGTTAACACAACAAATCACGAGAAACAACGATGCTCAAACAATATTCAGAAACATATCGGTTGCAATCTGATGTCCACAATTGACAGGAATCAGATGACCGACAAGTCAGTACAAGAACAATATGAAAACAGGATGTTTAGTTGAGTCCGACAGTGAGGAAACACAATTCAAACACAATTGCGGTGTTATTTCAGAATAACGAACTGACAGTGTGTTTGCGTGGGTGACGATTCACACAAACATATCTGTGAGTTCAGAGTTCTGAAATAATGACTGAAAAGTAGAAAACAAAAGTCAGAAAGCAAAACCATCGTCGTATTCGTTCGGGTGACGATTCGAACGAATTACGCGCGAAGGTGACGCGATCTGACGAAACGAAAACGAAAACACGACACGAACGAAAGTAATTTAATAAAATAAAATAAATAACATTTTACAATTTTGAAACTCATCAAAATAATTAATTTAAACTCTTTTTATTTAAAACCATTTAAATTACGCATAATTTTCCGGAAACGTAACGAAAACGCGAACCGAGCAACGAAAATGAACCCGAACACCCTCGGGGTATAAATACCCTTAAATGAGTCAAAATCCTTCATTCCACACTTCATCTTCTTCTCCACAAACCAAAATCCCGGTTCTCCCATTTTAGGGTTTTCTCCAACTTCAAATCACCATAACTTTCTCATTTCTTAACGAAATCGAGTGATTCTTTCGCCCACGCGTAGCTCTTGATGCCCTCTACATGAAAGTACAGTGGATCTAAGCTTATCACCACTGAAAAACGAGGTATGATGCTGTGAAGAGTCACGAAAATAGGGTTTTCTCATCCTTGTTCAACCACCATCTTCTAACTCGGTTCTAAGCCTCCCTTTACCACTCCACGACCACAAGAACCACCCTTAACCACTGTTACCTTCGAAATCACCTAGAGCTTTGGCTGAAACAACCATCAGGTTCGAACCCCACCGGCCACCGAATGAAAACTCCGAATGGCCAAGGTCGAAAGGCCAAGGCCGAATGGCCTCCTTCGCCCAGCAGCTCATTCGACCACCCCACTTCATTCGACCCTCAAGTCATTCGAGCCTTAGCCATTCGCCAGCCTTCTCCTTCGCCAGCCTCTTCATTCGGAGCAACCACACATTCGCCGCCCCTTACTTTCGGCCAGTTCCTTCGTGGGTCACCCATATCATTCGACCATATTAGCCATTTGTCCAAGTAAACTCAGCTGGTCAAGGATGAAGAAGGGGAAGGCTTGAGCGGCCAAGAAACCCTAAGGATATGCAACAGGCCCAATGGGTACTACCCAAGCCCAACATGGTTACCTTAAGGCCCAACAGACTTTTATTTGGCCCATCGACTCTTTGCTAGCCCAAATCAGAAAAATCAACAACATTTAAGTAGGCCCAACAGCCTACTTAACAGGCCCAACAGATCCTGGCCCATTGTTAGACCTAACAGCCTAAATCCTTGGCCCAACGGGCCCAACAGCAGGCCCAGTTGCATTCTGGTTGGCCCAGGATGGGCCCAACCTCATACTACCTAGGCCCAATGATATCTTGGCCCAACTCTATTGTTCCAGCCCAGAACCTATAGTAGGCCCAATAAATAACCTCAAAAATCTTGTTTGGCCCATGTTTAGTAAGTAACTAAGGACAAAATAGGCCCACGACCGATTTCAGCCCAAATGAACCAGGCCCAGGTTGGCCCATGCTCTATTTTACTACAGGCCTTGATGGGATTCAAGGGGCCCAGTAAAATCAACCTTTGGCCCACAGATTTTGGCCCAAGGCCACCATTTAAGGCCAACAGTTCAATCTTTAGGCCCATCATTGTTTCAGCTCCATTTAGCCAGGCCCAACTTGGCTTATGAGTTATATTAGTGAAGGCCTGAGACAAATCTCAAAGGGCCCAACAAAATCAGCCCGAGGCCCACAGAAAACTAATTCAAGGCCTATTTTGAGGCCCATGTCCTCAATTTGAGGCCACCATGCTAATCCTTTGGCCAACAGCCCATTCTTGGCCCAATATCAATTCCTACAGCTTTATATGACTCTTGGCCCAACAAATATCACCAAGGCCCACCTTGGGCCCGATAAATTCCTTAGAGGCCCAAAACAAGGCCCACAAGGCTACTTGAACTCTAGCCCTTGTAACTTTTGGCAAGGCCTTGGTATTCCATTAGTCCAAATCAATGTCCCAAACTTTCAAATAAGCCTCACCATTCTCAAATGTTCAAGAACTATTCCAAGGCCCATGTATTTGGGCCCAAGGCCCAAATTGTTACACAAATGGCCCAACAAGTAACTTGGTCACAATGTTCGGTCCATATGCCATGATTTAGCCCACATGAGTTCACTACATTTCATAAGATCAAGATATTATATGTCAAAAGAATGTTTGCTTAATTAATCAATAATTATGCGATAAATGTTCAAAACGTACAAAATCAACAAAGACGAGTTGGAAACTAAGCACTAAGTCTTTCATCAATGCAAATGGCATATAACTAATGACAAGATGATAACTTATAAGGTCATTAACTTGAATCAAACATATGGGACCGAACAGGGATCATGACCAAGTCTTACGCGTGTTAGCCAACTTTAGGGCTAACACATATATCTACACACACGAAATCCTACAAACTTATACTTACGAGTCTTAACAACGTTAAATCAATACAGGAACGTGAAAACAAACCAAATTACAATACAGAGCGCGTGCAGTGTTTTGTTTAAGCTAAGTCAACTCAACAGCTACAAGGTGAGTTCATTGCCCCTTTTCTAACATTTTTGTTTTAAAACGCGGGGCTGAGAAGCATGCGTAAACTGTTTTATGTAAATTGTTTACTTAAATGCTTTTATATGTTTTACTTGTATAACTGTTATCCTAGACTCCTGTTTAGGTAAACTGTTTCAATTAAAGAACTATTTTCGAAGAACTATTTTCAAAGAACTAAAGATCTCAACAAAGAACTATTTTCAAAGGTCTATTTCAAAGAACTAACGGTCTATTTTCAAAGAACTATTTCAAGGGTGTGTGATTTCAAAGAACTAACGGTCTATTTTCAAAGAACTATTTCAAGGGTGTGTGATTTCAAAGGACTAACGGTCTATTTTCAAAGAACTATTTCAAGGGTGTGTGATGTCAAAGAACTAACGGTCTATTTTCAAAGAACTATTTCAAGGGTGTGTAATGTCAAAGAACTAACGGTCTATTCTCAAAGAACTAACGATCTATTTTCTAAGAACTATTTCCAAGAGTGGGATGTCAAAGGACTTACGGTCTATTTCAAAGAACTAAGTACAAAGAACTATTTTAAGGGGAAATCTGGGAAATGCTCAAAGATAACATGTGCCAAAGAACTAAAGAACTATGGACGGTCTAAAGAACTATGAAAGCCTATATATCAAAAGATGTCCTAGCTAGACTGCTTGATTATAGGTCACATGTTTGATGAGATTTACAGCTCTCCTTCACTACTAAGTACCTTGATTGACAGACTAGGCTACTCGAGTTGACCATAGGCCCCAATCATTAGGACTTAGATTTTATTGAATGTTTATTTATTTATTTAAATTAAGCATTTATAACTAATTCTACAATTGCTGTTTTAATCATATTTGTATGATGAACATATGAAATCAAGAGAGATTTCAAATGATTGCAATTACAGGAACAGAGAACAGAGGAATCATGGGTGTTTAAAAGTGTATGGTAGGTAAAAACGCTTAATTATCATTAACATCAATGTCCTATGCGGATTAGTATGTGGTGGGACGTCGTCTGGGCGGGGTTGTAGCCTTGACCCAGGGGTATGCCCTATATATAAGCATACCGGTCTGGATGATACATGTGATGTTAATGAGGTTAGGGTCTTTACCGAAAGAAGGGTTCAAAACATTTTCAAAGTTACAAAACTATATGAACTCACCAACCATGTGTTGACTTGATCTTTTTGCATGACTTCTCAGGTGACGAACAGGTCAATTAGGAAGTCATTACTTCTGGATTAAGACTTCAAATAGAAGACTTAGTGTTTTGGACCTGCATATTTTGAAGACAACATTACACCTACCATTTTGTATATCTTGTGTAAATACAAGATAGAAACTCATGGTGTTAACAGTAGAGTTACATTGTTAAATTATAAACAATACTGATGTAATTTAACTTTGTAATTCTATCATATTTAGCATTTCTCATTTATGTATCATGTGCCATATAACAATCTGATCAATCCGATTATCACTCACGATATCGCGCCCCGGGAACCTTCCGCCCGACGGGACAACCGATCCTATCCCGCCGGCTCGGGGTGTGACACCTAGTTTGAAAACTTGAAAAAATAGTTTGAGAAAAGGGCCGTAAACTCAACTGAGTGTGCGCGCGTAGATATTAAGTAGAACAGTGTGCTTGCTATCGTTTACCTATATCACATAGTGTACATAAGTTCGTGTTTGGGTTTGTGTGTGTGTTCGTGCTCAACAACTCAAAGTTGTTATGTTTGCTCGTGTTCGATCATGTTCGTCCATGTTTGACTTAGTTTGGCCGTGTTTGACCAGGTTTGACCATGTTTGACCAGATTTGACTGTGTTTGACCAAGTTTGACCGTGCCAATTCAACGACCCGTTGGTGAACCGTTTGTTTGTTATAGTTTCCTTCAATGATCGTTATTTGTCACGTATTGCATGTTAACGCATAAGTCGCGCTAAATGGTCAACTAACTATTTTTAGTAAGTTTCCATTTTAAACAAGTTTGTATAAAATTACATTTTAACAATTCTAGCATGCTCATTTAGCCTAAGTGATCATGTTAACACTTAGCGCATTGTTACACGTTGCCAAATAAGCACATAAGTCCCTTCCTAGTAACCAAAGTTACTATTTTTAGAAAGAATCCTATGTTTGACATATTTAGCAACAAAATCATACAACAACTTTTCTTATGATCATATTAATGCATTTGAAGTCATTTATCATAATCCAAACTTTACCACTAATCCTAATTTATGAAATCTCCAAATAAAGTTTCCTAAAATGGAAAGTTTGCATTAAATCTCATTTTAATCAAAATAAAACTACATCAACATATACTAATAGGCAATTTTTATCACAATAACACTTTAACATTGTCAAGATCCTCATTCATGAACATTTTGCTTGTAAAAAGTTTCTAAAAATAGAAATCTATGACCAAAAGACCCATTTCATCAAATCTAACCAATCCATTTGTTAATAACATTATTATCAACTACATATCATCATTTAAACATGTTTATTTCATCAAAATCATCATCTAACATAACTTTTGCAACAAAAGTTACTATTAATAGTAACATTGCACCAAATCTCATTAAATGACCAATGTTAACTATGATTTTCACTATGAACAATCCCATATCATAAATAATCGTTTATTCATATTCCAAAATGACCTATAACTTCATGGATTGTTCATACATGTCACCAAAAGTTACCTTTTGTAGAAATAGTTCAAATACACACCAAATATCATCAAAATGCCCAAATAGATCATCTTACACTTTAAATTAGTCGTTAAAGCATCAAAATCAGTTCATCAAACCCTTAAACTTCATGCATGCATCATTAATGAGGTTGCATGTAAGTATTTTGACTTGCATGTGTGTAAGTGCAAGATTAGTGTAAATGAGGTAAAATTAGCCATGGAAACTCCCTCACAAGGCTTCTTGGAGATGGTATTTAGCTAGAACAGAGTTGGAATGCCTCTGGAAGTGGCTGGTGATGGTGATTCAGTAGCTACAAGCTGCTAAAGGTGCTAGAAAATCCTCCTAAGCGTCCTTATAGCCCTCTTGAACTCAAGTGTAGCTCCCAAGTTATTCTAGGAGAGTAATGGTGGTGTAGCAAGGGGTTATGGCCGGAGAAATGTTTGTGAGTTCGAGTAGAAATGGGTAAAGGGGAAAGAAATGAGGCTGCGCTGGTTTTATAAAGTTTTTAAGCTGATAAGAGGTGTCGCGTACCGCCAAGAAACCCCCCCAAGGGTCTTGGCGTACCGCCCAGAATAAATTAATCTGTCTCTCCCGCAAGACACGCCGTGTATCGCCAAGGTGGAAGTTGATCGGTAGTGGCGTACCGCGATGAAATTCGGAGAATTCAAATTTGCTCGCTTCTCTTCGTGTACCACCAAAGCTCTCCCCGGAGTCCTTGGCGTACCGCGAAGAGTGTCGGACCTGCCCAATGGCCCATTTTTAATTGTTTGACTCGTTTTTCATTTGTTTTCTCGTTATCGCTTATTGTTTCTCTTTGTTTGAACCTAATTTGTTCAATTGTTTGTTTTGTTTGACGCTCACCAACGTTCGTGAGTTTTATGACGTGTGTGTACGTTTCTCGATAATTCTATTAAACTAATTCTAGTGTCACGTGTAAATAATTCAATTAAATAATTATTTAATTAAATTCATTGTTGACCTGGAATTTACGAGGTGTCACATCATCCCCTGTTAGAAAGAATTTCGTCTCGAAATTCAACTCGCGTTGTCAGTGTTTGCCGGGTTAGCGAACACGTGTGGGAATTTCTTTTTCATCTAGTCTTCAAGCTCCCACGTGAATTCCGGTCCGCGTCTCGAGTCCATCGAACTTTCACAATCGGTATTCGACTAAGCTCGAGTCTTCAAGCTGGAGTTTCTTTTTCATACGTTGTGCACATTGCTTAGCTCCTGTGGTAAGTTTAGTTCGTAGGCTACAGGGCCTATTCGCTTGACAATCTCTAAGGGTCTGATGTAGCGAGGATTCAGCTCCCCTTGTTTTTCAAATCAGATGACTCCCTTCCAGGGTGAGACCTTGAGAAGCACTCTGTCTCCCACCTGGAATTCCGAGGGCTTGCGCCTTTTGTCGGCGTAGCTTTTCTGTCTGTCCCAAGCTGCTGCCATACGGTTTTGTATGTACACGATTTTCTCAGTCATCTTGTGCACAACTCCAGGTCTTGTTAGTTGGATTTCGCTGACCTCTACCCAACAAATAGGTGATCGGAACTTCCGCTCGTAAAGCGCTTCAAAGGGTGAAGCTTTAATGCTAGTGTGGTAACTGTTGTTGTAGGAGAACTCAACTAATGGTAGGTGAATCTCCCAGCTACTACCGAAGTCAATTACAAATGCCTGAAACATTTCCTCCAATGTATGAATTGTTCGTTCACTCTTCCCATCAGTCTGCTGGTGATAGGTAGTGATCATGTCCAATCTTGTGCCTAGTGCCTTATGCAAGGACTTCTAGAAATGTGTCGTGAATCAGCTATCACGATAAGATATTATCGATATTGGCACTCCATTCCAAGTGACCACTTCCTTTAGATAAATTCGGGTCAATTTATCTAACTTGTCGGTTTCTTTGATGGGAAGGAAGTGTATAGACTTAGTGAGTCGGTCTACGATTACCCAGATGGTATCGCAACCACTTGATATTTTGGACAACTTTGTGATAAAATCCATGAAAATCTGCTCCTATTTACATACTGGTATATCAGGTTGTTGAAGTAGACCTTATGGTTTCTTGTACTCGACTTTAACCTTTGAGCAAGTCAGACACTTACTCACATAAGTCACCATTTCAGACTTCATGTTCGGCCACCAATGTCTCGTCTTCAAGTCATGGTACATCTTGTCAGAATCAAGATGTATAGAGTACCTACTCTTATGAGCTTCATCCATCATTAGGCCTCTCAATCCTTCGTAGTTTCGTATCCAGATTCGATCCATAAAATAGTATGCTCCATCGGTCTTCAGCTCTAATTGCTTATCCATACCACGCAAGGATTCGTGAGTGAGGTTCTCGGCCTTTATAACTTCCTATTGAGCTTTTCGAATCTAATTTGGTGGCTCACAATGTATGGTAGGTTGTAACAACCTTACGCGTTTGGTTGTTTCTTTCCTGCTTAGTGCGTCGGCCACCACATTGGCTTTTCCGGGGTGGTACTTGATAGCAAAATCATAATCACCTTCGTTGCCTCATGTTTAGCTCCTTCTGATCGAATATGTGTTGTAGGCTCTTATGATCAGTGAATATCGTGCACTTTGTGCCGTATAGATAGTGTCGCCAGACTTTCAAAGCAAACACTACGGCTCCCAATTCTAAGTCGTGAGTGGTGTAGTTTTTCTCGTGTATCTTTAGTTTTCGTGACGCGTAAGCTGTGACCTTCTCGCGTTGCATCAGCACAAAACCAAGTCATTGTTTCGAGGCATCACAATAGACCACAAAATCATCACATCCCTCAAGTAGGGATAGAATCGGTGCACTGCACAATTTCTGCTTCACCAAGTTGAATGCAGACTCTTGTTTCTCTCCCCATTCGAATTTCTTGTCTTTGTGAGTCAAGGAGGTAACTGATTGCGCAATCTTTGAGAATCCCTCGATAAACCGCCGGTAGTACCCTGCTAGTCCAAGGAATTGTCACACCTTGGTCGGAGTCTTTGGTGCTTCCCAGTTTTTGACAGCTTCGATCTTAGCTGGGTCTACGTGTATTCCCTTTCCGTTGACCACGTGTCCAAGAAATTGGACCTCGCGAATCCAAAAATTGCATTTGGAGAATTTCGCGTATAGTTGCTCGGTCTTCAGTACTATAAGACAAGCCTCATATGTTCAGCATGTTCTTCTTGATTCTTGGAGTAAATCAGATATCGTCTATAAATACTATAGCACATTTGTCAAGATACGGTTTGCACACGCGATTCATGAGATCCATGAATGCAGTCGGTGCATTGGTCAGTCCGAAGGGGCATGACCAAAAATCTGTAATGTCCGTATGGCGTCCTAAATGTTGTCTTAAGAATGTAATCCTCCTGTATCCTTAGTTGATGGTAACTAGATCTCAAATCGATCTTCGAATAGTAGCTTGACCCTTGCAGTTGGTCAAACAAGTTGTCTATTCGCGGTAATGGGTATCGATTCTTGATCGTCACCTTGTTCAGCTCTCTGTAGTCTATTCACATTCGAAAAGATCCATCTTTCTTCTTCACAAATAGGACCCGTGCTCCCCATCGCAAGAAGTTTGGTCTGATAAATCCCTTGTCTAACAAATCTTGTAATTGACTAGACAACTCCTGCATTTCAGTCGGTACCAATCGATACGGTGCTTTTACAATCGGTGCAGCTCCTGGTGTGAGATTGATCTGGAACTCGATCTGTCGTTTCGTTGGTAATACAGGATAGTCACGAACAACCTTGATGTCCTCCATTTTCCTCTCCTTCTTCGGTTGCTCGGTAATTAGGGCTAGTATTGCCGCGTATCCCTTTCGCAGACACTTGTTTTCCTTCATGCACCATTCTCCCTGAATGGATATTTGTTCCCCATTCGGCAACGTGACTTTGATATATTCTCGTTGCACACGATCTCTGCTTGGTTTGCGGATAGCCAAAACATTCCAACCACCACATCGAAGCTTCCTAGAGTTACCGGCATCAGATCGATTTCGAGTTCGTGATCCGTCAGAACCATGACGCATACTCGAAATATGTGTTGCGTTTCTATCAGCTTGCCGTCGGCTAACTCTACGGTATACTTATAGTCTAGTGGTGTTGGGGTAATATTAAGCAGTTGGCTAAACTCGCTAGTTATAGAGCTCGTATCAGCACCGATATCAAATGATATACTAGCGTAGACATTATTTAAAAGGAACGTACCAGTCACGATGTTGGGGTCGTCCTTCGCCTCACCGGAGCCAATCACGTACGCATGGCCCTTCGCCGCGCCTCCTCCAGCTTTCTTCAGTTGTGGGCAGTCCCTATGCATGTACCCTGGCTTGCCACATTCTTAAAACCACTTTATGGTGTTCTGGTTGTTGTTTTTGTTGGTGCTAGTGTTGTGGATCGGTTTGCTTTTGTAGTCCCTAGCCATGTGATCGTGTCTCCCGCACTTTAGGCATCGGTAGCGCTCGCACTGGCCATAGTGATGGTACGAGCATCGGTTGCATTTGGGGTATTTTCCTTCATAAACACCCTTTCCTTTGGTGTCAGGTTGGGTTGCAGCGAATGCCCTGGCTGGTGCTGATCACTGGTGGGATTGCGATTGTTGTGAGAAGTGAGCTTGGTTGTTACTGGTTTCCCATTTATGCTTGTTGTCTTGGGGCTTCAGATGTTCACCCCTCTTGGGCAATTTCCCCTGAGCTACAGCCTGATTAGTTAGCTTGTGTGCTAAACGGATGGTCGGTTGGATGAGTGTGGGGTCTACTAAAGTGACCATGTTTTGGATTTGCTCTGGTAGGCCACTGATGAACTATTCAATCTTTTTGTACTACGAGGTCACCATCCTCGGGCACAGCTTGCATAGCTCATGGAAGCACTACACATATTGGTCAATCTCTGAGCCTTCCATCTTGTGCACCCAAAATTCCTCCTCTAACTTCTAGATCTCATTTCGAGGACATTACTCCTCTTTCAGCATCTTCACAAACTCCTCCCATGAGATGGAGTAAGTAGTCTCCAGACCCAGTGTCTAGACATGAGACTTCCACCAGGTGAGGGCATGTCCCTCCAGAGTCCCTGTGGCGAACTTCACTTTGTTCTCCTCAGAGCATTCGCACATGCAGAAGACCGAATCGGCCTTCTCGATCCAACGGAGTAGTCCCATCGCTCCTTCTGGACCCTTGAATGTATGTGGGTGGCAGCTCAAAAAAGTCTTGAATGAATACCCTTTGGTGTTGCTGTTGTGTGATCCTGTGTTTTAGCAGTCAAATCCATGTGTTTGACGTTGCGTTTGCTATAATATGTTAGTCAAGTTAGGGGTAGTCTTTACCATTATTGGTTCTGCTAGTCTCAGTGTTTAAACGCGCAGCCTCATATTCTGTGATCGCTCTGTTGACCCATCTTTCCACCATAGCTTTGATGATTGCCGACCCAATGGGTCGGTTGTTCGCACGCGTGTATGTTCCTCTACCCGCCATTTGTTAGTTATTTATATACAATAGATAATACGTTACTATTTGTTAGAGTTAGTTGTGTGTTAGCATGCATACAAGATAATAAATGGCATAAGATAAAAATATCTTTTCATAAATAATTTTTCAAGAGTACAATCATGCGATGTTTGATCATTACTACCCAAAATGATTTCTATGAGCACAACCCGCTCATAATAGGTTCAAGTAATACTACTGTCATAAAAATAAACCTACTATAAGTAGATGAAGAGATGGTGGAAACCGAGCTTCCACTGTGTGCAGGGCCATCGTCCTCGTCTTCAAATGGCTCCTCGTCATCGTCCTTGGGAGGCTCCTCCTCGTCGTCGTCGAATAGCTACTCCACCACAGCACGCGTTGGCTCAGCTGCCACCTGTGCAACTGGTGCTCGAACTGTGGCCTTGGCCTCCTCGGCTCGGGCCTCGGCTGCCTCTGCTCGGGCCTCTGTTGCAGCGGTTCGGGCCTCGACCTGCCCAAATCTAGCCTCCATCTACTCCAGTCGAGCAGTGGTCTCTTCCTGCTGGTTGAGGGCTTGTCGCGTCATGTCGACCAGATTGCCGTTCATCCGATCGGTATAATCCGACTACTCCTCAAGACGTGATGCTCGCTGAAGCAGGTGGTGTCGGTCTGTGAGTAGTGTCGAGATCTCTCCGGACATCTCATACATGTTGCGGATCGCTCGATCCGACATAGCAGCATGGGACGCGAAGGTCTGCTCCAAAGGATATGCCAAATCTAGTAGCCTGGGCTGGCTGGAAGTGTTGCCTAACAATATGGGTGGAAGTACCCGCTCGTCACTGATCCACTTATGGATCATGTCGGTATACCAATCCCACTCACGCGTATTTCTCTGTGAGCAAATATGCGTCATCTTGTGGCACCTCGTATTTTCCAGGTCAGCTTTTAATTTATTTTAATAATAAATTATGTTATTATTACTAACGTGGCACTAGAATTAGACTAATTTAGTGTGACATGTGGCACAACAGTCCAAACATGAACAACTAAGCGATAGTTCGACAAATTATCGAAAATCGCACACACGTGTATTGAGTAACGAACATTGGTGAAATTAAACGAACAACAATCCAATTGAACTACACTTAAGCCTTATGAGAACTCATAACAAGTTAAATTTTGACAATAAGTCAAGAAACGTCGATCGTAAACGTCAAATAATCGAAAAACGAACTTAAAAAATGAAATTGGGCAAATTGGGCTCTTCCGGCAGGCGTCGCGGTACGCTAAGGACCCCGGATTGGGCCTTGGTGGTACGCGAAGCTTGGGCGGGAAAACTTGAATTCTCTGAAAATCATCACGGTACGCGACGACCGATAATCTTCCACCTTGGCGGTACGTGGCATGTTTCGGGAAACAAACGAATATTATAATCTTGGCAGTACGCCAAGCCCCATTGGGAGAGCTTGGCGGTACGCGACCAACCTAGTTCACAGAAAAGTTTATAAATGGCCAAGCAGATCATTTGTCAATCTCCTGCCATATCTCTCTCTACTGAAATACATCCTCTCGAGCACCACACATCTGTCAAACACCGCTCCGCCCTTGGTAGCCAATTTGAAGGTCTTGAAAGGCTTGAAGCAAGGAAGTGAAGCTTTGGGAAGCTTGGCATCCACACCATCATTTGTACTAGCCCAAGACACCATATCAAGGAGTTTTTGAAGCTGTGAGCTGCTATTCTTGCTAAATTCCAGAAGCTTTTTGTCCTAGAAGGTAGCACCTCATGATCTATTGCACAAAAACCCACATAAAACTCACATGCAACCATGGATGCTCACATGCAACATCATCCATGGCACATGCACGAAATGTTGCTTACTTATATCTGTGATTTGATGTTGAAATTACTGATTTGATTATATTACAATGATCTATGATGATGTTGATGTGATTTGGTGGTTACTTTGTTCATATTGTTGAAAATGGTGACTTTCAATGACATGCATGGATCATCCATGATGTTCTAGGTAATTTTGGATATAGATGAATGATTTTTGATGATATGAGAGTTGTTTACAATGCTTATTGTGATGGTCATTGTCATCCATGATGTTCTAGGTAATTTTGGATATAAATAATTATTTGGCACCGCAAGTGGAAATTTGGGGGTGTGACAAACTGGTATCGAAGCCTTGGTTATAAAGAACTAGGTTTGCATATAATAAACTAAGACTATAGCCACTGCTCAACACTTGACACTACAGTTAGACATTGCACAATAATATTTTTATTATTGTTAAATGATTACTTATTAAACCAACTTTCAGGATGGACAACAATCGCTGGAGAAACTTAGGTAAGTGATGTGACGCCTCAACTCCTGTAACATCACTGTATTTCAGGCATGTCCGTACATATTTAACTGTACTGATAAAACCTGATATGGAAATTTGATTAGTTTTTATTTTACTTTATGGTATTATCACTGGTATACATTGATGAGAACATATAATTATTATGCATAAACCATGGGGAAGTTAGTTTGAAATATAACTAAACTGAACCACAGAGTTTAATGCAACTGATTAATTATGATATGATTTGGTTTTTGTGACACCTCGCAATTTCCAGGTCAGCATTTATTTTATTTTAATAATAATGTGTATTATTATTTCATACGTGGCACTAGAATATTTGTATTTAGTGTGACACGTGGCACAACAGACCAAACACATCGATAATTCGAGGAATTATCGCACTAAACTCGCACGTGTCTTGAATGACGAACGTTGGTGAACGGATCGAACCACAGTACACTTTCACTGCACAATTAGGTTCCAGAGAACCTAAGTTAGTAGAACAATGTTCATATGTCGAGGAACGATGATCGTATTCAAGAAATACAAGAAATTCGGTTCAAAACAATGAAATTGGGCTTATTGGGCTCAACCGAGACCCATCGCGGTACGCGATGGGCAACTAATTGGACCTTCGCGGTACGCGACCAATGGGCGGGAGAATTTGAATTCTCCGAAAACCATCGCGGTACGCGACGACCGATCAACTTCCACTATCGCGGTACGCGGCGTGTGTGACAACTAGTACTAAACCGTACGGCAAGTCCGTACGGTGTGTGTACTTTCACCATATACTGTGTGTAAATACAGTACGTAAACAGTTGTGTGACAACAGAACCCGGAAAACAAATCACAATTGTATGTGTTTAAGTGAAAACTTAAATACAATAAAAACAACAACTCAAGAGAAACAACAGTGTTCAAACGAATAACGATAACAAATCGGTTGCGATCTGATATCCATAGATGACAGGAATCAGATGACCGACAATTCAACGTGACAGCAAAGTGATAACAGGATGTTTAATTGAGTCCGACAGTGAGGAAACACAATTCAAATCATATTGCAGTGTCGTTTTAAGAATAATAAACTGACAGCGTGTTTGCGTGGGTGACGATTCACACAAACATATCTGTGAGTTTAACGTTCTGAACGATGACTGATAATTAGAAAACCAAATCAGAAAGTGAAACATACGATCGTGTTCGTACAGTTAGCGCCCTGTACGAAGACGCGCGTAAGTGACGCGATCTGACGAAACGAAAATAAATTAAGAAAATAAAATATATAACATTTTACAATTTTGAAACGCGTCCAAACAATTAATTTAACTTCTCTTAATTATTTAAAACATTTAAATTACGCGTATTTTTCCGGATACGCGACCGAATTACGAACCGAGCAACCGAAACGAACCCGGACACAACACGGGGTATAAAAACCCTAAAATGAGAGTGTTTCTCATTTTATTCATCTTCATCCTCTCTCCTACTCTCATTTCCGGCCACCTCCATTTCTATGGTTTTCTTCACCTTTAAACCCTCATAACTCACTCATTTCTTGGCCAAATCATCCCATCTTTGGACCAAATCGAAGGTATTGATCTCCTCTACACGAAAGTACAAAGGATCCGTCCTAACATCCACTACATCTCAGGTAATCTGAGCTCAAAGAGGGCGATTTTTAGGGTTTTCACCCTCTACTTGAACCACCCCCGCCAACCGGTAAAACCACCTCAAAACCAATAGGGAACCACCCTAGTACACCCTAGAAACTTGAGAACACATCCTGGATCAAGATTTAAACTCGAAAGGAGGGGCTGGGTTTTGGCTTCGAATGGCCGAAGGGGATGCGCCCAGTTAGGCCGAATGGCCAGTGCTGAATGGCCTCATTCGACCGGCTACTCTTCATTCGACAGGCCCTTCATTCGTCGAGTCATTCTCTCGCCACACTCATTCGCTGCCGCCTACATTCGCCGGATTACCTTGGTTCGGGCAAGTCAAGCCATTCGACCACAGGAGCCATTCGGCCAAAGAGCAAACTCATCTGGCCAACACATTTTTTCGGCCAAGACTAGATCATTTGACCTACATAACACCACCTGGCCCAATAGTACTTCTCTGGCCCATCAGAAATTCCTTCGGCCCACTGGTCCGGCTTAGGCCCACCAGTTCGGCCCATCCTAATTTAATTGGCCATTGATTCAGCCCAGTTGCTATGGGCTCGGCCCAGGAGCTGTTAGGCCCATTGATTGAATAAGCCACACAACTAATTGGCCCAAAGAAGCTAGTCCAGCCCAACAGCTAGACCCAACATAACCCTTTGACCCAACCGCCTCTCTTTGGCCCACAAGTTCAGCCCACATGATATTTGGCCCAAGCAACTCCACCGATTTATGATTCATCAGTCGACTCATGTTCTTTATTTGGCCAAATTATTCAACCCACACGATAGACTTAGCCCATGGGAAACATTCGGCCCATGATACTTTAATTGGGCCACGGCCACTGATTCGGCCAAATATCAACATTTGAGCTAAGGCCCAAGTAAATGACTCGACCCAACTACCATACGGCCCACAAGATTAATGTTGTAAAATAATTACATAAATAAAAACATTATGGACAACTTGCATAGTAATTAAGGTTATTACTACAAAGGTGGTGTATTTTGGATTAAAGGAGTTTCACAAAACTTAAAAACACTAAGCTTTACAAGGATAGCTCCATGGTTAATTACTAACTATTTCACAATCCATTCAAGTTTGGTAAGGAAAACATATGAGACTTTAAACTACAAAACTGGAATTCATACTTAGAAGATGATAATGGGTTCAAGTTTTCATAACATGACAATGTTCAAAACAAAGTTAAACATAAAACCAATACCAAGATATACTAAACTTAATTTAAAATGGGTTAAGGGTTAGTATGACTTATCATAAGGGAACCAAGGGCCGAATGACGACCGAGACTTGCGTGTGTTAGCCAAAGTTTATGGCTAACACGTTCAAACACACAAATTCTTACAACGTATGATTATAAGCTAAGAACATCGTGAAAACCAATACAGGATTGTGAACACAACTACAAGTACAAACAAGAGTGCGTGCATTCCTTATTTAAGCTAAGTCAACCATCACAACAAGGTGAGTTCATATGCCCCCTTTTCTTAATCTTTACTGATTTCAAAGCTCGGGGCTGAGAAACATGCTTAACTTTTATTTATTTAAAAGTTATATTAACATATTGTTTACTCCATGATTTAGATAATAATTGTTTGTCTTTATTGTCGTTTATCTTTACATGCTTGCTTGGTTGATATTATCATACTTGAGACAATTAGGAAGATACATGCCATTATAGCTTCCTGACACACATATGCACTAGAATAATACAAGTTGTTAAGAATATATCTTATCACTGTTTATTATCCTTACACGATAGAATAACGGGGGAAAACCATGGGATAACATGCCAATAACAATTACAATTAACAAGAATGATAATCATGAAGATATAACTTCATGATAATAAGATCATTCACACATTACTAACATTGTGTATAAGACGTGTTCTTATAACACTTTGTTCAAGATCGCTAGAACACACAACCTTGAGATAACAGTTGAGACATTTACTTGTGATATCGAGGATGATATCGCATGCACACGCCCTTGGGATGCCATTTTACACACAGACCATCATTACTTACTAAGACTCTATTTAGAGCACATCTTATAACCGTCAGAGGATGTCGGTTACACAACCATAATTCAGTCGAGTAATCATTAACAATAATCATTAGAACTTTGGGATAATCAAACGAAATCACACCGGGCACGAGAGGTGCTATCAATCAAATTAACATCACGCATAAAATCTAGAGAATTAGTTTATTTCAATAGATATTGTGAGAGGATATCTTACACACCGGGCTGATCAGAAATGACAGCTACTGAGACTATTACGTCTCTAACTAGGAATCATGAGTATAACACTTTACACACCGGGCTGGATGTGGGTGACAGCTACTGGGACTATTATGTCCCTACCTAGGTATCGAGTATGATATATTACACACCGGACTGGTTAGTACTGACAGTCACAGAGACTATTAAGTTTCGCTCTAGATATCGAGTATGATATCTTACATGCCGGGCTAATCCGCAAGGAATAGCTAACAGAGACTATTATGTTTCTTATTTCAATTGTTTGGGTATTCTACATGCCAGACTAATCAGAAATGATTAGTTACAGAAACTATTAGGTTTCGTTCTAGATATCGAGTATGATATCTTACATGCCGGGCTAATCCGTAAGGAATAGCTAACAGAAACGATTTCGTTTCTTACTTATATCATTGGGTTATATTACATGCCGGGCTAATCCATAAGGAATAGCTAACAGAGATTTCATGTCTCTTTGTTCAATTATTGGTTTATTTTACACACCGGCTAATTCGTAAGGATTAGTTAACAGAGATGATTACATCTCTTACTTTATTCATTGGGTTATTTTACATGCCGGCTGTTCCATAAGGAATGGTTAACAGAGACAATTATGTCTCTTTCCTTTTTTACTTGGTGGATAAACATACCGGGAAATCATGGGTGAAAGGAAATGGGTATCCATCGTTGTATTACAGGTAGTGTCGAGTGCAGTTAAGCATGTGGTGGGGTGGCGTCTGGGCTTGACCTTTTCGTATGCCCCTATATATAAGCATGCTTGACTGGATGAGACATTATCTGTGCATACAACCATGGAGAGGACATTGTGTGAAACTCTGTGAAATTGACTGACATCATTCAATGGTTTTCAATTACTAAACTTATGAACTCACCAACCTAGTGTTGACTTTGTTTAAATGCATGTTTTCTCAGGTGACGGACAGGTCTAGTTAACCAGCATCAGTTATTAAGCTAGAGGACTTTTAGAAGACCTAGCTTACTTTTGGATGCATACATTTTGATGGCATTATGAATCTATTTTGCATATCTTGTCAGTTACAAGATAGAAACTACACGATTCTTTTGGAATAGATTTACTTAGTTAAATTATGAATACGTACTATGTAATTTAACTTTGTAATTCTATATTATATGTCATGTTAGCATTTCTCATTATTTATCATGTGCCATGTAAACAATCTGATCATTTGATTATCACTCACGATATCGCGCCCCGGGAACGTTCCGCCCGACGGGAAAACCCGATCCGTTCCCGCCGGCCCGGGGTGTGACAGATTGGTATCAGAGCCGTGGTTATAGAGAAATATAGGTCATATTACTTAAATGGTTTGGCCTAGACTATAACCTAGGGACCCTCATATAGAGATCATGTGACTTAGGATTCTATTTGCATATGTCTTCTGCTTCTGATCATTGCACTAACCGATTTTCTTTCGGTTATGATCAGAATGCCGCCGAGAAGACAACCACCTCTATTACCGCTGACTCAAGGTTCAGCTCCACACTCATCGACACCGACACCGCCTGACTCTCCTACACAACCACCTCCACCTCCTCCTCCACCACCACCACTTCACCAGCTGGATCCTGCTACTGTGGCACTAGCCACCCTGCTTACTAGCCAATTGAGGGATGTGATCCCCGAAATGATGAACCGAATTAACAGCAATAACAGTAACAACATTGCCAACTCATCTGGACAGGGCAGTGGAAACACCAAGAATCAAACGGACTACTCCTACAAGAACTTCGTGGGATGCAACCCGCCTAGTTTCGATGGAAGCAAAGGTGCTGTGGGATTAATCCAATGGATTGAGAAAATGGAGACTACCTTAGACATCAGTGGATGTCCTGACCAACACAGAGTGAGGTATGCTGCAGGATCGTTTGAGAAACGAGCACTGACCTGGTGGAATGCCCAGGTTCAAACCCGAGGACGAGATGAGGCATTGGAGATGTCTTGGGAGGATTTCAAGACTTTGTTAAGGGGCGAGTTTTGCCCGAGGAATGAACTGAAGAAAGTAGAAACAGAACTACTGAACCACGTGATGGTGGGAGCTGAACATCTAGCATTTACCACCAGATTTCATGAACTAGCAACACTGGCACCGGATATCGTGCCAACACTTGAGAAAAGGATTGAACGGTATGTTGGTGGACTACCGCCATGCATTCGAGGGATGTGATGGCCGCACACCCAACCACACTAGAGATGGCTGTCACGCTATCATCTTCACTGACTGATGTAATGGTTGCCTCTGGTGCACTCAAGAGGGAATCTGGAACTACTGAGGATCTAGAACAACCCTCCACCAAGAAACGAAGGGTCGTTAAGAATTTTGCAACGACCACCACTACCAAGCAAGCTGTGCTCACCCAACCACCGCAGAACCGCGGATCTTACTCTGGCACGGCCCCATTCTGCAATAAGTGCAACTATCATCATCAACCTGACACCGGGTGCAGGCAATGCACTTATTGCGGAAAAATGGGGCATTGGGTCAAATTCTGCAAGGAGCGGACAACACAACATAGGGCAAACCAAGCAGTGGCACAGACCGCTGCACATCTCGATCGCATTTCCTGTTACACCTGCGGGGAACCAGGACACTACGCGAAGGACTGCCCAAAGAGGGTGTTGCCGAGAGGGCCAGCACCGAGGGGACGTGCATTTCAAATCGGAGCAGCTGCTGCACGTCAAGACACTGACACCAACACTGGTACGCTTTCGTTCCAAATCTTTGCAGTTGTATATTTTATACTGGCATAGATTATCATTGTCTCTTCTGAGCTAGTTTAGAACTTACTCGCGATTGGGGCAACACTCGGATATCTCTTACACTGAATGACATAAACTTAGTGTTCACTTACCTTAGTGAACAAACACATGCCATGAAATTCCAAGTGATGGACAAGAGTGATGTCAATACCATCATTGGAAATGATGCTTTGTCCTTGATAGGGACGGAGTCATCTAATCCAATAAAACCTTTTCATGTCATTACAATGAACAATAGAGATACATTCATAAGTCTCAGTATTGAGTCCGTCAATGTTGTCTTATCTGACAATATACGAATCCATTCTAACAAGGGGAGAAACGAGAGGCTTCTCCTGACAGGAATAACACACGAGCATAAGAATCATAGTGAACATTATAGATCATGAAACTATGTAACACCAGGAGATACTACTATGGGAGTGTATACAAACAGCTATGGAACATGATGCCAAGCTACCTTACACTTCCAGTAGACTTGATGTTCCTGGATTGACGAGAACAATGAAATCAAGTCTGCTCATGTCATAACCATACACAAAATCCTAGGCCCCTAAGGAGGACTAGGTCACATACGAACAACGTTCTTTCAAGAAACATAAACATTTCGGATCGTACGGTCGAGAGACTGAAAGCGAATCCGTATCACATCGAACAGACTCGGGGAAACTCTAAATGCAACTTCGCATAAACATGAGAACATGAGAAACACGTGATATCAAAGCATCTCCACCTATGCAAAGAAAAAGTAGTAACCGACAATGACGTTTAAATTTCGGGACGAAATTTCTTTAACAAGGGGAGACTGTGACAACTAGTACTAAACCGTACGGCAAGTCCGTACGGTGTGTGTACTTTCACCATATACTGTGTGTAAATACAGTACGTAAACAGTTGTGTGACAACAGAACCCGGAAAACAAATCACAATTGTATGTGTTTAAGTGAAAACTTAAATACAATAAAAACAACAACTCAAGAGAAACAACAGTGTTCAAACGAATAACGATAACAAATCGGTTGCGATCTGATATCCATAGATGACAGGAATCAGATGACCGACAATTCAACGTGACAGCAAAGTGATAACAGGATGTTCAGTAGAGTCCGACAGTGAGGAAACACAATTCAAATCATATTGCAGTGTCGTTTTAAGAATAATAAACTGACAGCGTGTTTGCGTGGGTAACGATTCACACAAACATATCTGTGAGTTTAACGTTCTGAACGATGACTGATAATTAGAAAACCAAATCAGAAAGTGAAACATACGATCGTGTTCGTACAGTTAGCGCCCTGTACGAAGACGCGCGTAAGTGACGCGATCTGACGAAACGAAAATAAATTAATAAAATAAAATATATAACATTTTACAATTTTGAAACGCGTCCAAACAATTAATTTAACTTCTCTTAATTATTTAAAACATTTAAATTACGCGTATTTTTCCGGATACGTGACCGAATTACGAACCGAGCAACCGAAACGAACCCGGACACCACACGGGGTATAAAAACCCTAAAATGAGAGTGTTTCTCATTTTATTCATCTTCATCCTCTCTCCTACTCTCATTTCCGGCCACCTTCATTTCTATGGTTTTCTTCACCTTTAAACCCTCATAACTCACTCATTTCTTGGCCAAATCATCCCATCTTTGGACCAAATCGAAGGTATTGATCTCCTCTACACGAAAGTACAAAGGATCCGTCCAAACATCCACTACATCTCAGGTAATCTGAGCTCAAAGAGGGCGATTTTTAGGGTTTTCACCCTCTACTTGAACAACCCCCGCCAACCGGTAAAACCACCTCAAAACCAATAGGGAACCACCCTAGTACACCCTAGAAACTTGAGAACACATCCTGGATCAAGATTTAAACTTGAAAGGAGGGGCTGGGTTTTGGCTTCGAATGGCCGAAGGGGATGCGCCCAGTTAGGCCGAATGGCCAGTGCTGAATGGCCTCATTCGACCGGCTACTCTTCATTCGACAGGCCCTTCATTCGCCGAGTCATTCTCTCGCCACACTCATTCGCTGCCACCTACATTCGCCGGATTACCTTGGTTCGGCCAAGTCAAGCCATTCGACCACAGGAGCCATTCGGCCAAAGAGCAAACTCATCCGGCCAACACATTTTTTTCGGCCAAGACTAGATCATTTGACCTACATAACACCACCTGGCCCAATAGTACTTCTCTGGCCCATCAGAAATTCCTTCGGCCCACTGGTCCGGCTTAGGCCCACCAGTTCGGCCCATCCTAATTTAATTGGCCATTGATTCAGCCCAGTTGCTATGGGCTCGGCCCAGGAGCTGTTAGGCCCATTGATTGAATAAGCCACACAACTAATTGGCCCAAAGAAGCTAGTCCAGCCCAACAGCTAGACCCAACATAACCCTTTGACCCAACCGCCTCTCTTTGGCCCACAAGTTCAGCCCACATGCTATTTGGCCCAAGCAACTCCACCTATTTATGATTCATCAGTCGACTCTTGTTCTTTATTTGGCCAAATTATTCAACCCACACGATAGACTTAGCCCATGGGAAACATTCGGCCCATGATACTTTAATTGGGCCACGGCCACTGATTCGGCCAAATATCAACATTTGAGCTAAGGCCCAAGTAAATGACTCGACCCAACTACCATACGGCCCACAAGATTAATGTTGTAAAATAATTACATAAATAAAAACATTATGGACAACTTGCATAGTAATTAATGTTATTACTACAAAGGTGGTGTAATATGGATTAAAGGAGTTTCACAAAACATAAAAACACTAAGCTTTACAAGGATAGCTCCATGGTAAATTACTAACTATTTCACAATCCATTCAAGTTTGGTAAGGAAAACATATGAGACTTTAAACTACAAAACTAGAATTCATACTTAGAAGATGATAATGGGTTCAAGTTTTCATAACATGACAATGTTCAAAACAAAGTTAAACATAAAACCAATACCAAGATATACTAAACTTAATTTAAAATGGGTTAAGGGTTAGTATGACTTATCATAAGGGAACCAAGGGCCGAATGACGACCGAGACTTGCGTGTGTTAGCCAAAGTTTATGGCTAACACGTTCAAACACACAAATTCTTACAACGTATGATTCGGGAACAAAATGATTATTTTAATCACCGCGGTACGCGGAGATGCTTTTTGGGCGGTGCCGCGGTACGCGACAGGCCTAAGTTCGCAGAATCTTTATATAACCAAGGTTAATCATTCTGCTACCTCCTTCACCATTTCTCTCGACTGAAAACTCTTATCTCGACCTCTTGCACTCTGTTACAACCATATGACACCAGAAGGAGCCATTATCATCACAAGAGAAGCCTCATTGTGGCTTGAGGAGACTTGAGGTGAACTAGAAGCCATCAACCACCACATTGAACGACTTGGAGCTGCTGTGAAGGCAATCCCAGGAGTTCTTGAAACCTTCCATATCTGTTTCATCAACATTCAAGCTTCAAATGACCTTGAGAGGTAGTCTTCTTGCACTATTTGTGTTTCTAGCACTTAGAATCACACATGCAAGCCCTTTAGGCTACATGCATCATCATCACTCACCATTGTCACGAAATTTTGATAGTTTAAATCTGTTATTGAGTGTGTTTATTACTGATTTGATGATTTAGCTATGATCCATGATGATATTGAATGCCTATGATGGCTATTTGTTGATTTTGTTACAAAATGGCTACTTTAATCATCATGCATGTATGATTTACAATAGTTTGTGTAATTTTTAGTATTGAAATGTTATTAATAATGTTATTGATGATGTTCCATGTGATTAGAATGTTTGATGATGGTCAAGAAATGTCATAGATGTGGTTATTACTAAAAATAGTAACTTTAGTGTTACTAAGTAAGTGTTCTTGATGAAATGACTATATTTGCATGTTTAGATCTACATATTATGATTAAGAATGATGTTTAGAAGTTAAAAGATGATTATTTGATAAGTAGAAATGTTTAGAATCGTTAATGTATGAATTTCGTGAATGTTACTATAAATAGTAACTTTTTGTCACAAGTTTGCAACTTGATGATGGGTATGATAATGGTATGAGTCTAACATGTTTATTTGATGATTATATAATATTATTGAAAGGAATATGTTGTTGGGAGACTTGAATCTGGTTATTTTCATAAGTTACTAAATATAGTAACTTTATTTTGCTAAATCAATGATTTATCACATGTTAATCGTAACGACCATGATTGAAGGACCATTTAGGATTAAGGTAATGATATTAGATGATATTGGTTATTAAACTTGATGAAATGTGCTTGTTTATGCTTATCTTAGAAACTTTCTAAATATAGAAACTTTTACGCGTAAACTATGCTAAACCGGCTATGTGTAACTACGTGCTATTTGATAACATGCTCATTTAGGATAAATATGCATGTTAGAATAATCGGAATGTGATTTAATGCATGAATGTGGAAACTTTCCTAAAATAGGAACTTACTATAAATAGTAAGTTTCCTCATGGGAATGATTTTTGGTATCCGTACACTTCACACGACTCCAAACCACACATTACACGAACACTTGATCCAAAACCGTCACCAACGGGTCGTTAGGTCAAACACGGTCAACATGGTCATCATGACCCACTTAACAACTCGGTGTTGTTAAACACGAACACGGTCCTGTGAGACCCACATGTGTGAACACGAACTCATAGTACCTATGTGATGTAGGTGACTACTAGCCGGTGAGCTACGCTTTCTCTTTGAGCGAACGCATTATCTGACTCAGGTGAGTTTACGGCCCCACTTTTACTCTTTAACTGATTTGCTAAACTTTGGGGTGAGAATACTATGCAACTATTTAGATGTATGACTGGTATGTTGTGAAAACCATTTTCGAGTGTAACTTTTATCGCTTAAAGTCCTCACTTCTCCTTACTGTTAGTTGTGTATCAAACGAGTCGTAATTACGTATTACTACTGGGTTTGACTAACCCCACTCGACACCAATGTTGACTGGAGGTCATAACGAGTGTAATTTCGATGGGAATGCGGGTTCAGCGATGACCTGCGGAGGCAAACGGAAACAGTCTAGTTTCGGTAAGATGAACTGACACATTCCACGGATCGTAGCACCCAACAACAAAAACTTAACATGCCCAGTATATATCTGTTTACTATTTGTGTCTGTCTAAACCTGTGAACTCACCAAATTTTTAGTTGACACTTTTCGCATGTATTCTCAGGTAATTAATGGAGCACACGCAAGGACACGCACAAGGACACGCTACGGAGTCTGGCATTCATATAGGCTCATGTCCTAAGCATGCGTGCATTTGATATATTTTGAAAACAAGTTTAACTATGTAGTGTCTGTTTCAAACAATTTACTTTCTGCTGCAACTTATTTATCTTATGATGTTAAAACATTTTCCGCTGCATATTGAATGAAACTATGTTATTTTACATACTTGTGTGATTGTGTAACTCATATAGAGCCGTTCTATATGACCATGAGCTGTGATCCTGGCCACGTCACACCCACGTGGACTGACACCACGAGTGGGAATTTGCGGGTGTGACAGACTGGTATCAGAGCCTTGGTTATAGGGAACTAGGTTTGCATGTAGTAAACTTAGACTATAGCCACTGCTCTACACTAGACACTACACTTACAACTTGCACACTGATATTACTATTATTATTGAACTGTTATTTACTAACTTGAGACATTACAGGAATGGCCAACAACAACAACACTAACCGGAACCCGAGCAGACGCTCAGCAACAGATGACCTGGCCGCAGAGAGTCGACGGCGAGTCGACACCATCGTGGCCCAGGTCGATGAAGAAATGGAGAGGCGAGCTCGGCAAGCGGCGCGAGTGCGGTACTGGGGATGGTTACCCATGGTTATACGAGACTGGGTTATAGCAGAGAGGGTACCTCCGCCACGGTATCCTGGCGACGCCGCGACAGACCACAGACTGCCGCCACTGGGAGAGCCGATGGAGCGAGCATTCGCAGCACACGTAGCTTTCTCCCGACGCGAGGCCATGAGGAATGGCGAGCTATCGGACGAGGTCCGAGTTCTTCGAGAGAAGAACGATCGCCTCGAGAGGAAGAATGACCGGTTAGAGGAACAGGTGGAGACCCTACGTCTCCAGGTGTCTCAGCTTATGACGCAGCATGGTCAGATGGTCGACATCATGCAGGAGCATGATGGGCGCATCACTGAGAACCGGACAGACATAACCGAGACCCAGGCGATGGTTCAGGCGAGCGACGCCATGCTCAACGCATGGGCGGCGCAGTTCATCGAGGAGCCGCCAGTCGAGGACGACGGACCACAGTTCGAGGCCAATGACCTAGAAGAGGGAGATTTCGACGAGGATCCCGACGAGGATCCTGAGGAGGATGAGGATGATGGAGATGCTGATAGTGACGTTTCACACGTCACCATGGACTCAGATTAGCCTAGTTACTTTCATTTATGTTTCTTTTATTTTGCCTAAACGAGCGGGATGTGCTCGTACAAACTTATGTTGCTATTATCTTTTGAAAACATTGTACTTCAAGTTATTATTATTAATGAAAATGATGATTTGCTTTATTTATCTTATGCTTGAATATTGCTGTGATAATATGACATCTGACTTAACCTTTGACATGACATCTTATTCTAACTTCTGACTAACACTCTGACATATGCTAACTAACGTTCTAACCCTTCCATATAGAATCATGTCGGGAAGAGGACCCAATGCCCGCAGACTCAAACGCAAGGCCGAAAAGGCCAGAATCGACATGATGGTTGAACGCAAGTTCAACAAGGTACTTGCAGAATACGAAGCAAACCGACATGCTAGCGAGACTAGCGGCACTAACAACGGATCCCAAGGGAGCGCAGCAAAGGGATGTTCGTATAAAGCTTTTCTGAGCTGCCACCCTCATAAGTTTCAGGGTACCGAGGGAGCAGTGGGACTGCTTCGCTGGATCGAGAAATTGGAGTCGGTATTCTCCATGTCTGAATGCTCGGAGGAAAACCGAGTGAAGTATGCCACCGGGCCCATGTCCAAACTCTCGGACTCGAAACCGCCAACTCCATTCCTTGGGAGAACTTCACAAGGATGCTTCACAAGGAGTATTGTCCTCGTGACGAGATCCGGAAACTTGAGGAAGAATTCTGGGTACATAAGATGGTAGGATCGGAAATCGAGAAGTATTGTACTCGGTTTCATGAACTGTGCAAACTATCCCCGGTGATGGTGACGCCGGAATACAAGTAGATCGAGCAATTCATCAGTGGATTGCCGGAGCAGATCCAGAGCACAGTAACTGCATCCGATCACACCACCATCCGACCACTGATACGCTTGGCGCACAAGCTCACTGATCAGGCAGTAGCCCAGGGAAAACTGCCTAAGCGGGGTGAACATCTGAAACCCCAAGAACCCAAGAAAAAGTGGGAACCCAGCAACAATCGTACCTTCTCACCGCAACAAACAACACAGCACCGACCAGCACCGGCTAAAGTTTTCACTGCCACTCAACCGAACACTCAGGGCAAGGGAGGATACCAGGGCAACAGCCCAAAATGCAACAACTGTAGCTTCCACCACTTTGGCCCGTGCAAAAAGGTCAAATGCACCAACTATGGGAGGAACGGGCACATGGCCAAGGAATGCCGATCAAACCCCAACCCCAACCTCAACAAGGATAATACATTGAAGGGGTGCTTCACTTGCGGAAAGCCGGGACACATGCGCCGAGATTGTCCGCAGAACAAGAACGCAGGTGGTAACCCGGCTAGGGGTCGGGCATTCGTCATTGGATCAGGAGAAGCTAAAGATGATCCAAACGTCGTCACCGGTACGTTTCTTTTAAATAATGTCTATGCTAGTATGTTATTTGATACCGGTGCCGATAGGAGTTTTATCTCTAGTGACTTTAGCAAATTGCTTGATATGACACCAACACCACTAGACCATAAGTATACCGTAGAGTTAGCGGATGACAAGCTTATCGAAACGCAACATATCATCAAAGGATGTGCTCTGACACTAGCAGACCATCAACTGGTGATTGACCTAATGCCGGTAACTCTCGGAAGCTTCGACGTGGTGATTGGGATGGATTGGCTATCTGCGAACCATGCCGAGATCGTGTGCAACGAGAAGATTGTACGAGTTACGTTGTCAAGTGGTGAGCAAATCTCAATCCAAGGGGAACGACGCGGAATACCGTTGAACATTATGTCCTGCATGAAGGCGAACCAATATCTGAAGAAAGGATACACGGCTATCCTAGCCCTTATCACCGAACAACCCAAGGGGGAACGAAAGATCGGGGATATCGCTGTTGTCCGCGATTATCCAGAAGTCTTTCCTGACGATCTACCGGGACTACCACCAGCACGGCAAGTGGAGTTTCAAATAAATCTAACACCAGGAGCAGCACCAATAGCCAAGGCACCATACCGATTGGCCCCTACTGAAATGCAAGAACTATCTAACCAACTGCAAGAGTTGTTAGATAAAGGATTCATCCGACCGAGCTTCTCACCGTGGGGAGCACCGGTCTTATTTGTGAAGAAGAAAGACGGTTCATTCCGTATGTGTATAGACTACCGAGAACTGAACAAGGTAACAATCAAGAATCGATACCCCCTACCTCGAATAGACGACCTGTTTGACCAATTACAAGGGTCAAGTTACTATTCGAAGATCGATTTAAGATCCGGCTACCATCAACTTAGAATACAGGAAGGAGATATACCGAAGACAGCTTTCAGGACACGGTACGGACACTACGAATTTCTAGTCATGCCTTTCGGGCTGACCAACGCACCAACAATATTCATGGATCTCATGAATCGGGTGTGCAAGCCGTATCTGGACAAATTCGTAATCGTGTTCATAGACGACATCCTGATTTACTCCAAAACTCAAGAAGAACATGCCGATCGCCTAAGACGTGTCTTGGAACTACTAAAGAAGGAACAACTATACGCTAAGTTTTCCAAATGTGATTTTTGGATTCGCGAAGTTCAGTTCCTTGGGCACGTAGTAAACGCGAAAGGGATACACGTAGACCCAACCAAGATTGAGGCAGTCAAGAGCTGGACTACACCCAAGACTCCGACTGAGGTGCGACAGTTCCTAGGATTGGCAGGATACTACAGACGATTTATCGAGGGATTCTCGAAGATCGCCCAATCGTTGACTTCCCTTACGCACAAAGACAAGAAGTTTGAATGGGGAGAAAAACAAGAAGCTGCTTTCGAATTATTAAAGCAAAAGTTGTGCAGCTCACCTATCCTATCGCTACCGGACGGGTGCGAAGACTTTGTAGTTTATTGCGACGCATCGAAGCAAGGACTCGGTTGTGTGCTGATGCAACGCGAGAAGGTTATAGCTTATGCGTCACGACAATTGAAAGTGCACGAAAAGAACTACACGACTCATGACTTGGAATTGGGAGCCGTAGTGTTCGCATTGAAGATCTGGCGACACTATCTATACGGCACTAAGTGCACTATATTCACTGATCATAAGAGCCTACAGCACATTTTCGACCAAAAAGAGCTAAACATGAGACAACGCAGATGGGTCGAGCTGATAGGTGATTATGACTGTGCAATCAAGTATCATCCCGGGAAAG
The DNA here is from genome assembly GCA_009363875.1 of Mikania micrantha. NCBI lineage: Eukaryota > Viridiplantae > Streptophyta > Magnoliopsida > Asterales > Asteraceae > Mikania > Mikania micrantha. The sequence goes on along the minus strand of CM018690.1, from coordinate 1,207,229 downwards.
CTAATGTAGTAGCCGACGCACTGAGCCGGAAGGAAACAACAAAACGCGTGCGTGCACTACAACTCACCATTCACTCTGAGCTGCCAAATCAGATCCGAGTCGCACAACAAGAAGCTCTGAAAAAGGAAAACCTTACCCTCGAAGCCATGCGGGATATGGACAAACAGATGAAACAGAAGGATGACGGAGCTTACTACCTGATGGATCGAATTTGGATTCCACGCTACGGGGGATTGAGAGAAGTAGTGATGGATGAAGCTCACAAGAGTCGATACTCAGTACATCCAGGTTCTGACAAGATGTACCACGACCTAAAGGCAACTTACTGGTGGCCTAACATGAAATCAGAAATTTCAACATATGTGAGTAAGTGCCTGACTTGCTCCAAAGTCAAGGTCGAATATCAGAAACCGTCAGGGTTACTCCAACAACCGGAAATTCCAGTATGGAAATGGGAGCAGATTTCCATGGATTTCATCACGAAGCTACCAAAGACAACAAGTGGTTGCGATACCATCTGGGTTATCGTAGACCGACTTACGAAATCGGCACACTTCCTGCCGATTGAAGAAACTGATAAGTTGGAAAAGTTAACCCGAATTTACTTGAAGGAAATCGTGTCCAGACACGGAGTCCCAATCTCTATTATATCTGATCGAGACAGCCGTTTCACGGCACACTTTTGGAAGTCCTTACACAAGGCACTCGGGACGAGGTTAGATATGAGCACTGCTTATCACCCACAAACGGATGGTCAGAGTGAACGAACCATCCAGACCTTGGAAGACATGCTTCGAGCATGTGTGATTGACTTCGGTAACAGCTGGGAGACTCACCTACCTTTGGTAGAGTTCTCATATAATAACAGCTATCACACCAGCATTGGAGCTGCACCGTTTGAAGCACTTTACGGACGTAAGTGCAGATCACCACTCTGTTGGGCGGAAGTTGGTGAAAGCCAATTGACCGGACCCGAGCTTGTGCACGAAACAACTGAAATGATCGTGCAAATACGTAACAGAATGGCAGCAACCCGGGATCGACAAAAGAGCTATGCCGACAAGAGGCTCAAACCTTTGGAATTCCAAGTGGGAGATCGGGTACTTCTTAAAGTCTCGCCTTGGAAGGGAGTGATTCGATTCGGGAAGCGGGGAAAATTAAATCCTCGTTACATCGGACCGTTCGAGATCACTAAACGAATAGGCCCCGTGGCCTACGAACTACAGCTACCACAAGAATTGAGCAGCGTACACAACGTGTTTCACGTTTCAAACCTCAAGAAATGCTTTTCAGACGAAACACTCGCAATTCCTTTAGAGGAAATTCAGATAGACGAACAACTACACTTCATTGAGGAACCGGTGGAAATCATGGACCAGGAAATCAAGAAGTTGAAACTCAGTAAGATACCCATCGTGAAAGTTCGATGGAACTCACGGCGTGGACCGGAATACACCTGGGAACGAGAGGACCAAATGAAACAGAAATACCCTCACTTATTCTCCGACCAGACTAACACCGGCAACACGAACTGAATTTCGGGACGAAATTCCTATTAACTGGGGGATGATGTGACACCTCGCAATTTCCAGGTCAGCATTTATTTTATTTTATTTTAATAATAATGTCTATTATTATTTCATACGTGGCACTAGAATATTTGTATTTAGTGTGACACGTGGCACAACAGACCAAACACATCGATAATTCGAGGAATTATCGCACTAAACTCGCACGTGTCTTGAATGACGAACGTTGGTGAACGGATCGAACCACAGTACACTTTCACTGCACAATTAGGTTCCAGAGAACCTAAGTTAGTAGAACAATGTTGATATGTCGAGGAACGATGATCGTATTCAAGAAATACGAGAAATTCGGTTCAAGACAATGAAATTGGGCTTATTGGGCTCAACCGAGACCCATCGCGGTACGCGATGGGCAACTAATTGGACCTTCGCGGTACGCGACCAATGGGCGCGAGAATTTGAATTCTCCAAAAACCATCGTGATACGCGACGACCGATCAACTTCCACTATGGCGGTACGCGGCGTGTTTCGGGAACAGAATGATTATTTTAATCACCGCGGTACGCGGAGACGCTTTTTGGGCGGTGCCGCGGTACGCGACAGGCCTAAGTTCGCAGAATCTTTATATAACCAAGGTTAATCATTCTGCTACCTCCTTCACCATTTCTCTCGACTGAAAACTCTTATCTCGACCTCTTGCACTCTGTTACAACCATATTACACCAGAAGGAGCCATTATCATCACAAGAGAAGCCTCATTGTGGCTTGAGGAGACTTGAGGTGAACTAGAAGCCATCAACCACCACATTGAACGACTTGGAGCTGCTGTGAAGGCAATACCAGGAGTTCTTGAAACCTTCCATCTCTGTTTCATCAACATTCAAGCTTCAAAGGACCTTGAGAGGTAGTCTTCTTGCACTATTTGTGTTTCTAGCACTTAGAATCACACATGCAAGCCCTTTAGGCTACATGCATCATCATCACTCACCATTGTCACGAAATTTTGATAGTTTAAATCTGTTATTGAGTGTGTTTATTACTGATTTGATGATTTAGCTATGATCCATGATGATATTGAATGCCTATGATGGCTATTAGTTGATTTTGTTACAAAATGGCTACTTTAATCATCATGCATGTATGATTTACAATAGTTTGTGTAATTTTTAGTATTGAAATGTTATTAATAATGTTATTGATGATGTTCCATGTGATTAGAATGTTTGATGATGGTCAAGAAATGTCATAGATGTGGTTATTACTAAAAATAGTAACTTTAGTGTTACTAAGTAAGTGTTCTTGATGAAATGACTATATTTGCATGTTTAGATCTACATATTATGATTAAGAATGATGTTTAGAAGTTAAAAGATGATTATTTGATAAGTAGAAATGTTTAGAATCGTTAATGTATGAATTTCGTGAATGTTACTATAAATAGTAACTTTTTGTCACAAGTTTGCAACTTGATGATGGGTATGATAATGGTATGAGTCTAACATGTTTATTTGATGATTATATAATATTATTGAAAGGAATATGTTGTTGGGAGACTTGAATCTGGTTATTTTCACAAGTTACTAAATATAGTAACTTTATTTTGCTAAATCAATGATTTATCACATGTTAATCGTAACGACCATGATTGAAGGACCATTTAGGATTAAGGTAATGATATTAGATGATATTGGTTATTAAACTTGATGAAATGTGCTTGTTTATGCTTATCTTAGAAACTTTCTAAATATAGAAACTTTTACGCGTAAACTATGCTAAACCGGCTATGTGTAACTACGTGCTATTTGATAACATGCTCATTTAGGATAAATATGCATGTTAGAATAATCGGAATGTGATTTAATGCATGAATGTGGAAACTTTCCTAAAATAGGAACTTATTATAAATAGTAAGTTTCCTCATGGGAATGATTTTTGGTATCCGTACACTTCACACGACACCAAACCACACATTACACGAACACTTGATCCAAAACCGTCACCAACGGGTCGTTAGGTCAAACACGGTCATCATGACCCACTTAACAACTCGGTGTTGTTAAACACGAACACGGTCCTGTGAGACCCACATGTGTGAACACGAACTCATAGTACCTATGTGATATAGGTGACTACTAGCCGGTGAGCTACGCTATCTCTTTGAGCAAACGCATTATCTGACTCAGGTGAGTTTACGGCCCCACTTTTACTCTTTAACTGATTTGCTAAACTTTGGGGTGAGAATACTATGCAACTATTTAGATGTATGACTGGTATGTTGTGAATACCATTTTCGAGTGTAACTTTTATCACTTAAAGTCCTCACTTATCCTTACCGTTAGTTGTGTATCAAACGAGTCGTAATTACGTTGTACTACTGGGTTTGACTAACCCCACTCGGCACCAATGTTGACTGGAGGTCATAACGAATGTAATTTCGATGGGAATGCGGGTTCAGCAATGACCTGCGGAGGCAAACGGAAACAGTCTAGTTTCGGTAAGATGAACTGACACACTCCACGGATCCTAGCATCCAACAACAAAAACTTAACATGCCCAGTATATATCTGTTTACTATTTGTGTCTGTCTAAACCTGTGAACTCACCAACTTTTTAGTTGACACTTTTCGCATGTATTCTCAGGTAATTAATGGAGCACACGCAAGGACACGCACAAGGACATGCTAAGGAGTCTGGCATTCGTATAGGCTCATGTCCTAAGCATGCGTGCATTTGATATATTTTGAAAACAAGTTTAACTATGTAGTGTCTGTTTCAAACAATTTACTTTCCGCTGCAACTTATTTATCTTATGATGTTAAAACTTTTTCCGCTGCATATTGAATGAAACTATGTTATTTTACATACTTGTGTGATTGTGTAACTCATATAGAGTCGTTCTATATGACCATGAGCTGTGATCCTGGCCACGTCACACCCACGTGGACTGACACCACGAGTGGGAATTTGTGGGTGTGACAGTTCTGGTTATAATGGTTAAAGGTTATTGGTTTGGTCACTAACTATAGTCAAGGACACATGGTCATGGTTTTTTGAAATGGTGGTGGGACGGCGGCTGGATAGGTTGCGACCGACTCCTACGTATGCCCTATACATAAACTTATTTCGATCTATCATGGATGTGTCAGTGATATGATTTAGTGGGGATTATGGATTGGGAAATTGATAATTGATAAATATATTGTATTATAATGATGAAAAGGTGTAACGACCCAAATCATGAAATAATGAAATAAACTATTTATGATGCGAAACTATAATATTTCGAAATATAATAGTAATAAAGATCGGTTATGACAATAACCAAGCAAACTAACAAAGATATGATAGTTAGTGTAGCCAAAATGTGATAGAAACTTGAAAGACCAAACTTGCCAATTGATGAAACTTAAATAAATGGGGGTTAAATATAAAGTTGGGGGTCCATGATTGTCAAAATCATTTTTGTGAAGTAGGGAGTCGACGTAGGAGAAGAGAGGAGGAAGAAAACCCTAGACAAGTTCATCTCTCCCAATTTCTTATTGATTCATGACTAGAAACTCAAGATTGAAGCTAAATCCATCATCTTCCTTGCATTCTAATCATTGGGTAAGTGATTTCTTGTAATATGATGATTAGATGAAGTGGGTTTTATGTGGGTTTCTAGCTAAACTCAAAATTGGGGGTTGGTGTGTGTTAGAAACTATAAAACTAAGTATGTGAACATGATTTAAACACTCAACAACCTGATTTTGATATGTAGAATCATAGAGGTGTGATATGGGTGTTGGGAGGTTATATGGGTTTTGTTGAAAACCCATGTGACTATGATGATGGGTGAAAAAGGGTGTTCAAATTATGGTTTTGGATGTGATTGGGTAGTACTTTAACTATCTTTGATGAAAATGGAGATTTTAGTGATTTGAGAATCACAAGTGGGATTAATGAGTGTCTAAACATCAAAGAGGAATAGTTGATTAAGTTATGCACACAAGGTGTTTGATGAAATGCTCCAAATTTGGGGTTTACATTAATGAAATGGCGATTTAGTGCATAACCATTACTATACACTAACTTATGGTGAAAACAAGTCAAATAGGTAGAATGAATGTACAAATGAGTTATGTGTATTGACTATAGTTGTATGTGTGTAATACAACTAGGTATTGGTGGTGAAAGTGAAGGAACAATTCAAAGGCTTGGTAAGAACAAGATGATTTTGGTGGCAATCCTACGGGCTAAGGTGAGTAACCAACTCACTAAATATGCAACCATAAGTCATATTAGTGTTTGTGTGGTGTGTTGAATGTTGACTATTTTGTACGGGTCTTGTTGTGGTTAATAAAAGTTATGCTAGAATAACATAACTTGATATAGTGTCATTATGGGTTTGATAATAAGTGACACAAGAATTGGGGTTCGATCCACATTCGTGTGGAATAAGACCATGAATTATGGCATTTGGTGATGATTCACATTTGTGTGAAAGAACATGTAAGTCCATCTTGGAATGGCTTTGGGTGTGTCATGTAAGTCCATCTTGTATGGCTTTGGGTGTGTCATGTAAGTCCATCTTGTATGGCTTTGGGTTTGGCATGTAAGTCCACCTTAGTGTCGCTTTGGGGGTAATCCACATGTGAGTGAATTTAATTTGGTTATTTAACCAAAACTAGGTGGTTGACCCATTGTTGAAATTAGTCAAACTGCGTGATTGACTAAATTGTTGGAATTAGTCAAACTAGGTGATTGACCAAATTGTTGAAATTAGTCAAACTTGGTGGTTGACCTATTATTGAAATTAGTCAAACTTGATGGTTGACCTATTATTGAAATTAGTCAAACTAGGTGGTTGATCCATTGTTGAAATTAGTCAAATTGGGCGGTTGACCCGTTAGTGACATCAACTTGTGCGTCTGTTTGGTGATTAAATTGGTGTATACTTGGGGTATGTATGAATTTGGTGTTTGTTGATTCAATGGGTGTATAATTGGCGTATGTATGAATTTAGGTGTTTGGTGATTAAATTGGTGTATAATTGGTGTTTGAATACTTGGTGTTGTCAATAACATGCAATAGATGTTTAAATTGCTTTGTTATTGTGATTTGGTGTGTAAAAATAGGAATGATTCACAAGTGGTCTGAATTTCTTATTAGAAGTTTGACCGAAAATGGTCAAACAATTCAAATTGGTGTTCGTATGTTTGTTGCTTGACAATAACTTGCAATAGATGTTATATTTGCTTAGTTATTGTAATTTAGTATGTTCACAATTAGTGTAGAGAATTAAGAATGATTCACAAGTGGTGTGAACTTCTTATTTATAGTTTGACTGAAAATGGTCAAACAATTCACAAGAGGTGTGAATGTGAAATGAGTCGAATCACAAGTGGTGTGATCTTCCTATGATGAATTTATGGAGTTTGGTAAATCACAAGTGGTGTGATTACCTACCTTGGGAATCCTTGGTGAAAAAGGAGGTCTCAAAGGATTTGGGTAGAAATTGATCGAAATTGGTCAAACGATTCACAAGAGGTGTGAATGTGGAATGGGTTGAATCACAAGTGGTGTGATCTTCCTATGGCGAATTTATGGAGTTTAGGTAAATCACAAGTGGTGTGATTACCTACCTTGAGAATCCTTGGTGAAAAAGGAGGTCTTGAGGAAATTGTGTGAAATTTGACTTTTTGTGGATGGTTTCATGTTCTATCACTTTATTGGTGTTTTAAAGTGCTATGAATATGAATTTCATGTGTTGAAAGTATTGTTTTTGTTATACAATTTGAAATCCTTAATGAATTGGGATGAGGGGAGAGAACAAAGAAAAAATATATCTATGGAAGGAGTTTTAACATGGTCATGTCCCCTGGAACACGCCCATGTCACATCTGCACATCGGATTTCTGAAACATTCTGACATGGACATGTTCCTCTGGAACACGCCCATGTTGCGTGTGTTTGTCTAAAAATGTCATAAATTGAATTATTTCAACTTTGATGCGGATTCCATGGGCAAATCTAGTTGGTTTGGGCATGGAAGGGAGATTTAAGGGGTTTTGGGTGAAAACGACCCTTTAGTAAATCTTTTTACTACTAATGTTACCAAATTATATTTGGGACATTATTATTGTATCCATATGGTGTTATGGAATACAATTGGGGAAATAGCGGTGCGATCTTACTTAGTTCTAACGAACTAACGTTGATTTAAATGTGGTGTTTTTCAGGTGAACGTAAAGGGTGACGGCGCACGTGATCGGATATCTTGCAAAGGCTCTGATTGAATACATTTTTGGTTAAAAACCAAATTTTTTATGAACGATTGTAAATAGCGTAAGGTGTGATTACAATTAACATGTTTTTAAATAGTTTTGGTGATAGGTTGGGTTATATGGGTTGTTAACGTTGATGTTTGAGAAAAAAAATCTGGGACCTAACTCTGAGGGTGTTTTAAAACACGTGTCACACGTGGGAGAATTTTGGGGCTTACAAGCTGGTATCAGAGCCAATGGTTTGAGGGACTCAAGTGCATCGCGAACACTTGAACTAAAATCCTTGTGCTTTTGATATGGGGAGTAATGTTCGATTCGAGATCCGATCACGAAGCCAGGGGTTTAAGGTAACAAGTTTGTGGTTTTTTTCCCTTGGTCATATATGTTTAATGGTGTTTGGTGTGAATTTGTTGGCTAAACCGAACTTCCTAGTTATTGTATGGCGAGATTAAGTTAAGAAATTGGACAAGTGAAGTATATAATGTTATGTGTGTCCAACATAAGGTTATATTCTTGGCATGTACATGACCTTAACAAAATCAATTCATACTATGATTATGAATATTAGGTAAGGTGTTAGGATGTGTTGTTATGATGCCTTTAATTTCATACGTCATGGTATGGAATAGTATGTAAGACATTAGTAACTTCTTTGCTATTTGACCAAATAGAATATAAGTATGTTGTAAATACTTATTCTGTTGTGAAATTGATGATTGTGGTATGTGATATGTGTTGTGAAAATTTATGCAAGTCCACAGGTGTGGTCCTTGGGGAGAATTCACCTTTGGGTGAAAATTTATGTAAGTCCACAGGTGTGTGGCACTTAGGGGAATTCACCTTTGGGTGAAAATTTATGTAAGACCACAGGTGTGGGGCAATGGGGAGAATCCACATTAATGTGAAAGTGCACATAAGTCCACAGGTGTGTGGTATTGGCAGAATCCATATCAGTGTGAAAATTTACCAAAACTCTCATTCGTGAGAGGGAATGCGTGTGATTCTTGGTAGTAAGAATGTGGAAAATATGGGGTTATAATGTGTAGTTAATCAAATAAATACTAGATGAATTAGTATATTGATTGATAATAGGGGAATGTACGTACTACCCATATGTATAATATATTGGGCCATAAAGGCATGTTTGAAGTGGTTTTAAAAACCGTATGTAGTGTTTTTTTGGTGGATGTAAATTCAATCACATATGTGTCATGACTTGTAAAAAAAAATAAATAATACGAGTCATATGTGGTTTTGTGTAAAGAAAATGAATGATAGGTGTACTAGGATTTGTGGATTTTCCTTGGTTGGGATTGATTGAATAATTAAGAAAGTATGCACACACTACAAGTATGTATTGTATGATGTGTCATAAATTCTTAAATAATTGTACTATGGGTGTATAGTACATGGGGTGGAGTTTAGTCATAAGTGAATGAATACATTTAATGTAGGTGAAAACTTTGGACAAATGGTATGTTATGAGGAATAAATTTTTTGAAACCCAAGACACTAACAAAGGCACGTTCATGTTGTATCGAATACGTGGTGGGTTGGCGGCTGGGCGTATGCCCTACGTATACCCTATACATAAACTTCTTCGATACAACTAGAAAGTGACGTTGTATAGACTTGGGTTAAGAATGGGGGATGGGGATAATGGATTTTAACATTTTGGCATGAATGCCTTAAATGTTGTAGACATGATGTCAAGGGTTTTGACACATAGTGGCATTACGAAATGTTGAGGGTTATATTAGCCTAATAAATTGTGGGGTGTATTTGTCCTTTTTGCTAAGGAAAAGGATGGGAGTGTTAGGGTGTGTGACATCCGTCAACTTTAAGGTATGACTTAACTTAACACTGTTAATATATTTAAAGTTGGCTACGATTATCTGTCATACACTTAATAATTTAAAATTTATTTTAAATCTAGCAAAATGTATTTCTTTTAAAATGAATTATTTTGCATTTTATAAACTCTACTTTGCAATAAACTAGCTGAAACGAACATTTATGAAGAATCGGTTAATTAATTTAGCCAATACGATTAGTTTAGCTTAAAATAATAATTCATAAGTGAAGAATTTGAGTTAACGATGTAAAACCGTAAATTAAAACGTTAACCGGTAAATTTACATACAACAGATCATATATGTGTTTTACCCGGTTAAAACTAACACAATGAACCAAATATCATCTAAAATGACTATTATTAATTAAAAATTGATTATTTTAGTAGGTTTTAATATTTACGAATTTTTCGGCTAAAAATCGGTTATAAAATAATTATTTGGTACAAGATTTAACCACCATAATACCCAGTTTATACCAGTTATCATCCATAAATTACCACACTATGACAAGTGTGTACACATGTCAACACATGGCATGAGTAAAATCTATGAAGATTTGTAAGAATCATTTATAAAATCTTGAAAATTTCATGGACATCATTTGTACAATCTCTACACTCCATCCATTTCTTCTTCCTCCCTCCTCTCTCCTACGTACACCATCACCACCACCCAACTTTCCACCATTTTCAAACCTTCAAGTATCTTCTCCTTCTTCTTCGTCAAGTTCTTGGTGATTATTGGTGTTCTTGAGAAGATTTGGTGCAAAAACAAACACACTTTACTTCTTTGATCTTCATCACTAAGGTATAACATCTATCTTCATTTGTATTCTTCACCAAACTTTAAAGAAATGAAACCAAGAATATGTTTTTCTAAAAAAAGAATAAAAATGATTTTAGGTGTGTGTGTGTGTGAAAGTGTGTGTGTATGTCGTACTATATATATATATATATCTATGTATATGTGTGTATGCATAATTATCTATGATGGATCCATGAAAGTGTATATATATATATATATATATGTATCTGTGTGTGTGTGTGTAGGGAGGTATTCCATTAAGAACCACTTTTATGTTAGGAACTTGAAAACTGCATAATACACTTGTACATTATGCTTTATGTTTTGTACATAGAGTGGTTATTTAATAGGGTAAAATAGTAACTTCTCCCACTTTAAAGGAAAATTACTTTTATACCCCTAGAAAATGTGATTCAAAATTAGTTCCTTTGGTTCTTTCATATTTAGTGGTTCTCAATAGAATAAGTCCCTATATGTGTATATATATGTATGATTATCTTAAAATAATTGATTATTGCATGCATATGCATATGGATGATCAATTTATTTTGAGTATATGAAAACATACATTTCTGAAATTCTGGCAGAAAGTTTATCACAACTTCAACAAGTTATAAAATGGAAATGACACCTCCAAAATGAACAAACTCACATTCCAAGACTAAGTTCATTGTGTTAGCTTTCCATGCACTACTTAATCAGCTTCTAACTCGACCAAATGATGCTCCAAACAACCTTCACAAGATCAGTGCGCGGATTTGTACCCCCTGACTTGTGCAGCTCTTATGACTTACTTAAGATCCGAATCATAAAAACTTTTCTAAATGAAAGTTGTTCATAATATGTAACATGATAGACTGGAGAGTTTCATACTCTAACTCAAAGGTTTACTATGTAAAAAATGAATCCGAACTCACTGGACTAAATCTGTCAAAACAGAAACTTTAAAGACTTATACTTGTGTGACTGTTTTGACCCATTTTCAAGCAAAATCACGAAAGGTTTTCTAAATGAAAGTTGTTCAAAACACCTTAAAATAATGGTCTGTAAAGTTACATAATTTTATTGCAACGATTGCTATTTTTAAAGTCCATCCGAACAAGCCGGACAGAATCTGTCTAAAAACAGTTTTATAAACTTTAACATTTCTACATATATATTAATTATTTTCACATGTATAAAAGTGTATATATGACATACACACACTTGAAAGATGTGATATATGTAAATATGTTTATATATATTGAAATAATTATTAAGTATTGACGTATTAAACAAAATGGTAATATTTCAAAAATACGTCGTTATAATGTCAAAATTTTCTAAAAATCCGACACTTAGTATTTTCAAAGTATTATAACAAATACGTAAATATAAGTTCAAAGCATAATTATTTTAAGAAATTCCGAAACTTAAATTAACCAAATATACAAAAAGCACGACAACAATATACGACAACAGGAACCACATTAAGTATAAAAACTCAAAAGAAATCTATAATGTTGTAGGTGCCTAATACGGTACCAGTTTGGACAACATCCCGATTTCTGTTTCCAACTCAGCTTGCAAGGTGAGTTACATAGCCCCCTTTTTTTGTTTTTGCTTATAAAATCATTGGGGCTGGAACATGTTTAACTTTGAACTATTTTCTAACAATTCAAACTTGTATCTATGTGAATTTGATACGTCCCAAACTACCATCTTAACTATACTTAACTTGTGCATTGATCATTAACTTGTGAAAGCCAAACTGTTGTGATGATAGATCTATTGAATTGACCACTCCACCCAGCCGGTGATCACATAGTACTTAACTATTTTGAGGGTAGTATGGAGTACTATGCCTAACTAGGTTAACTAAGGGTTGATCTGCAATAGTTACATGTGTATGTTTCCACATATTGCCTTATATCACTATGTTACATATGAATTGCAAAGCTTTTCTTTTTGAACTATTAACTTTTGGTGTCAAAACCTATGTTTCTTACCAACTATTTATAGTTGACCTTTGAATCTAAACATGTTTCAGGTACAAACTAGTGAAGCTATGAGGATCATGTAGGCTTTTGGACTTAGAATAAACTTTGAAATTTGAACTATGAACTACGAGCTTGTTTATGTTACGTCTTTGAACTACTTGTATGACACTTAATTTGGAATGTAATAAATATTAAACTTTAATAGTCGATCATGAGCTTTTGAACAGTTCCCGTCGCGCCCCGACGTTATTCCGCCGTCGGTTGGGGTGTGAAAGGGTGTGTACGGATTATCAAGGAATAAACAAAGGGATTATGAGGAGTGGTTGTCCTTTGGGTTGACTTGGTCACCGCCTGTGTTCATGAATTTGATGAATCAGGTGTGTCTCCCAGTGCTGGATAAATTTGTTGGAGTTTCATTTATAATATTCTTATCTATTATAGGAATGAAATTGATTATGTGTGAGATGTATGTAGACAATACATTGGATATTCATTTTTGGTGAAAGGGTGTTTGTTAAGGATAGGCACTAGTATATATAATTGCCTATCTATGACTTACTATAGGCAAATCACATTTGGTATGAAAAACCATGTGTGTGAATTTCCAAATCTGGTTGGAGTTGATATTGAATAAGTTGATTCACAAGTGTTGTGAACTACTTACATTGAGTGGACTAAAGTTTGGGTAAGTCACAAGTAGTGCGATTGCCTAACTTGAATATTATTGGTGAATAAGGATGTCTCACAGTGTTTGAAATATTATACTTAGAACTAGTGATTGGAGAAGGAATCACAGGTGGTGTGAACCTTATCAATAGTTAATTATGCTATTTGATATGATTTGGTCATTGTGGATAGGTAGACTAACAATTATTTGTTTTGTGCTGATACATGAGTATAGTGTATCATCTTCAAACTGATGGTCACAGAGAAAAAACCATTCATACTTTGAGGGTATGTTATGGGTGTGCATAGTTGATGATTGTGGGTGTAGAGCCCACTACACGTTGAAGACTGACAAAGTCAACCCAGAAGAGTCAACGCTCAGATTTTGACTAATTTCGTGTACAGCCACTTCGAGTACACCATGTGTTCGTGTACTCAAAGTTTTGTTTTATATTTCGTGTACACCTAGGCCTAGTATAAATAGACGTATTTTGTACAGGTTTAGGTTGCAATCCCGAGGCATTTGCTCTCTAGACGTATTGAGGCACTTGTACTCAAATTTTCAGTATATATACAAAGATTACATTTTTCTACTTGCTTTCTTGATTCAAACTTGGATTCCGCACTTGTTAGAGATCATTGATGATGATTTAGAAGATAAAATTTAGTTCTTGATACGGTTTGAGACCTACAAATGGTATCAGAGCTTGAGTGCTCTTTTCATCGTCAAGGTAACAACTTTCTGAAGCAAGTTTAGCACTTTATCATTCTTCTCTACTCCATCTAGCTACTGTGTAAATTTGGGACTCCAAACCTTAAGAAATATTTTTATAAAATTTTTCTTAAGTATTTTCGAGTTCAAAATTTTCGAGTTCAGCTATTTCGAGTACAGATAGAGTGTTCGAAGGTTTGCCACAGTTCGAGTACAAGAAATTTTCAACTACAAAGGTTACTTCGGGTACAAGTGATTTTGAGTACAACATTATTTTCGAATACAAGAGGAACTTTTAATACAGCTTCATTTTCGAGTACAAACTGAGCATCGAGTACAGATTATTCTTCGAGTATAGGTTTCTCTTCGTATACAAGAGAATTTCGATTACAGTATTATCTTTGGGCAGTGTTTGGTGATCTGTTCTACAGGAACTTCGTGAACAACACTTAGAAATTTTTCTAATTCATCATGGCTTCAAAGAATCTGACAAATTTGTCCAACTTACTCAATCTGGACAATGAGATCGGCACCGAAACAAAGCCACCAAGGCTCGTGTCAGGAGATAACTTCCAAGATTGGAAATTCAGATTCCAATCCTTTATCAAGTACACTGATCCAAAGCTTTGGAGATCCATTGAAGAGGGTCCTTTTGTGCCCTCATACCAGAGTGAAATCAATGGTCCTCTTGTTCCCAAGGATCGTGAATTGTACACTGACAATGACATCCTTATGATGGAAAAGCATGAAAATGCCTATGCATCAATCACAATGGCACTATCAACTGAAGTAGCTCATGGGTTTAAGGAACACAAGACCGCAAAGGAACTATGGAATGCCTTGATTGAAAAAATTGAAGGAAATGAAGACATGCGAGAGTGTCGCAAGGATAGGTTGAGACAAAGGTTCAACATGTTTAATCACATCAAGGGAGAGTCCGTTGAAGCACAGCTGAATAGATTCACTCATTTGATGACCGAGATGACAAGTTCTGGGATTGTGATGACTAAGGGAGAAGTGAACAAGAAGCTACTGAACTCATAACCTTACACCTGGAACTCAAATTGTACAACTATCAAAAGGACAAAGGATATGTACAAGACTTCTCTGAGTGAACTGATTTCGATTATCAATTCCTATGATATGGATGATAAGCAGAGAGCACTGAATCTTGCCAGCTCAATGGGCATTGCACATGTATCTGAAAACTCTGCTCTTTTGTCAACAATCAATCTTCAAGCCTCAGGGATGCAGCACTATCAGCCTTCCTCATCTCAGTCAACTCCTTTTGAGACTGCATTCCTATCCTCTGGACAGACTGGATCAGTATCCAAGATCAATCCAGAAAGTGAAGAAAATCTGCTGTTGTTTAAAGGTTTTATGAACAGCTACAATGCATTCATGGCTGGAGAGTTAGCACTTGCTAACCTTACTCAGGATAATCTAGAGCAGATAAATCCAGCGGATGTTGAAGAAATGGATATCTCGTGGTAGATGGCTATGGCTGTGGTTCGGGCAAGGAAGTTCATCAAACGATATGGAAGAAATAGCTTTGGAAACAATCCGGGAAAGAAACTTGGATTTGATAAGTCAAAGCTGCGATGCTACAACTGTGACCAACCGGGTCACTTTGCCAGAGAATGTAAGCAGCCAAAAGTGGCTAAGGAAGGAGAAAAGAAGCCTGAAGAGAAAACTGTGACTACCGCTGCAGGAGGAAGTGCTAGCACGTCTAAAGCACTAGTGACTCAAGAGACTGACTCCTATGATTGGAGTGATCAGGTGCAAGAACTGGAACTAACTCTGAGTCACGCCTTCATGGCTGAGGTGGATGACAAGCAAAAGGAGGTAACTGAAAATCTTTGCTCTATCTCGTGCATAGATAAAGTATTTAAGTACAGGTCACACAATGAATCATTAATCAAAGAAGTAACTAAACTCAATTACTTTAACTTAGAATTTCTTAAAAATGAGGGGGAAGACAGAAGAAAGAAGTGCTGAGAAGAGCACAGACTGTTCAACATCTTTTGGAACATCATCTTTTAGTTCAAACTCTAATTTTGTTGGAAAAGTTGATAAATTCAAAATTAAAACAAATGAGATGTCTAAAAGCTTTAAGTCAATTTTTGTTAAAAAGAATGTTATTTTGGAAACAACATCTTCTCGTTTACATCATGAGTTCAAGGGTCATTTCACAGTCACCAAAGAAACATGATCAAAGTTGGATCCTAACTGTGAACCTTTTGTTCCAAAAGGGTTTTTGGAACAATCCTCTAACTGTGATGTAAAGCCTTTTGACCCTAAGGAATTTCATGAGAAATTATGTTGCTTTGTCTGTGGTAAGCCACGCCACATTGCTAGAAATTGTCTGCACCAACCTACTGAATTCTTTTATGGAAAGAATCAGAAGGTCACACCCAAGGCAAAACTCTCTGTCAAATCAAAGAGGACTGATAAATCCTCAATGCCTAGGGTGAATTCTCAGAAAGAACCACAAAAGCAATCCACTGCCAAAAGTAAAAGATCATCCAAACATCATCAGTATGGTTTTCATAAACAAAAGTCAAACTTTTCAAATGTTAAACAAAACATATAGGAGACATTATCCAACTTCAAGTATCTCTTTAAAATCAGTTAAACAAGGCAGTGGTGCTAAGTCAAAGATTGATGAGGTCAAAACAGTTGAATCTAAAAGAGTTCGAAATAAAGAATCCATTGATTCTACTGTGCCTAAACCTGTTATGGTTTGGGTACCTGTTTCTCATTGATTGTGTATAAAATGCAGGGACGACCAAGTAAGCTCAAACATGTTTGGTATGTAGATAGTGGCTGCTCCCGGCACATGACTAGGGATTTTTCTCAGTTACATGAAGTTACACCATTCAATGGAGGATATGTATCATTTGCAGGAGACAAGGGTGGAAGGATAAATATGAAGGGCACGGTCACAAATGGAACTCTTAGTTTTGAAGACGTGTACTATGTTGAAGAACTCAATCACAGTCTTTTGAGTGTTTCTCATATCTGTGATAAGAGTTTTTCCACACACTTCACAAACAAGGAGTGTCTTATTCTTAAGCCTGGTTTTGAGGTGCCTGAGAAGTGGATTCTGATGAGAACTCCAAGGATAAACAATGCCTACATTATCAACATGAATTCAGATTCATTCACCGAGAACACCTGCTTGTTCTCATAGGCTTCGGAGCATGATTGTCTGTTATGGCATAGGCGACTGGGTCACGTAAATCTTAAGAATCTGAACAGACTCGCCAAGGGAGATCACGTCATTGGTTTGCCTTCTAAAGATTTCTCCACTATTGAGAAGTGCATCGCTTGTGCCAAGGGGAAGCAACACAAGAGACCCCACAAGCCTAAATTGTTCAATTCTATATCTTCAGTTCTTCAACTTCTTCATATGGATCTCTTCGGACCAGTCAACGTAATGAGTATCGGGAAGAAGTCATATTGTCTTGTTGTGACAGATGATTATTCCAGATTCACTTGGGTGTTCTTTCTGGCCAAGAAGGATGAAACACCAGAGATTCTGAAGAAGTTCATTACCTAGATTGAAAATCAGAAGAATCTAAAGGTCAAGGTGATTAGAACTGATAATGGCACTGAATTTAGAAATCAGACTCTTATAGATTTCTGCAATGAGAAAGGTATTGCTAGGCAATACAGTGCAGCCAGAACACCTCAGCAAAATGGAGTTGCTGAAAGGAGGAACAGAACGCTTATAGAAGCTGCACGAACAATGCTGTCAGAATCTAAGCTGCCAATCTTCTTCTGGGCCGAAGCTGTTAACACCGCTTGTTATGTTCAGAATCGAGCACTTTTGAACAAGCGACATCAGAAGACTCCCTATGAGATTCTCTTCAATCAGAAACCCAAAGTTGGCCACTTCAAGTCATTTGGATGTCCTTGCACTCTTCATCATACAGAGCCTAATCACAAGTTTGATGATAAGGCAGATGAGTGTTACTTTGTGGGTTATTCATCCGAAAAAGCAGCTTACAGAGTTTACAACAAGAAGACTCGGATGATCGTGGAATCATACTACATAGATTGGCAAGAAATGAACTCTACAGATGCTGGTTCTGGTCCAAACTGGTTATTTGAGTATGATTCTACTTTCAGGCCCTTTAATTATACATCTGAGAATCCAGAAACATCCAAGCAGACCGATGATTTCTACAAGGGTGATGATGTGGACTATACGGTTGACTATGTTCCATGTGATCCTAATCTCTTGACAGTTGATCCTGCAGGCATGTACAATCGTGTCCCTCCAGCTCAGCCGATCCCAATACATGAAGTTCTCCCATCAGAACCATATACTTCTCAATCCATTCAACCACTTCCTGAAACCGATCAAGTCTCATCCTCCTCCCACCAGACTTTTGATAATCCACTATTCTCAGATAGTATACCTGAGGAACATTACGTGGATCACGGAGCAGAAACAAGTGAAACTGCTCCTGTCGACAACACTTCTTCTTCAAGTGAAGATCAAGTGAACAACATCAACAACTTGCTAGACAATCTAGCTGTGGAAGAAGTGCCAACACTAGGTGTAAACAAGAATCATCCAGTTGAAAATATTATTGGACCTCTCTCGGAAGGCGTTCTCACTCGAAGCAGATCCACTGCAGCTCAGAACATGTTGCCTGAAGAGACAACTACACGCAGTCAATCAGGTCCAATTAATTCTTGTTTATATTCTTGTTTTATTTCGCAGGTCGAGCCCAAGAATGTCAAAATGGCTTTCAAAGAGTCCAGCTGGGTTGAGGCAATGCAGGAAGAGCTGATGCAGTTCCAGAAACTTAAAGTATGGAATCTGGTTTCTCTGCCAAAAGGAAAACTGCCTATAGGAACCAGATGGGTTTTCAGAAACAAAAGAGATGACTCAGGAGTCATTATCAGAAACAAGGCACGATTGGTAGTTCAGGGCTTCTATCAACAGGAAGGGATAGATTATGAGGAAGTCTTTGCACCAGTTGCACGACTTGAAGCCATCCGAATTTTCTTGGCATACGCCTCTTTCATGAACTTCACGGTATATCAGATGGATGTGAAGACAGCTTTCTTGTACGGAAAAGTAAAGGAAGAAATCTATGTGTGCCAACCCCCTGGTTTTGAAGATTCTCAGTATCCAGAGCATGTCTACAAGTTAGACAAAGCTCTTTATGGTCTTCATCAAGCACCGCGAGCATGGTATGCTACACTTACTGATCACCTGCTTGCAAATGGATATACTCGTGGAGCTATCGATCAGACTTTGTTTGTTCGCAAGGATAAGGATGATTTAATTCTCGTCCAAATCTATGTGGATGACATTATCTTTGGCTCCACAAGCTCAGCGTTGTGCAAGGAATTTGAAGGAGTGATGAAGAAGAAGTTTGAGATGAGCGCAATGGGAGAAATGACTTTCTTTCTGGGTTTGCAGGTGAAGCAAGATTCAAAAGGTGTGCTGATTCACCAAGGAAAGTATGTCACAGATATTTTGACCAAGTTCAAAATGATGGAATCAAAGCCGGCTTCCACTCCCATGGCTGCTCGTCCTGTCTTAACTTTGGATTTGGATGGTGAAGATGTTGATCAACACCTCTATCGCTCGATGATTCGTTCCCTGATGTATCAGACTACTAGTCGTCCAGACATCATGTTTTCAGTTTGTCAGTGTGCCAGATATCAGGCGAATCCGAAGGCATCTCACCTTATAGCTGTCAAGAGAATCTTTCGGTATCTTGTTGGGAAGTCTCGTCTTGGTCTTTGGTACCCAAAGAACACTGAGTTTCGTTTATTTGCATACTCAGACAGTGACTTTGGTGGATGTAACCTGGACAGGAAGTCAACCACTGGTGGGTGTCAGTACCTGGGAGATCGCCTTGTCTCGTGGCAATGCAAGAAACAAACAACCGTGTCCTCATCTACTGCGGAAGCCGAATATGTTGCTACTTCCAGTTGCTGCTCTCAGGTTATCTGGATGCAACAACAACTCCTCGATTACGGTTTGAACTTTCTTGACTCTCCTATTTATTGTGACAATGAAGCCGCCTTACAGATCGTCAAGAATCCGGTACGACACTCCAAAACTAAACATATTGACATCCGGATTCATTTCATCCGTGACTGTTTTGAACGGAAACTCGTTCATCTTGAAAAGGTCCATACAGATGATAATCTAGCGGATCTTTTCACTAAACCGTTCGATACAGCACGCTTTCATCACTTGCTTGCCTCTCTCAAACTAATCAGCTTTAACTAAAAGAATTCTTTTGTAAATACGTTAAAATTTGTGTCTTATTTTATTCTCAAATTTAGGGGGAGAAAATTTACAAAAACAACAAAAAGATTTTCGGTATTTGAGTCAAAATATATAAAAACAACAAAAAGATTTTCGGTCTTTGAGTCAGTCTAAGATAATCTACGAGTTTAGGGGGAGTTAGGCTTTTTGAAAACCTAAAAAAAGGAAATCCTGCCTCTTGTTATTCAAAGAAAATTACAAAAGATTTTATCTTTTCAAAAGTTTAAGAAAATACAAAAAGAGTTTATTTGGACAAGCAAAGTGAATCGATCAAATTGGGAAGTGAAATAATTTCTAAGGATCAAAATTTCACTATCTTAATAAGATTCCTAAAAGAATAACAACTTTGAATATCTATTATACACTAAGAAGTTGAAATAAGTTTTTCAAAACTTAAATAATCAGACTTGATCAAATTAAAATATAAATAAATAAATAAGTGTGAAATTGTGATCATTAGATAACTAGAAATGTGTGACAACTATTTGACTTCTTGTTTAAATATTTGAATCAAAATGAGATTGTGTTTCAATAAACTTGAAATTATGTTTGAAAAACTCGGGTATTTCCTATGTTTTGTGTAAACAAAGAGCGGGAAATACCTACTGAAGCATCCTTTGTTTTGCGTAAGCAAAGACCTGGATGTGTGACGTTAAGACCAATGTGTCTGCAGATCAGAAAATAAAAGATGCCAATGAGCACAAGATGATAGAACCCCTTCTTGTTCTTGATTCTAACTTAATAGATCTGTTCTTTTCTTTTCTCACCTTAAAACTCTGTCAAAATAATTTTAAGTTTGTTGAAACACAATCAAAGTTTGAAACAAAGAAATTAACAAGACTGATAGGTTGCATATTAATCTAGTTTTACAATCTAATTGATCATAAATTTCCCATAAGATATTTTATAAAATACTTGATCATATAACTGATTTTTAAACAGATGGAATAACGAGTGGAAATCATTGGTGGGGAATAGGTGTTTAAAGGTTGTGTTTCGTTAAGAAATAAATTAAGCTAGTAAAATTTTGACAACAGATTTGATCCCACAAATTTGACCCAACTAAACTTAAACTTGTCCAAAGTTTCCAATATTTTATTTTATTTTATTTTATTTTATTTTATAAAAGTTAGAATTTTAAAATCGAAATAAAATAAGTGTGTACTCGAAAATTATGTACACGAAATTGCGTATTCGAAATGACCCTATAAATAGTCCAACCATATTAAATTTCGAGTACCATATTTTCGTGTACACATTTTCTTCATTTCGAGTACAGACTTGGTGCTCTGAGGCGATCTCGATTTCTAGACCCGATTTCAAAATTCTACTCCGGCCATCTTTTAGATCATCATTAGGCGAACTTAGGTATAGAGTTTTATCAATTTTTGACCGTGGATTCGAAATTTATGGTCAAAAGTAATTTTCGAATGCGCGATTTTCGTATACAGAAGGTTTTTGGATAAATTGACCTTGTAGTACTTGAAATTGAAAGGCGATTTTTGGATATTATGATCGCCTATGATTTCCGAGTATTTCGAACTAGATTAGAGGTTCTAAGGAGCAAGCTTAATGAATATTTGAAGGTTTATGTTGTATTCGAAATTTAAACTTCGAATAGAAACAAACTTCGTGTACAGAATGAATTTCGAATACTGACTATTTTCGTGTACAGCTTTGATTTCGAATACAGACTAACTTCGTGTACAGACTGTAGTTCGTGTACAACTTGTACTTCGTGTACAGCTAGTACTTCGTGTACAGTTTGTCACTTCTAATACAACTGTTGGTTCGAGAACAGATCACTTGGACTTAGAAAATTTTCAGTAAATTCAAATTTTCTTAAAAACATGAACTAACTTAATCTGTTTTATCTTTAGATGGCTGATCTACGCTTCGTGCCGGATCACAACATGTCAGTATATCTTGGAGACCCACCGGAGAGACATTCGGAGTTCAAAAGCATGGTTGACGGTCTGATTGTATCACCGGTTAACTACGCTATCATGGAGCATCCCATTGTTGTTTCTGACTTCATTGAGGGTTTCTGGAGCACGGTTACAAAGCATACAGATAGCGCTGGAAATGTTAGCATCATTGGGAAGATTCAGGGAATGCCAATCACCATTACAGAGCAGATTATACGAGAGTGCCTCCAATTCGGAGACAAAGATACAGATCCAGTTGAGTTAGATCAAGATCTGGTCAACCACACAGTCTATCAGATGGGACACGAGGGTGCCTACCCTCCCACAGAGAAGAAACTTCTTCATCCTTACTGGAGATACCTGGCTCATATCGTCACACAATGCTTATCCGGAAGAAAAGGAGGTTACGATGTGCTAAATCAGACATTGAGCTCGTGTTTGTTAGCCTTAGCTTTGGGAATGGACTTCAACTATTCGAGGATGATATTTCTAGACATGTACGCCAACATCAAGGGAAGGAGGAAGGAGAGGTTTATGGCATTTCCTCGCTTCCTACAGATTGTCATCAACAAACAGCATCAAGATCTAGTTCCCACAATAGGCACTCTGGGAATCAAGAGGATGCGAGATGACATCTTCGGCTATATGAAGATGAACAAGAGAGGAAAGAAACAGTACACAGGGGAACATCCTTTGATAAAGTTTGGAAGATTTGTGGGCGATGGTGCAGATGAAGACATGCCAGGAACTCCAGTAGCTATAGTGGCCGAAGAGCATGATATCCAAGCTACAAGTACAAGTACAAAAGCTGATGAAGCAGCAGAGGATACCATTCATGAGCCTTCCTCTTCATCAAGTGAAGATTTTGTTGCTGAAAAGCCACCTCCTACTAGACAGGAAAGAGACGAAGCACAGGATGTGGACTACACTCCAACTCCTGAGTCATCACCGAAGAAGAAAAGGCAAAAGACTATGGCTAGGAGAACCAGAGATCCCCGACTCCAGCAGATGTTCTCTACCTTGTCCTTCTCATCAGCTGCATCGATCATATCACAAGCTTCTACACAACCACCTCCACCACCTCCTGTTACACAACCACCTCTAGTTACACAACCACCTCCAGTTACACAACCACCTCCATTTACACAGCCACCTCCACCACCTCCACCTACAACCCACAAAAC
Source organism: Mikania micrantha (assembly GCA_009363875.1). Taxonomy (NCBI): domain Eukaryota; kingdom Viridiplantae; phylum Streptophyta; class Magnoliopsida; order Asterales; family Asteraceae; genus Mikania; species Mikania micrantha. The sequence goes on along the minus strand of CM018690.1, from coordinate 1,184,000 downwards.
CCAAGCAACCTAAACCTGCAGCCAAACCAGCAAAACCCAAACTAGTCATCAAGATTCCCACCACTCGTCCATCTACCACTACCATTCCACACACCAAAACCGCTTCATCTCCACCTCACTTGAGCAGTGACAAAGGAAAATCTCCTTTACACTCAGATTCACCATATGAGCCGAAGGATGTGCCTGTTGATATCATAGGATTACAAGACAAGGTCTATTTGCTTGAAAAGGATTCTGAGCGCAAGGATAGTCTCATCAGAAATTTGCAGGAAGGAATGATTAATATATGCAGCAAGTTGAACAAATATCATGGGCAAATCTGGACACACCGAAAGTACATCAGATTTCTCTCACTAGAGAACCATGAGATGAAGAAGAAGATTAAGAGACTTAAAGGAGAAGAAGTTCTAGAATCAGCAAAATGATGTCAAGGATGATGATGATAGTGATGATAGTGATGATAATGGTGATGATCAAAAGAAGAAGGACTCGAAAGAAAAGAAAGATGACAAGGAGGATGATGGGGGATACAAGAAAGAAGATGATCCATCCGACAAAAGGGATCAGGGATCCCCAGATGAAAAGGATCAGGGAGGAGCCATTGGAAATCCATCCTCTTCAGGATAGCCCACTGGTCTCTATGATGATCTTTTTGATGATATTCCTAACGATGTCTTGTTTGGCGACTGTGTTCAACCTGATGAAACATCAGGAGCTGGCCTTGATAGCTGGTTCGATGACTTACCGGAGGATTTTGACTTTAAGTGGCCTGGTGAAGAAGCTAAGGAAGGAGCCAAATCTTCTGCAGGGGCATCTGTAGAGGAAGAACCAGAAAACATCATACTTGGCAACGTCTCATCCGATCCTTACATCGATTATTTGTATGCCCACAAATACATTGATGCATTAGGACAGGAGGTCACCTCTCTTCATGAAGTGATTGTCAGCTGGTTTGACAAGAAGAAGGATTGGACGCCATCCCCTCCTGTAAATAAAGACATGTGGTTTAAGGAGATGAGCGACAAACATCCAGAACATACGTTTATTTCAGATGACAGAAACCTGTTTGCTGTTCGCAACGACAGATCCGAAGTATGCTGCTGGATGTACGATAAAGAAAGAAACATCTATTTAGTCAAGAGAAGAAATGGCAAGGTTGAGTTCTTCAAGAAACCATGAGATTTTTGCACGCTACCCAAGATTGATATTCGAAGCATCAACAGAGCTATGTTTTGCAATCCTTCCAAAGACTCACAAGCTGATCTGTTTGCAAAATTCATCAAAGATCAATATGAGAAAGACTTTCCTGTGATGCGTACAGCCAAGGAAAGGCGCTTTGCTTCTACATGCATTATCGATCCGAAGACAAAGAAGCCTTGGATATACTATAAGTATTCTCCTCCTCATGTTGAGATAGCAGTGCCAGTGTCTCCTAGAGTTCCAGACAACTCCTTGGCTAACTTCTTGTCTTGGTACTATGATGATCTCAATCTTGCAGCGGTCATTATCAAGAACAAAGATAATGTTGACGATATCGACATCATTCTCGACCCTATGGATCTCTTGAAGTATGGAAAGGACGACATGATGAAGTTACATGAGTCTCCAATACGAGTGTATTCTGGAAATGATGAGGAGGCTAAGCCATTCACTCGCACAGTTGCCTATGTCGCCGAGTTGAAACTTTATGCAGGAGCTGGGCCACATAACTTCACTCTTCCGATCGGATGACTTCGCCAGTCTAGGGGGAGTTTGTAGAGCCCACTACACGTTGAAGACTGACAAAGTCAACCCAGAAGAGTCAACGCTCAGATTTTGACTAATTTCGTGTACAGCCACTTCGAGTACACCATGTGTTCGTGTACTCGAAGTTTTGTTTTAGATATCATGTACACCTAGGCCTAGTATAAATAGACGTATTTTGTACAGGTTTAGGTTGGAATCCCGAGGCATTTGCTCTCTAGACGTATTGAGGCACTTGTACTCGAATTTTCAGTATATATACAAAGATTACATTTTTCTACTTGATTCTAACTTGGATTCCGCACTTGTTAGAGATCATTGATGATGATTTAGAAGATAAAGTTTAGTTCTTGATCCGGTTTGAGACCTACAGTGGGTAGTTGAGATGACTATATACCCTTGGCAGAGTATAATGACGATTATCATTCCAGGTGTGGAATGCTTCCATAAGAAATACTATACGGAGTAAATAGTATATTCCAGGAGTTGGGAAGAGGGTGGATAACAAGAACATGTAACTAAGTAAGTGGTTAAAATGATAAATGAATGGATTGATGTAATCCGAATTCATTTGAAGGCGGTGCAGGACCTTCAGAATTGGTGTGTGTATGTGAGTAGAAGAAAAATCAAATTTCGAGGGTGAGACTTCGTTGTTGAAAGTTTCCCCATGGAAGTGAGCGAATTGTTATAGTAAATGAGGGGAGTCAAACCCACATGTTATTTGAGCAGTTTAGGATTAATAGCTAGGGTAGGTGAGATTGCTTACCGCATTGAGCTACCAGAGGAGTTAAGTAGAATACATGACATATTTCATGTGTTGTATTTGAGGAAGTGATTAATTGGTGGATGAATTTGCTTATATGCCAATGGATGAATTGGAAATTGACAGTAGTTTGAACTACCTTGAAAAGTTGAATGACGAGTTAATGAAATATTACTCACGTCTTCTTATATGTAGTCAGGTTTCGGGGACGAAACTTTTTTAAGAAGGGGAGAATTTGTAACGACCCAAATCATGAAATAATGAAATAAACGATTTATGATGCAAAACTATTATATTAAGAAATATAATAGTAATAAAGATCGGTTATGACAATAACCAAGCAAACTAACAAAGATATGATAGTTAGTGTAGTCAAAATGTGATAGAAACTTGAAGGACCAAACTTGCCAATTGATGAAACTTAAATAAATGGGGGTTAAATATGAAGTTGGGGGTCCATGATGGTCAAAATCATTTTGGTGAAGTGGGGAGTCGACGTAGGAGAAGAGAGGAGGAAGAAAACCCTAGCCAAGTTCATCTCTCCCAATTTCTTATTGATTCATGACTAGAAACTCAAGATTGAAGCTAAATCCATCATCTTCCTTGCATTCAAATCATTGGGTAAGTGATTTTTTGTAATATGATGATTAAATGAAGTGGCTTTTATGTGGGTTTCTAGCTAAACTTGAAATTGGGGGTTGGTGTGTGTTAGAAACTATAAAACTAAGTATGTGAACATGATTTAAACACTCAACAACCTGATTTTGATATGTAGAATCATAGAGGTGTGATATGGGTGTTGGGAGGTTATATGGGTTTTGTTGAAAACCCATGTGACTATGATGATGGGTGAAAAAGGGTGTTCAAATTATGGTTTTGGATGTGATTGGGTAGTACTTTAACTATCTTTGATGAAAATGGAGATTTTAGTGATTTGAGAATCATAAGTGGGATTAATGAGTGTCTAAACATCAAAGAGGAATAGTTGATTAAGTTATGCACACAAGGTGTTTGATGAAATGCTCCAAATTTGGGGTTTACATGAATGAAATGGCGATTTAGTGCATGACCATTACTATACACTAACTTATGGTGAAAACAAGTCAAATAGGTAGAATGAATGTACAAATGAGTTATGTGTGTTGACTGTAGTTGTATGTGTGTAATACAACTAGGTATTGGTGGTGAAAGTCAAGGCATAATTCAAAGGCTTGGGAAGAACAAGATAATTTTGGTGGCAATCCTACGGGCTAAGGTGAGTAACCTACTCACTAAATATGCAACCATAAGTCATATTAGTGTTAGTGTGGTGTGTTGAATGTTGACTATTTTGTACGGGTCTTGTTGTGGTTAATAAAAGTTATGCTAGAATAACATAACTTGATATAGTGTAACATCATTGTATTTCTGGCATCTCATTACATAAATATTTGTATTGTTAAGACCTGATATGATAATTTGATAATTTCTATGAATTATTGGATGGTATTGTCACTGGTATACATTATTGAGAACGTATATTATCACTATGCATAAACCATGGGAAAGTTGGTTTGAAATATAACCAGCCTGGTCCACAGAGTTTATTACAGTTAAATTAATTATGAAATGAAATTATTTTGGTTTGAATGGTTTGAATTTGTTGGTTTGATCACTAAACATAGTCAAGGACAAATGGTCATGGTTTATCGAAATGGTGGTGGGACGATGGCTGGATAGGTTGCGACCTACTCCTACATATGCCCGATACATAAACTTATTTCGGTCTATCATGGATGTGTCGGTGATATGGTTTAGTGGGGTTCGGATTAGGAATTAGATAATTATTGAGTATAATTAATAAAATAATGGAAAGTGTTGTTTAAAATAATTACGCGATGGTGAGGACGCGAATACTAAACTTAACGCGAATATTATTTCAGAAATATTAACTTAATAATGTATTCGAGTGAGTGACGATTCACGCGAATATAATTATTAAGAATAATATACTGAAACGATATTCGATAAATCGTAAATCGAATCGAAATACAATACGAATGATGGATTCGGAAAGGTGACGATCTTTACGAATTCGTACGTGAGTAACGCATTTCGATGAGATAACCGAAATAATGTCGAACGATATTAAATTAAGAAAAAGAATTTAAAAACAATTATTAGGAATCACAATCTTAACCGAAATTGAATAACATCATTTCATTAAATAAATAATCAAACGGAAATAAATGAAATCATTTTATAAAAACGAAACTAATTAAAATCATTGTGTTAAATGAATTTACCCAGTTTAAACATTGCGTGTTTTAAAATATATTTTACGGGGAAACCAATCAAATTAAAATGGATTAACGCGAACAAACGAAGCCGAGCACACGGGAAGAACCCGGGCTATAAGAACCCATTTTCTCTTCTTCCACTTCATTATTCAAGACCACTTTCTCTCTCTAAACCCTATTTCCGTCATCTCTCTCTCTCCAACTTCTCTCTAACTTATCTCACTCAAAACTCAACCATTTCACGAGATCTTGGTGCCAAATCGTTCCTATGATCGAGTAGAACAAGAACCCACGAAGATTTCGAGCTGTTGATCGAGTTTTTGAAGGTAAATCGTGAGTTTTACTTTTTGTTTCTCACTCTAACATAACCGGTTTGCATCTTTACCTTTTAAACGATTTCTACATATTGAAAACCCTAAAACGAACTAGTATGAGTGTGAGGAAGCCATAAACGAACCTGCAACAAGCTAGGGTCGATGATGATGATGATGAACAGCTACGAGCAGCAGGTTTGGTGATGTTGGAACTGGGTTTGCCGGCGTTGAGGTTCGCCTGGGGTAGAAATGTGGCTGAACCCAAGGGTGGCCGAACCAGGTTGCTACGAACCTGAAAGCCACGAACCTCCTATAAACGAACCTGTGACCCTCGGACGACCGAACCTTCAGGGCTGCGAACCATGAGGGGCTACGAACCATGGGCAGCAAACCCTAGGCTGCCGAACCCTGATGTGGTGCGAACCAGTGAGCAACGGACCATCATGTAGCCGAACCCTAAGGTTCACCGAACCTAGGGTCTGCCGAGCAATCAGGGCTGTCGAACCTAAGTTTCTTTGAACTAAAATTAATGATAAACGAAGGAACATGCATGCATGAATGTTTTAAGAACTACCACCTCTTTCATAATATACATAGGTTTTAAATTATGAATTTATATAATTTGAACATTTTATGTGAATAACCTAAGTATAATTTACATAAACTTAAATGACATTTTAATAACTTAAATCATGGTAGTCAATTTGAATAAACATATATGCATGTATAGATATGTGTATGATTAAGGCTATCACCTTTTAGTATACATATCTATGGGGGTGCACATAAGATTTCACATTTAGTTTATCATCACTATATAATTAAAACTAACAATTTTAAATTATATTTTTATGATAATAACTTTCGTAGCAACAAATGCTCATTTTAACTTAGATAAAATAAACTAAGTTAATGACACACTTATGGATTTAAGATAAACACGTATAGACATTTAATAATGATCAAACTTATATACTTATGAACACGAAACATACGATAAATACAGGTTGTTGAGTTATCTCTGATTTCACATATGTGAGCGTGCATACTACAAAACAATGAATCTAAGGAATTCAGGTGAGTTCTCATAACCTCCTTTTTAAATCATTTTGCTTTTAAACTCGGAGGTGGAACATGTATACCAAATTAATATTATTTTGATAACACATGGGTGACACCTGGATTATCACTATGATATTCATATTATTGAATTATTATTGATTATGGATTGACATAGATTATCACAACTCCGTGAGTAGTTGTTCATTGAGTTGACTTCGGTCCTCCTCGGTGATTCCACTGTTGTTTGAGTTGACTACGGTCCTCCGCAGTGCACTGTATTGTCACTTATGATTATTAGGAATGTCGTTGATCGAGTTGACTTCGGTCCTCCGCGATGATTCCATTTACCGTTGATTGAGTTGACTAAGGTCCTCCGCGGTACATTATATTGAGATAATTATGATGAATGATGATTGTTGACGATGAATGAGGAATTTCTCTTGAATTATCTAATTGATGTGTTTGGTTGTGTTTGATTGACTATACTTGAATGATTATCTGCGATTACTTGGATTATTTGATTGTTGTGTTTGTTATGTATTGGCAGAGCTGGATTATCTCACAGGTTCACGTGTGTATTTTCTTAAAATTATAAACTTTTATAACCACTTGTAAACATTTTTGAAAAATAAAAACTTATGATTACTCACCAACTACTTCATAGTTGACACTTGATTTTCTACATGTTTTAGGGAATGAAGAAAAGTAGGTTCAGAAGGATGGTCTCACATTTTGGACATCATCACTTAGGATCTTGGACTTAGCTAAAATTAACTGGATTACTGAATACTAGTCTTTAATTAATTTAGCTAATCTTTTGTGTAAATTGTTGTAACTAAATCATGATGAACATGGTTTTTGTGTAATCAATTTTGTTGATTTAATTGATATGTGATGATCTATTTAGATGCCCACGAGCTTATAAACAATCTACACATCTCTCGTGGCATCCCAAATTTCCGCCATCGGTCGGGGTGTTACATATAGTGTCATTATGGGTTTGATACTAAGTGACACAAGAATTGGTGTTTGATCCACATTCGTGTGGAATAAGACCATGAATTATGGCATTTGGTGATGATTCACATTTGTGTGAAAGAACATGTTAGTCCATCTTGGAATGGCTTTGGGTGTGTCATGTAAGTCCATCTTGTATGGCTTTGGGCTTGGCATGTAAGTCCACCTTAGTGTGGTTTGGGGGTAATCCACATGTGGGTGAATTTAATTTGGTTATTTAACCAAAACTAGGTGGTTGACCCATTGTTGAAATTAGTCAAACTGCGTGATTAACTAAATTGTTGGAATTAGTCAAACTAGGTGATTGACCACATTGTTGAAATTAGTCAAACTTGGTGGTTGATCTATTGTTGAAATTAGTCAAACTTGATAGTTGACCTATTATTGAAATTAGTCAAACTAGGTGGTTGATCCATTGTTGAAATTAAGCAAATTGGGCGGTTGACCCGTTAGTGATATCAACTTGTGCGTGTGTTTGGTGATTAAATTGGTGTATACTTGGGGCATGTATGAATTTGGTGTTTGTTGATTCAATGGGTGTATAATTGGCGTATGTATGAATTTGGGTGTTTGGTGATTAAATTGGTGTGTAGTTGGTGTTTGAATACTTGGCGTTGTCAATAACATGCAATAGGTGTTTAAATTGCTTTGTTATTGTGATTTGGTGTGTAAATATAGGAATGATTCACAAGAGTTGTGAAGTTCTTATTAGAATTTTGACCGAAAATGGTCAAACAATTCAAATTGGTGTTCGTATGTTTGTTGCTTGACAATAACTTGCAATAGATGTTATATTTGCTTAGTTATTGTAATTTAGTATGTTCACAATTGGTGTAGAGAATTAAGAATGATTCACAAGTGGTGTGAACTTCTTATTTATGGTTTGACTAAAAATGGTCAAACAATTCACAAGAGGTGTGAATGTGAAATGGGTCAAATCACAAGTGGTGTGATCTTCCTATGATGAATTTATGGAGTTAGGTAAATCACAAGTGGTGTGATTACCTACCTTGGGAATCCTTGGTGAAAAAGGAGGTCTCAAAGGATTTGAGTAGAAATTGAGCGAAATTGGTCAAACGATTCACAAGAGGTATGAATGTGGAATGGGTTTAATCACAAGTGGTGTGATCTTCCTATGGCGAATTTATGGACTTTAGGTAAATCACAAGTGGTGTGATTACCTACCTTGAGAATCCTTGGTGAAAAAGGAGGTCTTGAGGAAATTGTGTGAAATTTGACTTTTTGTGGATGGTTTCATGTTCTAACACTTTATTGGTGTTTTAAAGTGCTATGAATATCAATTTCATGTGTTGAATATATTGTTTTTGTTGTACAATTTGAAATCCTTGGTGAAAAGGGATGAGGGGAGAGAACAAAGAAAAAAATATATGTATGGAAGGAGTTTTAATTATGTCATGTCCCTTGGAACACGCCCATGTCACATTTGCACATCAGATTTCTGAAACTTTCTGACATGGCCATGTTCCTTTGGAGCACGCCCATGTTGCGTTTGTATGTCTAAAAATGTCATACATTGAATTATTTCAACTTTGATGCGGATTCCATGGGCAAATCTAGTTGGTTTGGGCATGGAAGGGAGATTTAAGGGGTTTTGGGTGAAAATGACCCGTTAGTAAATCGTTTTGCCACTAATGTTACCAAAATATGTTTGGGACATTATTATTGTATCCATATGATGTTATGGAATACAATTGGGGAAATTGCGAGTTGATCTTACTTAGTTCTAACGAACTAACAGTGATTTAAATGTGGTGTTTTTCAGGTGAACGTAAAGGGTGACGGCGCACGTGATCGGATATCTTGAGAAGGCTCAGATTGAATACATTTTTCGTATAAAAACCAAACTTTATATGAACGATTGTAAATAACGTAAGGTGTGATTACAATTAACATGTTTGTAAATAGTTTTGGTGATAGGTTGGGTTATGTGGGTTGTTAAAGTTGATGTTTGAGAAAAAAAAATCTGGGACCTAACTCTGAGGGTGTTTTAAAACACGTGTCACACGTGGGAGAATTTTAAGGCTTCCAAAATGATATTGGAAAATAAGTACGCGATGGTGAGGTCACGAATATAAATTATAACGCGAATGTTGTTCATAAATGTTAGCCTAATAATGTGTTCGCGTGGGTGACGATTCACACGAATACAGTTATTAGGAATAACATTCTGAGACGATATTCCATGAATCATAAATCAAGTTGAAATACGATACGAACGTTGTATTTATAAAGGTGATGATCTTTATAAATACGTACGTAAGTAACGCGTTTCAATGAGATAACTAAAATAATATTTTTACGATATTTAAATTAAATAAAAAGGATTTAAAACGTTTACTAGGAATATACTCCTTAAACGATTTTAAATAAAATCATTTTTATTAAACGAAATCGTTTTATGAAACGTTTTGTAATTTAAAATATAATGTGCGAGAAAACCGAGCAGCTTAATTAATGCGAAGATAAATGTAACCGAGTGAGCGGGATCGTCCCGGACTATAAAAGGGGAAGAACCTTCTTCTTCCCCCATTTCCAGCCCTCTCTCTCTCTCCAAACACACACACCGTCACTTTCTCTCTCTAGAAATTCTATAGAGACAGTTCTTCATTTCTTCACCATTTTGCTTGATCTTGGTGTCAAAAGACTCCTCCACTCGTCTAGATCACGAAACCACGAAGAAAACAAGCTCAAACGACGTCAAACGAGGTAGATCGAAGGATTTCATTTCGGTTTTTAGGGTTTTCTACAAACCCGACCAAAACCGAAGTTTAATCGGTTTAAAACATCATTTTTTTTCGACCCATACACCTTCTAAATGAGTTTACTCACCTAAATCTGCTCAAAACGACTATATATATGCCTAAAACTCGAAATCGCCATCTTCAATGGCTGAAACCCGTTTCAGGCGAATGGCTCATAAGAACGAACCACTCATTCGTACGAATGAGCCACTCGTTCGTGTGAAGACTCATTCGCATGAGTCATTCGTGTGAAGACTCATTCGTACGAGTCATTCATGTGAACACTCATTCGTGTGAGCTGCTCATTCGTATGAACACTCATTAGCATGACCCATTCTTACGAAAATCACACGAATGAGTCATTCTCACTACACGAACTCAGTTTACAACTCTAATTTAAAAGAGAACAATTAAATAATGAATTATAGCTCAACATATCGTCAAATCTTAATTTGTAGGATTCGAGTAAAATTCCGTTCCCTACGCCCGATAACTGAAGAACTAAGCAAACCGCTTAGTCAAGGTGAGTTCTCATAACCCCCTTTTTAAATCCTTTTGCTTTTAAACTCGGGGGTGGAACATGTATACCCAAACGAATATGATTTTGATAACACATGGGTGAAACCTGTATTATCATTATGATATTCATATTATTGGATTATTATTGATTATTGATTGATGTGGATTATCACAACTCCGTGAGTCATTGTTGGTTGAGTTGACTTCGGTCCTCCGCAATGATTGAGTTACTGCTTGTTGAGTTGACATCGGTCCTCCTTGGTGATTCCACTATTGGTTGAGTTGACTGCGGTCCTCAGCAATGCTTTGTATTGACACTTATGCATATTAGGAACATCGTTAGTCGAGTTGACTACGGTCCTCCGCCAGGATTCCGCCGTTGATTGAGTTGACTAAGGTCCTCCGCGGTATCTTATATTGAGAACATGATGGGATAATTATGATTATTAGGAACATCGTTGATTGAGTTGACTGCGGTCATCCGCGATGATTCCACCGTTGGTTGAGGTTACTAGAGTCCTCCGCGGATCATTTATATTGAGATAATTATGTTGATTTATGATTGATGATTGTTGATTTGATGTGTTTGGTTGAGAATGATTGACTATCTTTGAATGATTACTTGTGATTACTTGAATTATTTGACTAGATGTGTTTGTTGGTGTATATAGAGCTGGATTATCTCACATGTTCACATGCGTATTTTCTTAAAAACTATAAACTTTTATGAACACTTATAAACAGTTTTTTTTCTTTTTTTGGAAAATGAAAAACTTAATATTACTCACCAACTATTTCGTAGTTGACACTTGATTTTCTACATGTTTCGAGAAACGAAGAGAAGTAGGTAGAGCATGGTAGCTCTACATCTTTTGGACATCATCACTTAGGATCTTGGACTTAGCTAAATTAACTGGATTTCTAAATACTAGAGTTTAGTCAATTTAGCTCAATGTTTTGCGTAATTTGTTGTAATTAAATCATGACGAACATGATTTTTATGTGAACACTTTATTTGAATTAATTGTTATGTGATGACACTCTAGATGCCCATGAGCTTGTGAACAATCTACACATCCCTCGTGGCATCCCGACGTTTCCGCCATCGGCCGGGGTGTTACAACTCCCAAGCCTACCACTCATCAGTTAATCAAAGCATATGAATGATTTAATAAGTATTTAACCAAAGCAGCTGAATTATATTAATCATTCATCATAACAGAACATACATTCGAGTCAAACCTTTAGACAGAATGATCACAAATAAAATTTATGAAATAAAGAGTTATGCATTATACAACAAAACATAGCCATTCAAAGGCAATAATAGTGGAGATTATTCATCAACATGATTTCCTGACGAGTTGTCTCGCCCACCTCCACCATTATCCTACATCTTGGCCTTTCCCTTGTCCCTCTTCCCAGAAGGCTCACCTGACACATAATATAAAATGGTTCAGTATAAACTGGTGAGTTCTAAGTGTAACATCAGTGCCGGAACCGTCACCGGAACAGTGATCTCTACAGCACATGAACAGTAAAACAGGTACGGATCATATACATTTCAGTACTTTTCATATTCATGTCATTTATCATTATCATGGTGAGTTGTCATAGAACAGTTTCAGACACATTTAACAGAAACACAGTTCAGAACAAGGGTTCTTGAGTCGGATAATTATCTGACAACACAGAACCCTCATATGATTATTTGCTTAGGATTTATTATGTATAAACGTATGTGAGACTTTACAGAACAAAACACACGAATGTTGCTATGTGAATGCTAAATTTACGGGTTATTCGTATAGGTGACGATCTGTACGAATAAATCTGAAAGTTTAACGTTCTGAGTGATGTTCTTAAATTAGAAAACAAGATTGAAAAGTATAGTTATCGTCGTGTTCGTACGGGTGACGATTCGAACGAATACGCGCGACGACCGTACATTTCGATTTAAACAGTTAATTTTGTTTTAAATTTTTAATAAATAAGAAGATATTAGTTAATTTATTAGGAATTACAACCTTGAATAATTAAAAGATTTCTAATTTTATAACCGTGTCGTTTCGTCGCGTAAACTACGCGACACGGCATAATACGCGAAACCGAATGAGACCGATCAATCGGGTGTGGTGAAGCATTTATTATGGCAATTAAATGCCATAATCATCATCACCAACCTCACATCTCTCTCTCAATCTCGTCTCTCTCTCTCTCTACAAATATTCAACATCTCTCTAAGATTTCTCAACCATCTTGCATCGGATTCAAGTGATTCTCGGTTCAAAACGACCACTACACGACGTAGATCAAGGAAGTACAAAGAGATCAAGCTTTTACCCGTCGATTTTGAGGTAAATCTTCATTTTATTTTCGGTTTTAGTGGGTATCACGAACCCATTTCGTTTTGATAGTTTATTCGGTCCAAACACTTAGAAGACACATGGATAGACACGTTTGAGTAACTAGTATGCTTTAGAAACTAACTTGTAACAGATTCGGATTGAAATGATGAGAAGATGATGCAGGTTCGTGGACAATTTCGATCGGCCGAACCTTTTTGTCTTAGCCGAACCTTATGGGCCACGAACCTGTGTCCCTGCAACGAACCTGTCAACCTGACCCTGCAGACGAACCTGTGCCAGCCTGCACCAAACCTTTGGGTGCCGCCTGCACAAAACCTTGGGTGCCGAACCTCGGTTCGCGGACTGGTTCATGGGCCGAACCTTACGTGAGACGAACCTAGGATGAACGAACCGTGGGTCACGAACCTGATAGCAAAGAACCTAAGCCTTATAGGTTCGCCGAACCTATACCCATATCCTAATAGGTTCGCTGCCCTGAGTGGGATTGAACTCAAAATGTTGGTCAATTAAGGGAATTCAGTACCTAGGGCTATTGAAATTAGTTGTAAGAACAAGGAAATGACCATGCGAATACTCAAAGCTTTGAAATGGACTAAGGATCATGCATAAAGGGTTGGTGTTAATCTCAACATCTATACCTAACACTTAGAAATCCTATTCAAATGTATACAACTAATTTGGATTGTTCAATTATGCACTCCAAGCTAAGTTGTAAATTTGGGAGAACAAGAATCAAGTTGGGAAACAAAGAACAATCAAAGGACTTGGAATTGACCTAAATTGGGTTAATTCAAAGTTCTAACATGTTTAATTTATATGTTTCATGAAAATAACTTATGTTTTAATAAATTAAATGACTTTAAATAATAGCTCATTGTTGCATTTTATAAATGTTATTGGTTTCTTTTAAAATTTGTTTATTATGATTGATTGGGATTTTGTTATAAAATAGACAATATAATTGTCTGGTTTTGCTCTAAAAACAAAGGAAACTCTGCCGAAATTTTCTAAAATATAAAAGTAATGTTGTATAACTAATCATGGGAATTGGGATCATTAGAAAGGGAAACTAAGTTAGACTAGATTCTAGATACACTTAGGGACTAAGACACTTAGTTGCACACACAACAAGACCAAACCTTAGGCACAACGACTACTACGCGTACTTATTATATTCGAATTCTTATAAAATAACTCAGGAACCGAAGAAACTTAGCTTACATACAGGAGCGCGCATTTTGTGTTAGATCAAATTACATAGCAGCACAGGTGAGTTCATTGCCCCTTTTCTAACATTTTTGTTTTAAAACGCGGGGCTGAGAAGCATGCGTAAACTGTTTATCTAAATTGTTTACTTGAATGCTTTTAAATTATATGTTTTACATAGGTATAAAAGTTATCCTAGATCATATCTAGGAAGATTTTATGCAGGTTTATTAACTGATTCGCTTATATATTAAGTGAATAATCAAGTTAAACTAAACTTTTCAATGAGTCAAAACATTTCAAACAAGTCAAAACAAACATTTTGGGAAATCAAGTGGGTGAATTCAAGGAATCAAATCAAACATTTTGGGAAAATCAAGTGGGTGAATTCAAGGAATCAAATCAAACATTTTGACAAAACAAGTGTGGGACATCAAGACATCAACAAAACAATCTTTGCAAAGACAACATTCATCGTTCTACAAACCAAGTGTTTGTTGAACAATTAATCAAGTGTACAACCGATCAATGAATCTTGTATTCTATGATCAACACATCAGGTACATCTTGTGACAGAATCAGACGATCATTAAATCATTTTTTTAAGGGGTAGTATGTGAAATATCGGAGATAACATTTGCCAACACATTGAACTCAGAAATCCTATATTTCAAGAAGTCCTAGCTAGACTGATTGACTTGTAGGTCTTATGTTTGATGATATTTACAGAATTCCCTAACTACTAAGTACCCAGATTGACAGACTAGTCTACTCGAGTATGACCATAGGCCCCAATCATAAGGACTTAGATTTTATTAAATGTTTATTTACTTGTTTAATTAAGCATTTATTAAACTGTTTCTACAATTTCTGTGGTTGATCACTATTGTGATGAACCTAAGGAATCAACATAGATTCCAAATGGTTGTATTGACAGGAACAAAGGACTGACGAATCATTGGGTTAAAGGTAGGGGTAAAATGCTTAATTTTCATTAACACCAATGTCCCATGTGGATTAGTATGTGGTGGGACGGCGTCTGGGCGGGGTTGTAGCCTCGACTCAGGGGTATGCCCTATATATAAGCATACCGATCCGGATGATACATGTGATGTTAATGAGATTAAGGTTGTTACCCGTGGGTTAAACAAAGGTTTTGTGAGAACATTAGAGTCATTGTGAACAAGAGTGTGTGATAGGTAAAGATGCTTAATTATCATTAACAGCAATGTCCTATGCGGATTAGTATGTGGTGGGACGGCGTCTGGGCGGGGTTGTAGCCTCGACTCAGGGGTATGCCCTATACATAAGCATACCGATCTGGATGATACATGTGGTGTTAATGAGGTTAGGGTCTTTACCAAAGAAGGTTATCAAATCATTTTCAAATCATTTTCAAATACTAAACTATATGAACTCACCAACCATGTGTTGACCTTTATTTTTGCATGACTTCTCAGGTGACGAACAGGTCAATTAGGAAGTCATTTCTTTTGGACTAGGACTTCAGCTAGAAGACTAGTATTTTGGACCTGCATACTTTTGAAGACATCATGATATAAATTATTTTGTATATCTTGTGTAAATACAAGATAGTCATTTATTGATGTTTTACAATAGATTTACATTGTTAAATTATAAACGTTACTGCTGTAATTTAACTTTGTAATTCTATTTTAATTAGCATTTCTCATTTATATCATGTGCAATGTAACAATCTGATCACTCCTGATTATCACTCCCGATATCGCGCCCCGGGAACCTTCCGCCCGACGGGGACTCCGATCCTACCCCGCCGGCTCGGGGTGTGACAGATTGGTATCAGAGCCATGGTTATAGAGAAATATAGGTCACTTATTTAAATGGTTTGGCCTAGACTATAACCTAGGGACCCTGCATATAGAGAACATAGGACTTAAGACTTATTTGCATATTGTCTTCTGTATTCGATCATTGCACTAACCGATGACTTTATTGGTTATGATCAGAATGCCTCCACGAAGACAACCTCCTTTGATACAGCTACCACCACAAGACTTGGCTCCACACTCCTCAACACCGTCTCCGAATGACTCTCCACCACCACCTCCTCCACCTCCTCCTCCCCCTCCTCCATTGATTACTCAAGCATCTGGTTCAGGCACAACACCGACCATGGACCCTGCTACTATCGCTCTGGTGACGTTACTGAGTAGCCAGATGACGAATCAGATGAAAGAGGCAATACCGGAGATGTTCCTTCGTCTTCGTAATGAGATCCTCAATACTGGCAACACATCAGGGGAAGCCAGTGGAAACACTGGAGATTCATCTCACTACTCCTACAAGTCCTTCGTAGGATGTAAGCCACCCAGTTTTAGTGGGTCTGAAGGCGCCGTTGGACTAATCCAATGGATTGAGAAGATTGAGGCAACGTTGGATCTTTGCAGCTGCCCCGAACACCACAAGGTCCGTTACTCAGCGGGAACATTCAACAAACGGGCTCTGACCTGGTGGAACGGTCAGATCAATGCCCGAGGAAGAGAAGAAGCCATGGCCATGCCATGGGAAGATTTCAAGACACTGCTGCGAACAGAGTTCTGTCCGAAGAATGAACTGCAGAAATTGGAGGTTGAACTATCCAACCATGTGATGAAGGGGGCTGATCACATGGGATACACAACTCGTTACCACGAGTTGGTTGCTTTGGTACCTGACATGGTACCAACTTTGGAGAAAAGGATAGACCGTTATGTAGGTGGACTTCCTGCCTGCATTCAGGGTATGGTTGTTTCAGCCAACCCTACTACTGTTGAATCAGCAGTGAGATTGTCTGGCAAACTCACTGATTTGATGGTTGCCTCTGGAGTTTTAAAGAAAGAGGCTGAACCCAGCAAGAACAAGTCTGAGTCTTCCAAGAAACCCCACCACCATCTAAAGAAGAAACAGAAGACTATCAAGAACTACACAGTGGCCACACCTCTTCAACAAGTAACAGCAGCACCACAAAACCCCAACCGCAAGCCTTACACTGGCACGTTTCCTTTGTGTGCCAAGTGTCAGTATCATCACCCTGCTGACGCTCCGTGTAAACATTGCACAGGATGTGGAAGAAAGGGCCATTGGGTCCAATACTGTAGGATGACACCTAACCAAGCAGTCAACAATGCTGCTTTGGCTCTTCCTCCACCAGCAAATCAGAACAATGGTGGATGCTATAACTGTGGCGAACAAGGCCACTTTGCGAGGAACTGCCCAAAGAAGGCTCAACCAGCAGTTCAAGCACCCCGTGGACGAGCCTTTGCTATCGGAGCACCAGCTGCACGCCAGGACCCAAATGTGGTCACTGGTACGTTTCTCTTACATGACTTTTATGTATCTGTCTTATTTGATACTGGTGCGGATCAGAGTTTTATCTCTACCGACTTTGCATGTCAACTAGAGTCCATAGAGGAACAATTAGACTCCCCTTACATTATAGAAGTAGCTAACGGGAAACAGATCACAGTTAGTACAGTTTATAGGAACTGCCCATTGACACTAAATGATTTTACATTTACCATCGATTTGATACCGATGGAGCTGGGTAGTTTTGACATCATTGTTGGAATGGATTGGCTCTCATCTAACCGAGTGGAAGTCATCTGTTCTGAGAAGCTGCTTCGAATTCCATTGCCGAGTGATCGTGTATTGGAAGTTAAAGGGGATCAAGCAAAGCGAAGTGTCAAAATCATTTCTTGCATAAAGGCGCGTAAGTGTCTACAGAAGCGGTGCATAGCATTCCTGGCTCATGTGGTGGAAAAAGAGAAAGACAAGAAGAAGATTCAAGATGTACCAGTAGTGAAAGAATATCCTGAAGTATTCCCCGAAGACCTACCAGGTTTGCCACCTGCGCGACCGGTAGAATTTCGTATTGACTTAATTCCTGGAGCAACTCCTGTTGCTAAATCTCCTTACAGGTTAGCACCTTCAGAGATGCAGGAATTGTCTAATCAATTACAGGAGTTACTTGACAAGGGTTTCATCAGACCGAGCTACTCACCTTGGGGAGCTCCGGTCTTGTTCGTGAAGAAGAAAGACGGATCGTTCAGAATGTGTATAGACTACCGTGAGCTGAATAAACTAACCATCAAGAATCGGTACCCATTACCGAGGATTGATGATCTGTTTGACCAACTGCAAGGAGCTCAATACTTCTCAAAGATTGACTTGCGGTCTGGATACCATCAGTTGAGAGTTCAAGATGAAGACATACCGAAGACGGCTTTCCGAACCAGATACGGGCATTACGAATTTATGGTGATGCCCTTCGGATTGACAAATGCACCAGCGGTTTTCATGGACCTCATGAACCGAGTGTGCAAGCCGTACTTGGATCAGTTTGTCATTGTTTTCATTGATGACATATTGATTTATTCCAAGACCAAAACAGAACATGAGCAACACCTTAGAAAGATCTTGGAGCTGTTGAAAGAAGAGAAACTCTATGCCAAATTCTCCAAATGTGAGTTTTGGCTAAGAGAAGTTCAATTTCTGGGCCATGTGGTCAACAGCGAGGGAATTCATGTAGACCCTGCCAAGATTGAAGCGATAAAGAATTGGGACACTCCGAAGACACCGACGGAGATACGGTCTTTTCTGGGATTGGCGGGTTATTACAGAAGGTTTATTTCAAACTTTTCTAAGATAGCCTTGCCTCTCACTAAGCTGACCCAGAAAAGCGTACCGTTTGTCTGGGAGCAGAAACAGGAAGATGCTTTTCAGACATTGAAACAGAAACTGTGTGATGCTCCAATTCTATCTCTCCCAGAGGGCTGTGATGACTTTGTTGTGTACTGCGATGCTTCCCATCAGGGACTCGGTTGTGTGTTAATGCAACGGGACAAAGTCATAGCCTATGCATCAAGACAGTTAAAGATTCATGAGAAGAATTACACTACTCATGATCTTGAACTGGGAGCTGTAATCTTCGCACTGAAGATTTGGAGACATTATTTATATGGCACCAAGTGTACCATATTCACTGATCACAAAAGTCTGCAACACATCTTTGATCAGAAGGAGCTCAACATGCGACAACGTCGTTGGGTTGAACTTCTAAATGATTACGATTGTGTGATCAAATACCATCCGGGAAAGGCGAACGTTGTAGCTGATGCCTTGAGCCGGAAGGAACGGGTCAAACCCCTACGTGTTAGAGCAATGGGGATAACCGTGCAGACCAGTTTAAGTGACAAGATCATTCAAGCACAACAAGAAGCACTAGACCGAGGAAATCTGAAGAAAGAACTTGATTGCGGAGCAGAGAAACAGTTTGACACAAAGTCCGATGGAATGATCTACTACAAGGAACGTATATGGATCCCTGCGGTAGATGAATTGAGAAAACTTATCTTCGATGAAGCACACAAGACTAAATACTCTGTTCATCCAGGCGCTGATAAGATGTACCAAGACTTGCGTGGATTTTATTGGTGGCCGGGAATGAAGAAAGACATAGCCGAGTATGTCGGACAGTGTCTTACGTGTGCGAAAGTAAAGGCGGAACACCAGAGACCGTCTGGCCTACTGGAACAGCCTGAGATTCCGCTCTGGAAGTGGGAACAAATAGCTATGGATTTTATTACCAAGCTACCCCGCACTTCCAGTGGTCACGATACAATTTGGGTGATCGTTGATCGTTTGACAAAATCTGCTCATTTCTTGCCCATGCGTGAGAACTTCACCATGGATAAACTGGCAAGATTATACATCAATGAGATAGTGGTACGCCACGGTGTACCATTATCTATTATTTCTGATCGAGACAGCAGATTCACATCAAGGTTCTGGCAATCGTTGCAGAAATCTCTAGGGACACAGTTAAATCTGAGTACAGCTTACCACCCACAAACGGATGGTCAAAGCGAACGTACTATCCAAACCCTAGAGGATATGTTAAGAACCTGTGTATTGGATTTCGGTGGGAATTGGGACTCCCATTTACCACTGATTGAGTTCTCCTACAATAACAGTTACCACAGCAGTATCGGATGTGCACCATTCGAGGCTCTTTATGGCCGGAAATGTCGATCACCGATCTGTTGGACTGAAATTGGAGACAATCGAATAACCGGACCAGAACTTATCCAAGAAACCACTGACAAGATAGCCCAGATTCAGAGAAGACTACAAGCAACAAGGAGCAGACAAAAGAGCTACGCCGACAAACGGCGCAAGCCGTTGGAATTCCAAGTGGGAGACCGAGTCATGTTAAAGGTATCTCCATGGAAAGGCGTTGTACGCTTTGGAAAGAAAGGCAAGTTAGCACCAAGATACGTTGGACCGTTCGAGATCATCGAGCGTATTGGTCCTGTGGCGTATAGACTGAGATTACCTGATGAACTCAGTGGTGTGCATGATGTGTTTCACGTTTCAAATCTAAAGAAATGCCTTGCTGACGAGAGTCTCGTCATTCCAATTGAAGAGATTCAAGTCGATGAACAGTTACATTTCATTGAAGAACCTTTAGAAATTATGGATCGCAAGGTTAAACAACTGAGGCGAAGCCGTATTCCTATTGTAAAGGTTCGATGGAATTCAAGACGCGGACCCGAGTTCACTTGGGAACGTGAAGATCACATGAAGTTAAAGTATCCCCAACTGTTTGAAGAGGAAGCTGTACCTGATAACAACACTTAAATTTCGGGACGAAATTTCTCTAACAAGGGGAGACTGTAACATCAGTGCCGGAACCGTCACCGGAACAGTGATCTCTACAGCACATGAACAGTAAAACAGGTACGGATCATATACATTTCAGTACTTTTCATATTCATGTCATTTATCATTATCATGGTGAGTTGTCATAGAACAGTTTCAGACACATTTAACAGAAACACAGTTCAGAACAAGGGTTCTTGAGTCGGATAATTATCTGACAACACAGAACCCTCATATGATTATTTGCTTAGGATTTATTATGTATAAACGTATGTGAGACTTTACAGAACAAAACACACGAATGTTGCTATGTGAATGCTAAATTTACGGGTTATTCGTATAGGTGACGATCTGTACGAATAAATCTGAAAGTTTAACGTTCTGAGTGATGTTCTTAAATTAGAAAACAAGATTGAAAAGTATAGTTATCGTCGTGTTCGTACGGGTGACGATTCGAACGAATACGCGCGACGACCGTACATTTCGATTTAAACAGTTAATTTTGTTTTAAATTTTTAATAAATAAGAAGATATTAGTTAATTTATTAGGAATTACAACCTTGAATAATTAAAAGATTTCTAATTTTATAACCGTGTCGTTTCGTCGCGTAAACTACGCGACACGGCATAATACGCGAAACCGAACGAGACCGATCAATCGGGTGTGGTGAAGCATTTATTATGGCAATTAAATGCCATAATCATCATCACCAACCTCACATCTCTCTCTCAATCTCGTCTCTCTCTCTCTCTACAAATATTCAACATCTCTCTAAGATTTCTCAACCATCTTGCATCGGATTCAAGTGATTCTCGGTTCAAAACGACCACTACACGACGTAGATCAAGGAAGTACAAAGAGATCAAGCTTTTACCCGTCGATTTTGAGGTAAATCTTCATTTTATTTTCGGTTTTAGTGGGTATCACGAACCCATTTCGTTTTGATAGTTTATTCGGTCCAAACACTTAGAAGACACATGGATAGACACGTTTGAGTAACTAGTATGCTTTAGAAACTAACTTGTAACAGATTCGGATTGAAATGATGAGAAGATGATGCAGGTTCGTGGACAATTTCGATCGGCCGAACCTTTTTGTCTTAGCCGAACCTTATGGGCCACGAACCTGTGTCCCTGCAACGAACCTGTCAACCTGACCACCCTGCAGACGAACCCTGTGCCAGCCTGCACCGAACCTTTGGGTGCCGAACCTCTCAAGGTTCGCCGGACTGGTTCATGGGCCGAACCTTACGTGAGACGAACCTAGGATGAACGAACCGTGGGTCACGAACCTGATAGCAACGAACCTAAGCCTTATAGGTTCGCCGAACCTATACCCATATCCTAATAGGTTCGCTGCCCTGAGTGGGATTGAACTCAAAATGTTGGTCAATTAAGGGAATTCAGTACCTAGGGCTATTGAAATTAGTTGTAAGAACAAGGAAATGACCATGCGAATACTCAAAGCTTTGAAATGGACTAAGGATCATGCATAAAGGGTTGGTGTTAATCTCAACATCTATACCTAACACTTAGAAATCCTATTCAAATGTATACAACTAATTTGGATTGTTCAATTATGCACTCCAAGCTAAGTTGTAAATTTGGGAGAACAAGAATCAAGTTGGGAAACAAAGAACAATCAAAGGACTTGGAATTGACCTAAATTGGGTTAATTCAAAGTTCTAACATGTTTAATTTATATGTTTCATGAAAATAACTTATGTTTTAATAAATTAAATGACTTTAAATAATAGCTCATTGTTGCATTTTATAAATGTTATTGGTTTCTTTTAAAATTTGTTTATTATGATTGATTGGGATTTTGTTATAAAATAGACAATATAATTGTCTGGTTTTGCTCTAAAAACAAAGGAAACTCTGCCGAAATTTTCTAAAATATAAAAGTAATGTTGTATAACTAATCATGGGAATTGGGATCATTAGAAAGGGAAACTAAGTTAGACTAGATTCTAGATACACTTAGGGACTAAGACACTTAGTTGCACACACAACAAGACCAAACCTTAGGCACAACGACTACTACGCGTACTTATTATATTCGAATTCTTATAAAATAACTCAGGAACCGAAGAAACTTAGCTTACATACAGGAGCGCGCATTTTGTGTTAGATCAAATTACATAGCAGCACAGGTGAGTTCATTGCCCCTTTTCTAACATTTTTGTTTTAAAACGCGGGGCTGAGAAGCATGCGTAAACTGTTTATCTAAATTGTTTACTTGAATGCTTTTAAATTATATGTTTTACATAGGTATAAAAGTTATCCTAGATCATATCTAGGAAGATTTTATGCAGGTTTATTAACTGATTCGCTTATATATTAAGTGAATAATCAAGTTAAACTAAACTTTTCAATGAGTCAAAACATTTCAAACAAGTCAAAACAAACATTTTGGGAAATCAAGTGGGTGAATTCAAGGAATCAAATCAAACATTTTGGGAAAATCAAGTGGGTGAATTCAAGGAATCAAATCAAACATTTTGACAAAACAAGTGTGGGACATCAAGACATCAACAAAACAATCTTTGCAAAGACAACATTCATCGTTCTACAAACCAAGTGTTTGTTGAACAATTAATCAAGTGTACAACCGATCAATGAATCTTGTATTCTATGATCAACACATCAGGTACATCTTGTGACAGAATCAGACGATCATTAAATCATTTTTTTAAGGGGTAGTATGTGAAATATCAGAGATAACATTTGCCAACACATTGAACTCAGAAATCCTATATGTCAAGAAGTCCTAGCTAGACTGATTGACTTGTAGGTCTTATGTTTGATGATATTTACAGAATTCCCTAACTACTAAGTACCCAGATTGACAGACTAGTCTACTCGAGTATGACCATAGGCCCCAATCATAAGGACTTAGATTTTATTAAATGTTTATTTACTTGTTTAATTAAGCATTTATTAAACTGTTTCTACAATTTCTGTGGTTGATCACTATTGTGATGAACCTAAGGAATCAACATAGATTCCAAATGGTTGTATTGACAGGAACAAAGGACTGACGAATCATTGGGTTAAAGGTAGGGGTAAAATGCTTAATTTTCATTAACACCAATGTCCCATGTGGATTAGTATGTGGTGGGACGGCGTCTGGGCGGGGTTGTAGCCTCGACTCAGGGGTATGCCCTATATATAAGCATACCGATCCGGATGATACATGTGATGTTAATGAGATTAAGGTTGTTACCCGTGGGTTAAACAAAGGTTTTGTGAGAACATTAGAGTCATTGTGAACAAGAGTGTGTGATAGGTAAAGATGCTTAATTATCATTAACAGCAATGTCCTATGCGGATTAGTATGTGGTGGGACGGCGTCTGGGCGGGGTTGTAGCCTCGACTCAGGGGTATGCCCTATACATAAGCATACCGATCTGGATGATACATGTGGTGTTAATGAGGTTAGGGTCTTTACCAAAGAAGGTTATCAAATCATTTTCAAATCATTTTCAAATACTAAACTATATGAACTCACCAACCATGTGTTGACCTTTATTTTTGCATGACTTCTCAGGTGACGAACAGGTCAATTAGGAAGTCATTTCTTTTGGACTAGGACTTCAGCTAGAAGACTAGTATTTTGGACCTGCATACTTTTGAAGACATCATGATATAAATTATTTTGTATATCTTGTGTAAATACAAGATAGTCATTTATTGATGTTTTACAATAGATTTACATTGTTAAATTATAAACGTTACTGCTGTAATTTAACTTTGTAATTCTATTTTAATTAGCATTTCTCATTTATATCATGTGCAATGTAACAATCTGATCACTCCTGATTATCACTCCCGATATCGCGCCCCGGGAACCTTCCGCCCGACGGGGACTCCGATCCTACCCCGCCGGCTCGGGGTGTGACACTAAGTTTAATATAGCTTAAACATTTTTATATGTGATATTGCAACCTCTGTACATGATAATTCCACGGTTCTTATTTAAGAACCCACAATTACTTTTGAATTATCTTATATCACGTAAAATTTAGTTGTGAATATATGTTTAGCAGCTTTTCAAATAAGTCACTGTATTAGGGTCGTGTTCACCCTCTGCCAGGCCAGTCGTCACCAGCCACTTTCAGTCAATTGATCAACTAACCCCCATATAAATGTCACCATTGTCAGGGCTATTCCTCCCCGAGTGAATAGGTTAAATCTCATCTCTATGAGACCGACAGTATTCAAACTTACAAGTTACATGCATATAGTATGATACACAACTCAAATAAAACTTTGTATAATTGAAATATCAAATTTAATTATGTGCCAGCTCAAAACTTTAGTAAAATAGAGCGTCATAGAACTCACCTGGTTAATTTCTTGAGTTATCCTTCTTTTATTCATCAACCAAGTAATAAGAGCCTAAAAGGAATCCATTGTGATCCTCACGTAATCAGATCACAATGCATCTAATTTACCTCTATCACTTTTGTGTTCTCATAGCCTTCAACGAAACTAATACCAGTAATGCGACATGAGAGAAAATCAATTCCTCAGTCTACTAGTCAATAGAATCGAAGGATTAATTACAATTATTGTTGTAGTTTAATATCACCATGTGTCGTTTACCAAACCTGACTGATGTCACTCTGTCACCGGTCATACGTTACCGGCCAATGATAATGTTACGATCAACGTACCAGCCTCACTCTCCGGTGGTTTGTCAAACCTATGGTACCACTACGCTATCGTCGGTTTAGTCCCACTAAGTTAACTGGTAAATATTCGTTGATGAGGGACTTACAAATTGTCACACCCCTTCGCCGAGTGCGGAATCCACGGCGCGGTGACGTATGAACAGTTGAATCATGCTCAAGTATTGAATAAGAACAACCACAACGGATTACTATGTTTCATAATGTTAAGACAATTGTTTAGTTACAGACAACTATCTACCAAAAGAAAGACAACTACAGACCCAAAACATAGTTACAAAATAAGACTTCAAACAAGACAATTAAACAATCAGGATTTAGTGTGTTTCTAATCCATCCTAGCATGTTTCTTCATCTTGTTCTATCTTAGAATGGTCTCCTTAGTTGTCCTTGAGAATGTCTTAAACCTGATTACCTGAAACACGTGAAAAGTAACTGTCAACTACAGACGTAGTTGGTGAGAACAATAGGTTTAAACATTTGTAACCATGAGTATATGATATAAGGTAAAGCAACATAAGATTCACACGGATGAGCTGCAACCCAAACTAACATCAAGTAAGAAAATGAGTGGAAACAGTCCAATCACTGTTCGCACGAAAACCAACATATATATCAAGTCCCAAAGCACGTTTGGAGTTAGATAATACATCAGCAGTTTTGATAACCATATGACACCAGACCTGCAGTTGGCTTTTAAAAACAAATTTAGAAGCCAACTCCATCCTGGATAAGAAAACAATGACACCAGACCTACAGTTAGCTTTTAAAACAAATTTGAAAGCTAACTCCATCCTGGATAAGAAACAATGAGTCCGCTTTCCCTTGTTGTGATCACCCAGTACTAACGACAATAAAACTTGATGGGTTTATAAGTTTGTTTACAACAATAGACACCATGTTTATGAATCTTACTTTAACCAAATGTGTTAATGCCTTAATTGATAACATGAACTGAAAACCTGGATTGAATTCCATGAATTAAATCCTTTGTTTTGAATACCATGAAATGAATCTCTTGATTTGAATACCATGAAATGATTCTCTTGATTTGAATACCATGAACTGATTCTCTTGATTTTAATACCATGAACTGAATCTCTTGATTTGAATACCATGAACTGATTCTCTTGATTTGAATACCATGAAATAATGACCTTGTATATTAACAAGGTTTGTAACAAAAGAGTTTTTATAAAATCCATTGTTTAAAAGTGTTTATCCTTTATAAAACATTCGAGTAAACCTGTTATAAACAGTTCAAGGGTCTTTATAAAACCTTTTTAGTAAAAAGAGTTTAATAGTTGATAAATCTTTTTAAAACAGTTGATGAATCCCTTGGATTCGTAAAATGAACCTGCAATGTTTATAAGAATACATACATCTTGTGTAATGAAGTACAATTGTAAACGACTGGTTTGATCACGTGTTCCACCCCAAAACAGTTATAAAACAGTAAAAGAGGGGCTAAAGTTCTCACCTGTCTGCAGTAGACTCTGAACTAAAACAGATAGCAAGTAGCAAACAGGACTTCTAATTGTTTCCTATAACATTGTAATCATACATAAGATATAGGATTTATAATTGTATAGACTTTGATTCATTGATTGACTTGTGTTCTCTTGAACTTGATTAACACTTGACTATTTGATCACATGGTTTTGATTGTTGTGGAAACTTGAATGTTATGCTTTGAATCAAATGAATGATCATGGGTCAATGAAACATATGAAATGTTCTTTTGTGTACGAACTTGTTGGTACACATCACATGTGTTTGAGAAATTGATTAACCTTTGATAAACATGAGATGTATAAATATGTTTAAGTGTTTTAGACTCTTGTGATTATGAATTGATCTCATCATTATTTTAGGTAAATCTTAACCCACTAAGTCAATTCATAATCATTTTGCATTGTAAGCCACACCATGGGCCATTTAAGTTACAATGGGCCAATTGCATATGGTGTTGGGCCAAGTGAATGTGTTGTTGGCCCAATTACTTGCATATAGGCCTTATATCACACCATGGCTAATACCGGGCTAAGTGGGTCGTAATGAGCCGTATGGGCTTGGATTGGGCCTAAGGGATTTAGTTGGGCCATCTAATGTATATGTAGGCCATGTAATCTTCTAAGGCAATATTGGGCCACGCAAGATCATAATGGGCCAAATGGACTCTAATTGGATCG
The DNA here is from genome assembly GCA_009363875.1 of Mikania micrantha. Lineage (NCBI taxonomy): Eukaryota > Viridiplantae > Streptophyta > Magnoliopsida > Asterales > Asteraceae > Mikania > Mikania micrantha. The sequence continues at coordinate 1,156,396 of CM018690.1, read as the reverse complement.
AGTTAACATTGGATTGGGTCAAGGCAATAGGGAAACTTTCATGTGATGGCTCGGCCGAACAACATTGGCAGCGAACCTTTTAGGGTTCTGGCTTATGGTTCGCCCATACAACCCATGCGTGGGTTCGCCACTCCGAAGATGGTTCGTGACACACCTAGGGTTCGTGAAGCTAGCAGGTAACAAGGTTCGTTCCCTCTTGGTTCGTGGCTCAGAAAAGAAAAGGGCTCGGCAGTTCGAAGGTTCGGCATCCCCTAAGGTTCGACTGACGAATTGTGAGCATGAAGGTTCGTTGCAACAAAGAGGGTTCGGCTCTATCAGTCGATCATGCAAGGTTCGGCTTTGGTTTCATAATTCAAATGGTTCGCTGCATGGCATGAGGCTCGTCTGATTGAATAATCTGCTATGGTTCGGCACTGCTGGGTTCGCTACGTGCATGGGAGATCTGTTGCAGGTTCGTTGGTCGCCTAGGGTTCGTGGGATCCATGGTGATGTGATGCAGGTTCGTAAGGACCCCTGTGGGTTCGGCTGATGTCCTACGAACCATTAGGGTTCGTGGAGCCTCCTCAAGGTTCGCAACTTTGAGCAGAAAGGTTCGGTCGACGAACCTGTTACCAGCCTCATCACCATCATCAAACTTTTGGATCTAGGCCACGATCTAAACTAATACAACCTCCAGTAGGGTTTCTATAGATGCGGAACTAAGAAGGGTGTGCAAGAACCGGCCAAGTTTGGGTTTTCAACAACATACCACCAAAAACCCTAAATTTCCGAAACTTCTTTGGTTCATACCTCTGATTCGACCGGCTAACCCTCCAGATAGGCTGTACTTCCTTGTAGTACTCGTCGAGAGCTTCGCGTGGACACCAAGAACTCCGAAATCCGTTGAGAAATAAGCGAGTTACGCGCGTTTAAAGTCGGTTTTCTTAGAGAGAGAGAGGGTAGACGAAATTGTAGAGAGAGAATGAGTTGGTGAGGTAATAAATGGGGAAAGGAGCCTTGTTCAAGGCTTTTATAGGCCGAGTGATATTCGGGTCCGTTTCGGTCGCTCGGTTCGCGTTTCCGGCACATAACGCGTATTTTTACGCGACTTTTAATTAAAGAAAGTGTTAAACTCATTAAAATGATGAGTTTCAAAATTGTATAAATATAAAATAATTAATTTAATTATTTTTACTCTTCGTGCGTTGACAGATCGTTAAACACATACAATTACGTGTATACCCGCAATCGCGTACGTTTTCCGATCGTAATAATTATTTAAGGTCGTTTAATCATAATTATAAGTTCAACATTTGTATTATTATGGATCGTGACCCATAACTATACTCAGTCTCGCTTACGTATTACGATTCTTGTTGAATTAATTGTCATAATATTCGTCTCCACACTACGCACTAACACTATCCTGTTACACCGAACGCAGTATATATATAGGGCTCACTCTCGCTGCCCACCACTGTTTCGATATAACGAGATACTGTTCTTGCCTAGTGAACTCGACTGTAAATAAGTAATACATACTTGTCTCAAGAAATAATGATTTTAACACACAAGCACAAAATGAACACATGATTCACATTGACTGACTGAACATGTACACTCACTGTTCTAACACTGTTTACAACTACCATGACTAAATGTACAAATGTTACACAAATGAACTTGAATACATGGCACATGATTAATGTGATATAATACAGACAGTTTGATAGTAATCAATTGTTGTTGTGTTCACCATAGTCATCATCTCAGTGTTGTTTGTTCTCAAAGTTATGTGTTCTGGTAATCCTTAACAAAGTGTTATAAGAACTTGTCTTAATACACTATGTTAGCAATTGTATGAATGATGTTTTTATCATGAAGTTACGTTATCATGATTATCATTCTTGTTATTCCATAGCCTACACCCGGTTGTAACTACAGTGTTGTAAGAACTAGTCTTACTACACTTAGTTAGTTCAAGTGGTGAATGATGTCATGAAGTCATGTGGACATGATCATCATTCTTGTTCTCATTAGTATTTGTCTCGTGTTATCCCATAGTCTTCACCGAGTTGTAAGCATAGTGTTATAAGAATTTGTCTTATTACACTTAGCTAACTCCAGTGGTGAATGATATTGCGAAATTATGTTATCATCATATCATTCTTATTAGTTGTTGTCAATGTCAGTGTGTTGTCCACTTGATTATCTCATTGTTCATTCATGTAAGAATAATAAGATGTTATAAGATATAATCTTACAACTAGTATTATTCTATTGTGCTGATGATTCATGAAACTACATTATCATGTTTCATCCTAGATATCTCAGTTATGTTATAATCAGACAAGCATGCATACAATGATAAGAGATAATAAAGTCAAACAAGATTATCTAAATCATACTATAAACAATATGTTGTACTAAAACTTTTAAGTAATTAAAAGAATTAGCATGTTTCTCAGCCCCGAGATTTGAAATCAGTTAAGATTAGAAAAGGGCCGTATGAACTCACCTTATAGTTGATGTGGTTGACTAAGTAATACAATAATGCACGTGCTCTTCGTCGTTCTTGGTGTTTGTTTTCACAATCCTGTATTGATTTCACGTTGTTGTAACTTATAAGTACAAGTCTTTGAGTGTGCGCGCGTGCGTGTGTTAGCCCTAAAGTTGGCTAACACCTAAAGGTCTTTGTTGTTATTTGAATCTTATTCCCTTATGATGGTATATGCTATCACTTAACCATTTAGTTTAAGCTTGGCATATCGTTTTAGTGGTGATTAAGGACTTGGTCTTTATTACCCTTGGTTTGCCTTTACCCATTCTTGACAATTCAAAACATTATCAAGATATGATAGTTAGTTGTGTTGACATGAAACTTTGTAATTTAACCTAAGTTCTAAGTATAAACTTAGATTTATGGTTTAAGATTTTTCATGTTGTCCTTATTAATTTGAAGTAGTTGCTACATCGTTAATAAATAACCATGTCACAAGTCTTGTAGTAAACTTAGAATTTTAGGTTTTTGTATGCTTTGTTTAACCAAAATCCCAACCACCTTTGTAGTAATGGTTCATAATTCCCATGCATGTTATTCATTAAAATTGTTTTAAAATGTTTATTGCAAACCAATCCAAATGGCCGAAAGGTGTTAGACCAATTTAGAATGCTTCGGCCAAGTGATGATGGTCCAGCGAATGTGTAGGCCGAATGATAGGTGGTAGCAGAACTAAGGTGGTCGGCCGAATGGACTCGTGCTCATGGAGATGCTTGGCCGAATATGGATGGTTCGGGCGAATGGTCTTGGCCGTATGAACAAGGAGCGAATGGACCACTCCTTGGCCGTATGTGGTTCATTCTGAGGTGGTGACCGAATCAAGTAGCACCGAAGGGGATCATTTGGCCCAGGAGTTGGTTCGGTCGGGTGGCTAGCCCATGCAGCTCATGGCCATTCGGCCAAGCCATGCTGCTCCCTTTCGGCCGAAGCAGCCATTCGGCTCGCTGTAAGTCAGACGCACCCAGATGGCTCCAACCAAGTTTCTAGCCAAGTCCCATGGTAGTTTTTCTGTGGTTGGGTATGCAAGAACCATTTTCAAGTGGTTAGAGGTTGGGAGAAAGGGTTTGTAACCGGTTTCAAGAGTGTTCAACCAAATGGGTTTTGAAAACCCTAATTTTCGTGACTTTTCATATCAGTTTACCTTCGATCCAAAGGTTTTTAGGGCAGATCCCTTGTACTTTCGTGTAGAGGAAGATGAGAGCTTCGATTTGGCACCAAGATGGAGTGATTTGGTGGAGTATTGAGAGAGATATGGGGTTTTGAAGCTTGAAAACCTAGAGAGAGTGAAAACCAGGAATGGAGGTAGAGAGAGAGTTTGTAGGTGAAATAAATGAGGAAGATGGGGGTGTTCAAGGTTTATATACCTCGGGTGTGTTCGGGTTCGTTTCGTTTGCTCGGTTTTCGATTTCGTTACGTTTCCGGCGTGTAACGCGCGTATTTTACGTATCAAAATAAAAAAAAAGATTTATTGTTAGGTTGTGATTCCTAATAAATATTCTAAATTTATTTTTCTTAATTTATTTTATCGAAATCGTTTATTTTAAAGGTTTCATCTGATCGCGTCACCTCCGCGCGTATTCGTTGAAATCGTCACCCGAACGAACACGAGCGTTTCACTTTCTGATTTTTGTTTTCTACTTTTCAGTTATCATTTCAGAACATTAAACTCATAGATATGTTTGTGTGAATCGTCACCCACGCAAACATACTGTCAGTTTGTTATTCTGAAACGATACTGAACTTATGTGTTGTATTGTACTTCCTCACAGACGGACTCAACTAAACTTGCCTGTTTTCACATTGTTCTCATTGAATTCACATTGTTTTCACACTGAATTGTTGGCCATCTGATTCCTATCATCTGTGGATATCGGATGGCAATCGATGTGTTTTTGTCATTTGTTCGCACACTGTTGTTTCTCATGAGTTGTTGTATTTCCTGTATTTAAGTTTTCACTTAAATACCTACAACTGTTGTTTGTCGTGCGTTGTTGTATTTACTGTATTTAAGTTTTCACTTAAACACATACAACTGTTGTTTGTTTTCTGAGTTTTGTTGTCACACAACTGTTTACACATTGTATATACACATTGTATTTACACATAGTAAATAGTGAAAGTACACGTACCGTACTGACTTGCCGGACGATCAGGTACTGGTTGTCACATGCTGCCATCCTTTTTCTTTACAAATAGGACTGGAGCACCCAAAGGTGAACTAGTAGGCAGAATGAATCCTTTGTCAGTTAAGTCTTGTAATTGTTCATTTAACTCTTTTAACTCTTTAGGGGCTAACCTGTAAGGAGTCTTAGTAATTGGTTGTGCTCCTGGTATTAAATCTATTCTAAACTCTACCTCTCTATCCGGAGGTAATCCCTAAAGGTCTTTTGGAAACACTTCGGGATATTGACACAATACTTGAACATCATTTATATCTTTTTCTTTGATGTCAGCATTAATCACATATGCCAAATAAGCACTACATGTAACATCAGTGCCGGACGCGTTGCCGAAACAGTGATCTCTACAGTAACTTGCACAGTAACTCAGGTACACACTACGTGAAACTATGTATATGCTATTGACACTTGATGCTTGACACTAAACTATTATGCTATTGTTCTGAAATTTGATTTAAACCTTATGGTTTAACAGTCAGAAACACATCAGACAACACTGAATAGATACAAAAATGTTTGATTTAATGCTATTATGTATAAACGTATGTGTGGTTAAACAAAACAAAACCATAACGGTTGTCGTTACAGAATGCTGAATCGACGAATTATTCATATAGGTGACGATCTGTACGAATAAATCTGAAAGTTTAACATTCTGAAATGATGACTGAAAAGTAGAAAACAAGAATCATAAAGTAAAACCAACGACGTGTTCGTTCGGGTGACGATTCGAACGAATACGCGCGAAGGTGACACGTTCTGACGAAACGAAAACGAACTACGAAACGAACGAAAATAATTTAAGAAAAATTATTATTAAACATTTATTAGGAGTCACAATCTTTCAGAATTTTTAAAATAAAGTTATATTAATTAAAATACGTAGAATACGTACAAAAGTGACGCGAGTTAACGAAGCGTTTAAAATAACCAGCTACGATAAATAAATTCAAGAAATGTAAATTTAAAAGATTTACTAGGAATAACCACCTTCTAAACATTCGAAAATAAATTCTTTTTAATTTAGTTACAAAACACGCACGTAACGTGCCGGAAAAACGACGAAAACGAGAACCGAGCAACCGAAACGAACCCGAACACCCCTGGGGTATATAAACCCTAAATGACCCCATTATCTAATTTAATTCACTCTTTCTCTCTCTCTAAACCACCTCCATCGTCATTCTCTCTCTCTCTAGAATTCACACCTTCAAATCATCATAACTCTTCCAATTCTTGGTGAAATCTTGTGTTTTTGGTGTCCACACGAAGATCTCGAGCTCCTCTACCCTAAAGTACAACTGATATGAGGATTTATCCGGCCATTTTCGAGGTATGAAGCCAAGAACATCACGAAAACTAGGGTTTTACAACACCTCGTTCGACCCATTCACTTGGACCGGTTAAAAAAAAAACCCAACCTCTTGAGTTATATACTTTCGAGAACTCAGGAGAGCCGACCACTAACCTTGGAAGCGACCTGGAGCAGCTAGGGTTCGATGGTGATGATGATGGAGACCCACCGAATTGCAGGGTTCGTGGGATGTGCGAGTGGCTGAACCCCGGCCGAACCCCTGCACCACAGAACCTTCATTACCGAACCTAGGCTGCCAGGCGAACCTAAGACCTCAGGCGAACCCAGCACTCCTGAACCTATTGCTGTGAACCAGCGAGTTTGCCGAACCCATGTCCTAGATACGAACCTTCCTTTCACGAACCTATGCGGCCAACTTAATACAACCGAACCTTTCTTGCATGGCCGCAGCTCAACCCTACGAACCTCCATGCAAACTAGGACTGGCCGAACCCTTGGATTGACATGAACCAGCACCACCTGCCGAACCATTCAAAGACCACCGAACCTAGCAAGAAAAACCTATGGGCAATAACCAACAGCCGAACCATTTTGAAGCCGAACCCAAATGGAGCCGAACTTGCTATCCACGAACCATAGTGAAGGCCACGAACCTAGAGTTTACATGAGCGAACCTTGGAAGGCGAATTTAGGATGACCGAACCCACACCTTGGGCCGAACCTTGGTCAACAGAACTGTAACATCAGTGTCGGAACCGTCACCGGAACAGTGATCTCTACAGTACATGAACAGTAAATCAGGTACATATTTCAGTTATCAATTGTATATCATTTTCATTGCATGTTATCAAATCACAGTTCAGATTCAATTTTGAAAACAAAGTTAAGAACAATGGTTCTTGAGTCAGATAATTATCTGGCAACACAGAACCATCATTTGATTATTTGTTAGGCTTTATTATGTATTAACGTATGTGAGGCCTTATAGAACAAAACACATGAATATTGTTATGTGAATGCTAAATCGACGGGTTATTCGTATAGGTGACGATCTGTACGAATATATCTGAAAGTTTAACGTTCTGAATGATATTCTATAATTAGAAAACAAGATTGAAAAGTATAGTTATCGCCGTGTTCGTACAGGTGACGATTCGAACGAATACGCGCGACGACCGTACATTTCGATTTAAATAGTGAATTAATATTTTAAATTTAAATAAATAGAAGATATTAGTTAATTTATTAGGAATCACAACCTAGAATAAATAAATGATTTCTAATGTTATAAGTCGTGTCGTTTAGTCACGAAAATTACGCGAACCGGCATGTTACGAGAAACCGAACGAGACCGAACAAGTGGGTATTTTCCCCACATTTATTGTGGCAATTAAATGCCACAACCACCACCAATTCCACTCTTTCTCTCTCTCACTCGTTTTTCTCTCCCTCTCTAGTTCTTTCTCAAGACAAATCTTCTCTCTAAGTTTTGGAAGCTAAATCCTTGGTGGATTCAAGTCTTCTAGGTATCATTACGATCCTCTCACCTTGTAGATCACGGAAGTACAAGTATTGTGAGCTTTCATCCACGAAATCTAAGGTAAATATTCACTTTAAATTCGTTTTTTATAGGGTTTTCACGAGTTCATGAGGATTTGCTAATATAACCGAGATTAAGCACTTAAAACACTTAGATGAAGGTGCATACACATTTAGGTATTGTTAGAAATCTATTTGTAACAGGTTCTGATCAATGGGGAAGACAAGGATAGTACAGGTTCGTGAACCACCCTACGGCCGAACCCTTAAGTTCTTGGCCGAACCTTCATAGTGAGAACGAACCCTGCACCGAACCTGACCACCTTGCAGACGAACCCTGTGCCAGCCTGCACCGAACCCTGCGGATCTGTCCCACGAACCTGGAATCTTCGGCGAACCTTTCTCCCAGAGCCGAACCATTAATCAGCCGAACCACACCAGTCACGAACCTATCACTCTGACCGAACCTTAGATGAGTTAAGCGAACCTTCTAGCCGAACTATTAGATAGGCGAACCCAGAGAGGTACAGCGAACACCTCGAGGCTAACCCTAATGGCCGAACCCTAGGACTCTTTAAAAGTTGGCGAACCTTCTTAGGGCCTAGCAGAACCTTAGGGTTCGTTAGAGTTAAACCTGGCCGAACCTTGGCTGATCATTATAGGTTCGCTGCCCTAGGGAAGTTGAAATTAGGATGGCCACTACAATCCTCCGTTTCATGGCACATAGTACTCGTATACATGGGCATGCACGAATTAAAGTTTGTGTGTGTGCTTGGGATACCTGTGTGCATGGGAATGACATGGGATATCAAATCTTGTGTAAAACTTGTGTTATTAGAAACTAGAGCATCAAGGACAAATAATAAAGGCTTAAAGACTAAGTGATGAAATAGGTTATTAACATCTACATTATAGAATATGTTACAAATGATCATTAACTAAGTTATGTAACTATCTACATGGGATCACTCACGGACTTGAATCATGATCAATTAGAAATCAAGGAAGTTCAATTGGGCCTAAGTGGGCCCAATGGGGCTTAATTAAGCCCATCATACATTAGATGATTACTTAAACTCAAGTAATGGTATTATGATAAAAACTACGGCATTGTGAATTTATTAACATAAAATTTAATACTTTTCTAAAATCTTGTTTAATTTGAAATGTAATTTATAACTGTCATGGGTTTCTCTTAAGTTTATTTAGTTATAAAAGTTAATTTTAATATCATTGATTGGGATTTTGTTGTAAAATCGACAATATAATTGTCTGGATTTGAACTAGAAACAAGGGAGACTCTACCCAAATTTTGTAAAATTTATTTTAACTGTTGTAACTAAACATGGGTTTGGGATCATAAAAGGGTAACTAAGATAGATTAGATCTTAGATACACTTAGCACTAAGACACTTAGTTGCACACACAACAAGACCCAACCTTAGGCACAACGACTATTACGCGTACTTATTATATTCGAATTCTTATAAAATAACTCAGGAACTGAAGAAACCTAAGCTACAACAAGAGCGTGCATTTTGTGTTATATCATTTACATAGCAGCACAGGTGAGTTCATTGCCCTTTTTCTAACATTTTTGTTATAAAACGCGGGGCTGAGAAGCATGCGTAAACTGTTTTTATTTAAACTGTTTATTTAAATGCTTTTATTTATTATATGTTTTACATATATATGTTTGTTGATACTCCTAGACTCCTGTCTAGGTAATTATTAAACAGATCAAATTATCAAGTAATTAAAGTACTCCTATGAGTAATACTTTAAATTTAAACTCTATATAAGCCCTTAGTCCATCAAGCTCAAATTCAAGAATCTAAATTCAAAGTGAAATCAAAGGAACTAAATCAAAAGATCATATTCAAAGGAAATCTAATTCAGTGTGGAATCTGAGAACAAAGAATCATAATCAAGAATCAATTATCATTGTGAATCATGGAAATTCTAAAGATCAAGATCAAGAGACTCAAGGAATCAGAAATCATAAATGTGTGTGAATCATGGATATAATGAAATCATTATAATCTAATGAAATCATTAATATTCAAGTTAAGGTGGATGTCAGTTGTATAGGGAATCAAGACCACGTGTAACACACATATAAAGTCCCCTTCAGGTATAGAAGACTCTTGCAGTCAGGCTATACGGGCAATAACGTGAACTGTCCAATTAAATCAATATCAAAGTCAAAATCAAGAGAATCAAGAGATCAATAATCAAAGGATATCCTTAAAGTCCCCGCATGTATAGAAGACCATTGGGTCAAGCTGTAAGGGCAAAACATTAAAATCCCGGTCAGTTCAGGTGTACTCCTTGTGAGTTATGCCTGACATGGGTCACGTGTGAGATGTTACAACTTGGACAACCACCAACAACTAAGTCTAATTGATTGAGTCAAATAAGGCTCAATCATCATGTCTTAGTTGTATTTAAATGTTTATTTATTTATTGAGTTAAATATTTAACATTTTATCTCTATCACTGACTTTTGGGAAATCATGTATCTATGATGAACTCAAGAGAATCAAAGGTAAATCAAGTTTTAGAAAGCATAATCTAAATCAGAGGTGTAGGGTAAAAGTGCTTAATTATCATTAACAACGGTGTCATATGTGTATTAGTATGTGGTGGGATGGCGTCTGGGCGGGCTTGTAGGCTCGACTTAGGGGTATGCTCTATATATAAGCATACCGATATGGATATTACATTGAAGTTAATGAGGTTAGGGTCTTTACCGAAGGAGGTTTTCAAATCATTTTCATTTACTAAACTATATGAACTCACCAACCATGTGTTGACTTTATTTTTGCATGACTTCTCAGGTGACGAACAGGTCAACTGAAGAGTTGTTTCTTTTGGACTAGGTTACAGATAGAGGACCTAGCTTTTGGACCTGCATATTTTTGGACATCATACACCATTATTTTGTATATCTTGTGCAGATACAAGATTGAAGATTCATGATGTTATAGTAGATTTACATTGTTAAATTATAAACTTAACTGATGTAATTTAACTTTGTAATTCTATTTTATTTTAGCAAGTTTCTCACTTATATATCATGTGCAATGTAAACAATCTGATCATTTCAATTATCACTCACGATATCGCGCCCCGGGAACCTTCCGCCCGTCGGGGAAACCCGATCCTACCCCGCCGGCTCGGGGTGTGACAGATTGGTATCAGAGCCATGGTTATAGAGAAATATAGGTCACTTATTTAAACGGTTTGGCCTAGACTATAACCTAGGGACCCTGCATGTAGAGAAAACAGGACTTAGGAACTTATTTGCATACTATCTCTCATATTTGATCATTTCACTAACCGATAACTATATTGGTTATAATCAGAATGCCGCCGAGGAGACAGCCTCCCTTGATACAGCTACCACAGCGGGACTTGGCTCCACATTCCTCCACACCGTCACCAAATAATTCACCACCACCACCTCATCCACCTCCTCCTCCCCCTCCTCCTTTGATTACTCAACCATCTGGTTCGGGCACAACACCGATTTTGGATCCTGATACTATCGCTCTGGTGACGTTACTGAGTAGCCAGATGACAAATCAGATGAAAGAAGCAATACCGGAGATGTTCCTTCGTCTTCGCAACGAGATCAACAACACTGGCAACTCATCAGGAGAAGCCAGTGGAAATACTGGAGGATCATCTCATTACTCCTACAAGTCCTTTGTAGGATGTAAACCACCCAGCTTCAGTGGGTCTGAAGGAGCCGTTGGATTAATCCAATGGATTGAGAAGATCGAGACAACCTTGGATCTTTGCAGTTGCCCTGAACACCACAAGGTCCGTTACTCAGCTGGAACATTCAACAAACGGGCTCTGACCTGGTGGAACCGTCAGATCAATGCCCGAGGAAGAGAAGAAGCCAGGGCCATGCCATGGGAAGATTTCAAGACACTGCTGCGAACAGAATTCTGCCCCAAGAATGAACTGCAGAAATTGGAGGTTGAACTATCCAACCATGTGATGAAGGGGGCTGATCACAAGGGTTACACTACTCGTTACCACGAGTTAGATGCTTTGGTGCCAGACATGGTACCAACCTTGGAGAAAAGAATAGACAGATATGTGGGTGGACTTCCCGCCTGCATTCAGGGCATGGTTGTTTCAGCCAACCCTACCACTGTCGAATCAGCAGTGAGATTGTCTGGAAAACTCACTGATCTGATGGTTGCCTCTGGAGTTCTGAAGAAAGAGGCTGACACTGTTAAGAGAAAGGAAGAGTCTTCAAAGAAACCTCATCACCAGCAACATCCAAAGAAGAAACAGAAATTCATCAAGAACTACACTGTGGCTACTCCCCTCAATCAAGTAGCTGTGGCACAACGAAATGCGCTCAAGAAACAGTATACTGGCCCACATCCTTTGTGTACCAAGTGTCAGTATCATCACATTGCTAACACTCCCTACAAGCAATGTACGGGATGTGGAAGAAAGGGCCATTGGGTCCAACACTGCCGGATGACACCTAACCAAACAGTCAACAATGTTGCTTTGGCTATTCCTCCACCAGCTAATCAGAACAATGGTGGATGCTTCAACTGTGGCGAACAAGGCCACTTTGCAAAGAACTGCCCTAAGAAGGCTCAACAGGCAGTTCAAGCTCCTCGTGGACGAGCCTTTGCTATCGGAGCACCAGCTGCACGCCAGGACCCAAATGTGGTCACTGGTACGTTTCTCTTACATGACTTTTATGCTTCTGTTCTATTTGACACTGGTGCAGATCAGAGTTTTATCTCTGCCGATTTTGCATGCCAATTAGATTCTATAGAAGAACAGTTAGACTCCCCTTATATAATAGAAGTAGCTAACGGGAAACAGATTACAGTTAGTACAGTTTATAGAAATTGCCCATTGACACTTAATGGTCATACATTTGCCATCGATTTGATACCGATGGAGTTGGGTAGTTTCGATATCATTGTTGGAATGGACTGGCTTTCTTCTAACTGAGTGGAAGTCATCTGTTTTGAGAAGCTGCTTCGAGTTCCATTGCCAGATGATCGTGTGTTGGAAGTTAGAGGGGATCAAGCAAAACGAAGTGTCAAAATCATTTCCTGCATAAAGGCGCGTAAGTGTTTACAGAAGCAGTGCATAGCTTTTCTAGCTCACGTGGTGGAAAAAGAGAAAGACAAGAAGAAGATACAAGATGTACCGGTAGTGAAAGAATATCCAGAAGTATTCCCTGAAGACCTACCCGGTTTACAACCTGCGCGACCGGTAGAGTTCCGAATAGACTTAGTTCCTGGAGCAACCCCAGTTGCTAAATCTCCTTACAGGTTAGCACCTTCAGAGATGCAGGAATTGTCTAATCAGTTACAGGAGTTACTTGACAAGGGTTTCATCAGACCGAGCTGCTCACCTTGGGGAGCTCCGGTTTTGTTCGTGAAGAAGAAAGACGGATCGTTCAGAATGTGCATAGATTACAGGGAGCTGAACAAACTAACCATCAAGAATCGGTATCCATTGCCGAGGATTGATGATTTGTTTGACCAACTGCAAGGAGCTCAATATTTCTCAAAGATTGACTTGCGGTCTGGATATCATCAGCTGAGAGTTCAAGATGAAGACATACCGAAAACGGCCTTCCGAACCAGATACGGGCACTATGAATTTTTGGTGATGACCTTCGGATTGACAAATGCACCCGCGGTTTTCATGGACCTCATGAACCGAGTGTGCAAGCCGTACTTGGATCAGTTTGTCATTGTTTTCATTGATGACATACTGATTTATTCCAAGACCAAAACAGAACATGAACAACACCTCAGAAAGATATTGGAGCTGTTAAAGGAAAAGAAACTCTATGCCAAATTCTCCAAATGTGAATTTTGGCTAAGAGAAGTTCAATTTCTGGGTCATGTAGTAAACAGTGAGGGAATTCATGTAGATCCTGCCAAGATCGAGGCGATAAAGAATTGGGACACTCCGAATACACCGACGGAGATACGGTCTTTTCTGGGATTGGCAGGTTATTACAGAAGGTTTATCTCAAACTTTTCTAAGATAGCCTTGCCACTCACCAAACTAACTCAGAAAAGTGAACCGTTTGTCAGGGAGCAGAAACAAGAGAATGCTTTCCAGACCTTGAAACAGAAGTTATGTAATGCTCCAATCCTATCTCTCCCAGAAGGCTGTGATGACTTTGTTGTATACTGTGATGCCTCTCATCAGGGACTTGGTTGCGTACTGATGTAATGGGACAAAGTTATTGCTTATGCATCAAGGCAGTTAAAGATTCATGAGAAGAACTACACTACTCATGATCTTGAACTGGGAGCTGTAATCTTCGTATTGAAGATTTGGAGACATTACTTATATGGCACCAAGTGTACCATATTTACTGATCACAAGAGTCTGCAACACATTTTTGATCAGAAGGAGCTCAACATGCGACAACGCCGTTGGGTTGAACTTCTGAATGATTACGACTATGTGATCAAGTATCATCCGGGAAAGGCGAACGTTGTAGCTGACGCCTTGAGCCGGAAGGAACGGGTCAAACCCCAACGTGTTAGAGCAATGGGGATAACCGTGCAGACCAGTTTAAGTGACAAGATTATTCAAGAACAACAAGAAGAACTTGACCGAGGTAATCTGAAGAAGGAACTTGATTGTGGAGCGGAGAAACAGTTCGACACGAAGCCTGATGGAATGATCTACTACCGGGAACGTATATGGATCCCGGTGGTAGACGAATTGAGAAGACTAATCTTCGATGAAGCTCACAAGACTAAATACTCCGTTCATCCAGGCGCTGATAAAATGTACCAAGATTTGCGTGGATTTTATTGGTGGCCAAGGATGAAGAAAGACATAGCCGAATACATCGGTCAGTGTCCGACTTGTGCAAAAGTAAAGGCGGAACACCAGAGACCGTCTGGTCTACTGGAACAGCCTGAGATTCCGCTCTGGAAGTGGGAACAAATAGCTATGGATTTCATTACCAAGCTACCCCGCACTTCCAGTGGTCATGATACAATTTGGGTGATCGTTGATCGTCTGACCAAATCTGCTCACTTCTTGCCTATGCGTGAGACTTTCACGATGGATAAACTGGCAAGAATATACATCAATGAGATAGTGGTGCGCCACGGTGTGCCATTGTCTATCATCTCTGATAGAGACAGCAGAGTTACATCGAGGTTCTGGCAATCACTGCAGAAATCTCTCAAACGGATGGTCAAAGCGAACGTACTATTCAAACCCTAGAGGACATGTTGAGAACATGTGTATTGGGCTTCGGTGGGAACTGGGACTCCCATTTGCCACTGATCGAATTCTCCTACAATAACAGTTATCACAGCAGTATCGGATGTGCACCATTCGAGGCTCTTTATGGTCGAAAATGTCGATCACCGATCTGTTGGACAGAAATTGGAGACAATCGAATAACTGGGCCAGAGCTTATTCAGGAAACCACTGATAAGATAGCTTAGATTCAAAGAAGACTACAAGCAACAAGGAGCAGACAAAAGAGCTACGCTGACAAACCGGGTAAGCCGTTGGAATTCTAAGTGGGAGACCGAGTCATGTTGAAGGTATCCCCATGGAAAGGCGTTGTACGTTTTGGAAAGAAAGGCAAATTAGCACCAAGATACGTGGGACCGTTCGAGATCATCGAGCGTATTTGTCCTGTGGCGTATAGACTGAGATTACCTGATGAACTCAGTGGTGTTCATGACGTGTTTCACGTCTCGAACTTAAAGAAATGCCTTGCTGACGAGTCTCTCCTCATTCCGATTGAAGAAATTCAAGTAGATGAACAATTACATTTCATTGAGGAACCATTGGAGATTATGGATCGCAAGGTTAAACAACTGAGGCGAAGCCGTATTCCTATTGTAAAGGTTCGATGGAACTCAAGACGCGGGCCCGAGTTTACTTGGGAACGTGAAGATCACATGAAGTCAAAGTATCCCCAACTGTTTGAAGAGGAAGCGGTACCCGATAACAATTCTTAAATTTCGAGACGAAATTTCTCTAACAAGGGGAGACTGTAACATCAGTGCCGGAACCGTCACCGGAACAATGATCTCTACAGTACATGAACAGTAAATCAGGTACATATTTCAGTTATCAATTGTATATCATTTTCATTGCATGTTATCAAATCACAGTTTAAATTCAATTCAGAAAACAAAGTTCAGAAAAATGGTTCTTGAGTCAGATAATTATCTGGCAACACAGAACCATCATTTGATTATTTGTTAGGCTTTATTATGTATAAACGTATGTGAGGCCTTATAGAACAAAACACATGAATATTGTTATGTGAATGCTAAATCGACGGGTTATTCGTATAGGTGACGATCTGTACGAATATATCTGAAAGTTTAACGTTCTGAATGATATTCTATAATTAGAAAACAAGATTGAAAAGTATAGTTATCGTCGTGTTCGTACAGGTGACGATTCGAACGAATACGCGCGACGACCGTACATTTCGATTTAAATAGTGAATTAATATTTTAAATTTAAATAAATAGAAGATATTAGTTAATTTATTAGGAATCACAACCTAGAATAAATAAATGATTTCTAATGTTATAAGTCGTGTCGTTTAGTCACGAAAACTACGCGAACCGGCATGTTACGAGAAACCGAATGAGACCGAACAAGTGGGTATTTTCCCCACATTTATTGTGGCAATTAAATGCCACAACCACCACCAATTCCACTCTTTTTCTCTCTCACTCGTTTTTCTCTCCCTCTCTAGTTCTCTCTCAAGACAAATCTTCTCTCTAAGTTTTGGAAGCTAAATCCTTGGTGGATTCAAGTGTTCTAGGTATCATTATGATCCTCTCACCTTGTAGATCACGGAAGTACAGGTATTGTGAGCTTTCATCCACGAAATCTAAGGTAAATATTCACTTTAAATTCGTTTTTTATAGGGTTTTCACGAGTTCATGTGGATTTGCTAATATAACCGAGATTAAGCACTTAAAACACTTAGATGAAGGTGCATACACGTTTAGGTATTGTTAGAAATCTATTTGTAACAGGTTCTGATCAATGGGGAAGACAAGGATAGTACAGGTTCGTGAACCACCCTACGGCTGAACCCTTAAGTTCTTGGCCGAACCTTCATAGTGAGAACGAACCCTGCACCGAACCTGACCACCTTGCAGACGAACCCTGTGCCAGCCTGCACCGAACCCTGCGGATCTGTCCCACGAACCTGGAATCTTCGGCGAACCTTTCTCCCAGAGCCGAACCATTAATTAGCCGAACCACACCAGTCAAGAACCTATCACTCTGACCGAACCTTAGATGAGTTAAGCGAACCTTCTAGCCGAACTATTAGATAGGCGAACCCAGAGATGTACAGCGAACCCCTCGAGGCTAAACCTACTGGCCGAACCCTAGGACTCTTTAAAAGTTGGCGAACCTTCTTAGGGCCTAGCCGAACCTTAGGGTTCGTTAGAGTTAAACCTGGCCGAACCTTGGCTGATCATTATAGGTTCGCTGCCCTGGGGAAGTTGAAATTAGGATGGCCACTACAATCCTCCGTTTCATGGCACATAGTACTCGTATACATGGGCATGCACGAATTAAAGTTTGTGTGTGTGCATGGGATACCTGTGTGCATGGGAATGACATGGGATATCAAATCTTGTGTAAAACTTGTGTTATTAGAAACTAGAGTATCAAGGACAAATAATAAAGGCTTAAAGACTAAGTGATGAAATAGGTTATTAACATCTACATTATAGAATATGTTACAAATGATCATTAACAAAGTTATGTAACTATCTACATGGGATCACTCACGGACTTGAATCATGATCAATTAGAAATCAAGGAAGTTCAATTGGGCCTAAGTGGGCCCAATGGGGCTTAATTAAGCCCATCATACATTAGATGATTACTTAAACTCAAGTAATGGTATTATGATAAAAACTACGGCATTGTGAATTTATTAACTTAAAATTTAATACTTTTCTAAAATCTTGTTTAATTTGAAATGTAATTTATAACTGTCATGGGTTTCTCTTAAGTTTATTTAGTTATAAAAGTTAATTGTAATATCATTGATTGGGATTTTGTTGTAAAATCGACAATATAATTGTCTGGATTTGAACTAGAAACAAGGGAGACTCTACCCAAATTTTGTAAAATTTATTTTAAGTGTTGTAACTAAACATGGGTTTGGGATCATAAAAGGGTAACTAAGATAGATTAGATCTTAGATACACTTACTACTAAGACACTTAGTTGCACACACAACAAGACCCAACCTTAGGCACAACGACTATTACGCGTACTTATTATATTCGAATTCTTATAAAATAACTCAGGAACTGAAGAAACCTAAGCTACAACAAGAGCGCGCATTTTGTGTTATATCATTTACATAGCAGCACAGGTGAGTTCATTGCCCCTTTTCTAACATTTTTGTTTTAAAACGCGGGGCTGAGAAGCATGCGTAAACTGTTTTTATTTAAACTGTTTATTTAAATGCTTTTATATATTATATGTTTTACATATATATGTTTGTTGATACTCCTAGACTCCTGTCTAGGTAATTATTAAACAGATCAAATTATCAAGTAATTAAAGTACTCCTATGAGTAATACTTTAAATTTAAACTCTAAATAAACCCTTAGTCCATCAAGCTCAAATTCAAGAATCTAAATTCAATGTGAAATCAAAGGAACTAAATCAAAAGATCATATTCAAAGGAAATCTAATTCAGTGTGGAATCTGAGAACAAAGAATCATAATCAAGAATCAATTATCATTGTGAATCATGGAAATTCTAAAGATCAAGATCAAGAGACTCAAGGAATCAGAAATCATAAATGTGTGTGAATCATGGATATAATGAAATCATTATAATCTAATGAAATCATTAATATTCAAGTTAAGGTGGATGTCAGTTGTATAGGGAATCAAGACCACGTGTAACACACATATAAAGTCCCCTTCAGGTATAGAAGACTCTTGTAGTCAGGCTATACGGGCAATAACGTGAACTGTCAAATGAAATCAATATCAAAGTCAAAATCAAGAGGATCAAGAGATCAAGAATCAAAGGATATCCTTAAAGTCCCCGCATGTACAGAAGACCATTGGGTCAACTGTAAGGGCAAAACATTAAAATCCCGGTCAGTTCAGGTGTACTCCTTGTGAGTTATGCCTGACATGGGTCACGTGTTAGAGGTTACAACTTGGACAACCACCAACAACTAAGTCTAATTGATTGAGTCAAATAAGGCCCAATCATCATGTCTTAGTTGTATTTAAATGTTTATTTATTTATTGAGTTAAATATTTAACATTTTATCTCTATCACTGACTTTTGGGAAATCATGTATCTATGATGAACTCAAGAGAATCAAAGGTAAATCAAGTTTTGGAAAGCATAATCTAAATCAGAGGTGTAGGGTAAAAGTGCTTAATTATCATTAAAAACGGTGTCATATGTGTATTAGTATGTGGTGGGATGGCGTCTGGGCGGGCTTGTAGGCTCGACTCAGGGGTATGCCCTATATATAAGCATACCGATATGGATATTACATTGAAGTTAATGAGGTTAGGGTCTTTACTGAAGGAGGTTTTCAAATCATTTTCATTTACTAAACTATATGAACTCACCAACCATGTGTTGACTTTATTTTTGCATGACTTCTCAGGTGACGAACAGGTCAACTGAAGAGTTGTTTCTTTTGGACTGGGTTACAGATAGAGGACCTAGCTTTTTGGACCTGCATATTTTTGGACATCATACACCATTATTATGTATATCTTGTGCAGATACAAGATTGAAGATTCATGATGTTATAGTAGATTTACATTGTTAAATTATAAACTTAACTGATGTAATTTAACTTGGTAATTCTATTTTATTTTAGCAAGTTTCTCACTTATATATCATGTGCAATGTAAACAATCTGATCATTTCGATTATCACTCACGATATCGCGCCCCGGGAACCTTCCGCCTATCAGGGAAACCCGATCCTACCCCGCCGGCTCGGGGTGTGACAAGAACCAATAGGTTCGCTGGAACCTAGAACCATTCGGACCAACACCCAAATTGCTTGGCCCAAACCCTTATGCATTCGGCCCACACACATTAGTCTACTCAGGCCCAATATTTGTTGGTTTGGCCCATGCCCTAAATCTTAATTGGCCCACGCATGGCTCGGTCCACTTTAGTCATTCAGCCTGGCCCAACATGTGATCCATATGGTTTAGTTGAATATAAAACAAAGAATCAAGTTGTTAAAAATATCAATTCATGCATAGAAATCATGTTTACTACAAAGGTGGTGAAGAAGTTATGACACAATAATGACATAAGTGAATTCAATAAACACCTAAAAAGTTTTAAAGTGAAAGCTTAAGCTTTATACTTAGAACTCTTGGAAATCCCAACTTTTACAACATAACATAATTTCTTATAACTATGTAACAAACCATTTTGTAAAATTTATTTTAAGTGTTGTAACTAAACATGGGTTTGGGATCATAAAAGGGTAACTAAGATAGATTAGATCTTAGATACACTTAGTACTAAGACACTTAGTTGCACACACAACACCCAACCTTAGGCACAACGACTATTACGCGTACTTATTATATTCGAACTCTTATAAAATAACTCAGGAACTGAAGAAACCTAAGCTACAACAAGAGCGCGCATTTTGTGTTATATCATTTACATAGCAGCACAGGTGAGTTCATTGCCCCTTTTCTAACATTTTTGTTTTAAAACGCGGGGCTGAGAAGCATGCGTAAACTGTTTTTATTTAAACTGTTTATTTAAATGCTTTTATTTATTATATGTTTTACATATATACGTTTGTTGATACTCCTAGACTCCTGTCTAGGTAATTATTAAACAGATCAAATTATCAAGTAATTAAAGTACTCCTATGAGTAATACTTTAAATTTAAACTCTAAATAAACCCTTAGTCCATCAAGCTCAAATTCAAGAATCTAAATTCAATGAGAAATCAAAGGAACTAAATCAAAAGATCATATTCAAAGGAAATCTAATTCAGTGTGGAATCTGAGAACAAAGAATCATAATCAAGAATCAATTATCATTGTGAATCATGGAAATTCTAAAGATCAAGATCAAGAGACTCAAGGAATCAGAAATCATAAATGTGTGTGAATCATGGATATAATGAAATCATTAATATTCAAGTTAAGGTGGATGTCAGTTGTATAGGGAATCAAGACCACGTGTAACACACATATAAAGTCCCCTTCAGGTATAGAAGACTCTTGTAGTCAGGCTATACGGGTGATAACGTGAACTGTCAAATGAAATCAATATCAAAGTCAAAATCAAGAGAATCAAGAGATCAAGAATCAAAGGATATCCTTAAAGTCCCCGCATGTACAGAAGACCATTGGGTCAACTGTAAGGGCAAAACATTAAAATCCCGGTCAGTTCAGGTGTACTCCTTTTGAGTTATGCCTGACATGGGTCACGTGTGAGAGGTTACAACTTGAACAACCACCAACAACTAAGTCTAATTGATTGAGTCAAATAAGGCCCAATCATCATGTCTTAGTTGTATTTAAATGTTTATTTATTTATTGAGTTAAATATTTAACATTTTATCTCTATCACTGACTTTTGGGAAATCATGTATCTATGATGAACTCAAGAGAATCAAAGGTAAATCAAGTTTTGGAAAGCATAATCTAAATCAGAGGTGTAGGGTAAAAGTGCTTAATTATCATTAACAACGGTGTCATATGTGTATTAGTATGTGGTGGGATGGCGTCTGGGCGGGCTTGTAGGCTCGACTCAGGGGTATGCCCTATATATAAGCATACCGATATGGATATTACATTGAAGTTAATGAGGTTAGGGTCTTTACCGAAGGAGGTTTTCAAATCATTTTCATTTACTAAACTATATGAACTCACCAACCATGTGTTGACTTTATTTTTGCATGACTTCTCAGGTGACGAACAGGTCAACTGAAGAGTTGTTTCTTTTGGACTGGGTTACAGATAGAGGACCTAGCTTTTTGGACCTGCATATTTTTGGACATCATACACCATTATTATGTATATCTTGTGCAGATACAAGATTGAAGATTCATGATGTTATAGTAGATTTACATTGTTAAATTATAAACTTAACTGATGTAATTTAACTTGGTAATTCTATTTTATTTTAGCAAGTTTCTCACTTATATATCATGTGCAATGTAAACAATCTGATCATTTCGATTATCACTCACGATATCGCGCCCCGGGAACCTTCCGCCCATCGGGGAAACCCGATCCTACCCCGCCGGCTCGGGGTGTGACAAGAACCAATAGGTTCGCTGGAACCTAGAACCATTCGGACCAACACCCAAATTGCTTGGCCCAAACCCTTATGCATTCGGCCCACACACATTAGTCTACTCAGGCCCAATATTTGTTGGTTTGGCCCATGCCCTAAATCTTAATTGGCCCACGCATGGCTCGGTCCACTTTAGTCATTCAGCCTGGCCCAACATGTGATCCATATGGTTTAGTTGAATATAAAACAAAGAATCAAGTTGTTAAAAATATCAATTCATGCATAGAAATCATGTTTACTACAAAGGTGGTGAAGAAGTTATGACACAATAATGACATAAGTGAATTCAATAAACACCTAAAAAGTTTTAAAGTGAAAGCTTAAGCTTTATACTTAGAACTCTTGGAAATCCCAACTTTTACAACATAACATAATTTCTTATAACTATGTAACAAACCATTTTGTAAAATTTATTTTAAGTGTTGTAACTAAACATGGGTTTGGGATCATAAAAGGGTAACTAAGATAGATTAGATCTTAGATACACTTAGTACTAAGACACTTAGTTGCACACACAACACCCAACCTTAGGCACAACGACTATTACGCGTACTTATTATATTCGAACTCTTATAAAATAACTCAGGAACTGAAGAAACCTAAGCTACAACAAGAGCGCGCATTTTGTGTTATATCATTTACATAGCAGCACAGGTGAGTTCATTGCCCCTTTTCTAACATTTTTGTTTTAAAACGCGGGGCTGAGAAGCATGCGTAAACTGTTTTTATTTAAACTGTTTATTTAAATGCTTTTATTTATTATATGTTTTACATATATATGTTTGTTGATACTCCTAGACTCCTGTCTAGGTAATTATTAAACATATCAAATTATCAAGTAATTAAAGTACTCCTATGAGTAATACTTTAAATTTAAACTCTAAATAAACCCTTAGTCCATCAAGCTCAAATTCAAGAATCTAAATTCAATGTGAAATCAAAGGAACTAAATCAAAAGATCATATTCAAAGGAAATCTAATTCAGTGTGGAATCTGAGAACAAAGAATCATAATCAAGAATCAATTATCATTGTGAATCATGGAAATTCTAAAGATCAAGATCAAGAGACTCAAGGAATCAGAAATCATAAATGTGTGTGAATCATGGATATAATGAAATCATTAATATTCAAGTTAAGGTGGATGTCAGTTGTATAGGGAATCAAGACCACGTGTAACACACATATAAAGTCCCCTTCAGGTATAGAAGACTCTTGTAGTCAGGCTATACGGGCGATAACGTGAACTGTCAAATGAAATCAATATCAAAGTCAAAATCAAGAGAATCAAGAGATCAAGAATCAAAGGATATCCTTAAAGTCCCCGCATGTACAGAAGACCATTGGGTCAACTGTAAGGGCAAAACATTAAAATCCCGGTCAGTTCAGGTGTACTCCTTGTCAGTAATGCCTGACATGGGTCACGTGTGAGAGGTTACAACTTGGACAACCACCAACAACTAAGTCTAATTGATTGAGTCAAATAAGGCCCAATCATCATGTCTTAGTTGTATTTAAATGTTTATTTATTTATTGAGTTAAATATTTAACATTTTATCTCTATCACTGACTTTTGGGAAATCATGTATCTATGATGAACTCAAGAGAATCAAAGGTAAATCAAGTTTTGGAAAGCATAATCTAAATCAGAGGTGTAGGGTAAAAGTGCTTAATTATCATTAACAACGGTGTCATATGTGTATTAGTATGTGGTGGGATGGCGTCTGGGCGGGCTTGTAGGCTCGACTCAGGGGTATGCCCTATATATAAGCATACCGATATGGATATTACATTGAAGTTAATGAGGTTAGGGTCTTTACCGAAGGAGGTTTTCAAATCATTTTCATTTACTAAACTATATGAACTCACCAACCATGTGTTGACTTTATTTTTGCATGACTTCTCAGGTGACGAACAGGTCAACTGAAGAGTTGTTTCTTTTGGACTAGGTTACAGATAGAGGACCTAGCTTTTTGGACCTGCATATTTTTGGACATCATACGCCATTATTATGTATATCTTGTGCAGATACAAGATTGAAGATTCATGATGTTATAGTAGATTTACATTGTTAAATTATAAACTTAACTGATGTAATTTAACTTTGTAATTCTATTTTATTTTAGCAAGTTTCTCACTTATATATCATGTGCAATGTAAACAATCTGATCATTTCGATTATCACTCACGATATCGCGCCCCGGGAACCTTCCGCCCATCGGGGAAACCCGATCCTACCCCGCCGGCTCGGGGTGTGACAAGAACCAATAGGTTCGCTGGAACCTAGAACCATTCGGACCAACACCCAAATTGCTTGGCCCAAACCCTTATGCATTCGGCCCACACACATTAGTCTACTCAGGCCCAATATTTGTTGGTTTGGCCCATGCCCTAAATCTTAATTGGCCCACGCATGGCTCGGTCCACTTTAGTCATTCAGCCTGGCCCAACATGTGATCCATATGGTTTAGTTGAATATAAAACAAAGAATCAAGTTGTTAAAAATATCAATTCATGCATAGAAATCATGTTTACTACAAAGGTGGTGAAGAAGTTATGACACAATAATGACATAAGTGAATTCAATAAACACCTAAAAAGTTTTAAAGTGAAAGCTTAAGCTTTATACTTAGAACTCTTGGAAATCCCAACTTTTACAACATAACATAATTTCTTATAACTATGTAACAAACCATTTTGTAAAATTTATTTTAAGTGTTGTAACTAAACATGGGTTTGGGATCATAAAAGGGTAACTAAGATAGATTAGATCTTAGATACACTTAGTACTAAGACACTTAGTTGCACACACAACACCCAACCTTAGGCACAACGACTATTACGCGTACTTATTATATTCGAACTCTTATAAAATAACTCAGGAACTGAAGAAACCTAAGCTACAACAAGAGCGCGCATTTTGTGTTATATCATTTACATAGCAGCACAGGTGAGTTCATTGCCCCTTTTCTAACATTTTTGTTTTAAAACGCGGGGCTGAGAAGCATGCGTAAACTGTTTTTATTTAAACTGTTTATTTAAATGCTTTTATTTATTATATGTTTTACATATATATGTTTGTTGATACTCCTAGACTCCTGTCTAGGTAATTATTAAACATATCAAATTATCAAGTAATTAAAGTACTCCTATGAGTAATACTTTAAATTTAAACTCTAAATAAACCCTTAGTCCATCAAGCTCAAATTCAAGAATCTAAATTCAATGTGAAATCAAAGGAACTAAATCAAAAGATCATATTCAAAGGAAATCTAATTCAGTGTGGAATCTGAGAACAAAGAATCATAATCAAGAATCAATTATCATTGTGAATCATGGAAATTCTAAAGTACAAGATCAAGAGACTCAAGGAATCAGAAATCATAAATGTGTGTGAATCATGGATATAATGAAATCATTAATATTCAAGTTAAGGTGGATGTCAGTTGTATAGGGAATCAAGACCACGTGTAACACACATATAAAGTCCCCTTCAGGTATAGAAGACTCTTGTAGTCAGGCTATACGGGCAATAACGTGAACTGTCAAATGAAATCAATATCAAAGTCAAAATCAAGAGAATCAAGAGATCAAGAATCAAAGGATATCCTTAAAGTCCCCGCATGTACAGAAGACCATTGGGTCAACTGTAAGGGCAAAACATTAAAATCCCGGTCAGTTCAGGTGTACTCCTTGTGAGTTATGCCTGACATGGGTCACGTGTGAGAGGTTACAACTTGGACAACCACCAACAACTAAGTCTAATTGATTGAGTCAAATAAGGCCCAATCATCATGTCTTAGTTGTATTTAAATGTTTATTTATTTATTGAGTTAAATATTTAACATTTTATCTCTATCACTGACTTTTGGGAAATCATGTATCTATGATGAACTCAAGAGAATCAAAGGTAAATCAAGTTTTGGAAAGCATAATCTAAATCAGAGGTGTAGGGTAAAAGTGCTTAATTATCATTAACAACAGTGTCATATGTGTATTAGTATGTGGTGGGATGGCGTCTGGGCGGGCTTGTAGGCTCGACTCAGGGGTATGCCCTATATATAAGCATACCGATATGGATATTACATTGAAGTTAATGAGGTTAGGGTCTTTACCGAAGGAGGTTTTCAAATCATTTTCATTTACTAAACTATATGAACTCACCAACCATGTGTTGACTTTATTTTTGCATGACTTCTCAGGTGACGAACAGGTCAACTGAAGAGTTGTTTCTTTTGAACTAGGTTACAGATAGAGGACCTAGCTTTTTGGACCTGCATATTTTTGGACATCATACGCCATTATTATGTATATCTTGTGCAGATACAAGATTGAAGATTCATGATGTTATAGTAGATTTACATTGTTAAATTATAAACTTAACTGATGTAATTTAACTTTGTAATTCTATTTTATTTTATCAAGTTTCTCACTTATATATCATGTGCAATGTAAACAATCTGATCATTTCGATTATCACTCACGATATCGCGCCCCGGGAACTTTCCGTCCATCGGGGAAACCCGATCCTACCCCGCCGGCTCGGGGTGTGACAAGAACCAATAGGTTCGCTGGAACCTAGAACCATTCGGACCAACACCCAAATTGCTTGGCCCAAACCCTTATGCATTCGGCCCACACACATTAGTCTACTCAAGCCCAATATTTGTTGGTTCGGCCCATGCCCTAAATCTTAATTGGCCCACGCATGGCTCGGTCCACTTTAGTCATTCAGCCTGGCCCAACATGTGATCCATATGGTTTAGTTGAATATAAAACAAAGAATCAAGTTGTTAAAAATATCAATTCATGCATGGAAATCATGTTTACTACAAAGGTGGTGAAGAAGTTATGACACAATAATGACATGAGTGAATTCAATAAACACCTAAAAAGTTTTAAAGTGAAAGCTTAAGCTTTATACTTAGAACTCTTGGAAATCCCAACTTTTACAACATAACATAATTTCTTATAACTATGTAACAAACCATTTTGAGTGAACATAAAGTCAACGACAGTAAGTATTACACCTAATTGAATGAGAGTAAGTGTTAGTACGAAATATAACCATCGAATCAAGGCCGAATAAAGACCGGGACTCACGAGTGTTAGCCAACTTTAGGGCTAACACATACACACACGCAAATCACTACAACTTGTACTTATAAGTTGCAAACAACATGAAATCAATACAGGATCGTGAATACTACGATAAACACAACAACGAGTGCGCACATTCTTGTTTATACTTAGTCAACCATTTCAAACACAAGGTGAGTTCATTTGTCCCTTTTCAAAAATATTTGTTTTTACCTCGGGATTGAGAAGCATGATATACATTTTAAACAATTATTGAAATGTTTATTAAATGCTTTTACACTTGTTCATGATGCTTATACTGATGCTTAAGCTTGTAACTCTTGTTCTGGAAGCTAGGGACTAAGACTTAAACTATATGCCTGATGCTTATGCTATAAACTCAATGCTTAAACTATATGCTCGATGCTTATGCTATAAACTCTATGCTCAAACTATATGCCTGATGGTTATGCTATAAACTCAATGCTTAAACTATATGCTCGATGCTTATGCTATAAACTCTATGCTCAAACTATATGCTAATACTAGAAGCTAAATGCCCAAAGCTATGATTGTATGCTAAATGCTAAGCTTGTATCTATTCATGGGATACGTAATTGCTAAACATTGCTAGAGCAAATGTCACACCCCGAGCCGACGGGGTTGGATCGGAGTCCCCGTCGAGCGGAAGGTTCCCGGGGCGTGATATCGTGAGTGATAATCGAAAGTGATCAGATTGTTTGCATTGCACATGATATAAATGAGAAATGCTAAATATAATAGAATTACAAAGTTAAATTACATCAGTATCGTTTATAATTTAACAATGTAAATCTATTGTAAGCATCATAAAATGACTATCTTGTATTTGCACAAGATATACAAAATAATTTGTATAATGATGTCTTCAAAAGTATGCAGGTTCAAAATACTAAGTCTTCTATATGAAGTCCTAGTCCAAAAGAAATGACTTCTTAATTAACCTGTTCGTCACCTGAGAAGTCATGCAAAAATAAAAGTCAACACATGGTTGGTGAGTTCATATAGTTTAGTATTTCAAAATGATTTGAAAATGATTTGAAAATCCCTTTCGGTAAAGACCCTAACCTCATTAACTTCAATGTAATATGCATATCGGTATGCTTATATATAGGGCATACCCCTGAGTCGAGCCTACAAGCCCGCCCAGACGCCATCCCACCACATACTAATACGCATATGACACTGTTGTTAATGATAATTAAGCATTTTTACCCTTAACACAATCCCATGAGTCCTTCTGTTTGTTGTCCCTATAATTACAATTATTTGAAATCTATGTTGACTTCATAAGTTCATCATACAATATGATCAACCAAAGTAATTGTATAAACAGTTATAAATGCTTAGTTAAATAAATAAATAAACATTTAATAAAATCTAAGTCCTAATGATTGGGGCCTTTGGTCATACTCGAGTAGACTAGTCTGTCAATCTAGGTACTTAGTAGTTAGGGAATCTGTAAATATCCTCAAGCATACGACCTACAAGTCAAACGGTCTAGCTAGGACTTCTTGAAATGTAGGGTTTATGTTTCGTCTGTTTTGGCGTATGTTATCTCTGATATTTCCCAGGCTTTCCCTTGAAAATGATTTATTGATTCGTCTGATTCTGTTACAAGATGTACCTGATTCGTTGATCATAGAATACTAGATTCGTTGATCAATTGTACACTTGATTCTTTGTTCAACAAACACTTGATTTGTAGAACATTGAATATTGTCTTTGCAAAGATTGTTTCGTTTGATTCGTTTGAAATCCCACACTTGTTTCGTCAAAATGTTTCGTATGATTCGTTGAACTCACCCACTTGATTTGTCAAAAATGTTCCGTTTGATTCATTGAAAACACCCATTTGATTCATCAAAATGTTTCGTTTGATCCCTTGAACTCACACACTTGTTTTGTCAAAATGTCTAGTTTGATTCGTTTGAAATGTTTTGATTTGTTGAAATGTTTAGTTTAACTCGATTATTCACTTAATTTATAAGTAAATCAGTTAGTAAACCTGCATAAAATCTTCCTAGACATGGTCTAGGATAACACTTATATATATGTAAAACATATAAATTTAAAGGCATTTAAGTAAACAATTTAAATAACAGTTTACGCATGCTTCTCAGCCCCGCGTTTTAAAACAAAAATGTTAGAAAATGGGCAATGAACTGACCTGTGTTGCTATGTAATGATCTAACACGAATGCGCACTCTTGTTGTGGCTAGGTTTCATCAGTTCCGGAGTTATTTTATAAGAATTCGAATATAATAAGTACGCGTAATAGTCGTTGTGCCTAAGTCTTTGTCTTGGTGTGTGTAACTAAGTGTCTTAGTACTAAGTGCATCTAGAATCTAATCTAACTTAGTTACCCTTTTTAATGATCCCAATTCCCATAGTTTATCATAATAATTTACTTTTACATTTTTAGAAATTTCGGCAGAGTTTCCTTTGTTTCTAGTTCAAATCCAGACAATTATATTGTCTCTTTCATAACAAAATCCCAATCAATGATCTTACAACAAACTTTTATAACTAAGTAAACTTAAAAGAAATCAATGACATTTACATAAAGTCCATTTTATTTTAATTTAACAAGATTTTAGAAAACTATTAAATTAACTTTTAAATATGTTCACTATACCATTATTTTTATCAAAATATTATTACTCAAATTTACATAATCGTTTAAGGTATGATGGGCCTAACTAAGCCCCATTGGGCCCAAGTAAGCCCATTGATCGAATTTGAGTCCTTTGCTTCATTCAACATGGCCCATTAACGTGTCTAAGTTAATTGTACATGTCAAGTCTTTTAATAGGTTAGTGTTAATGATTAAGACAACACCCACGTTTAGTTCATTGTTTTCATTGCTACATGTCTCCAATTATAAATCCCGTTGTTTTAACCCAATTGTTAGATAGCAATAACCTATGTTTTCTTAGCCCATTTTGTCTCTTGGGAGTTACATCTTAATGTTATACAAGGAAATCCCAAAGATTCACCTTATGCATACACACATAATATATTCCATACATGTGTATATATCCTTGAATTCCTATGCTTTATATCCCTCTAAATCATCATGTTTCATCGAATTCAAATTGCATGCCTCACTAACCAGCGAACCTTTGGGCCCAGGCCAAGGTTCGGCTAACTAACCTTCCCAACCCTTAGGGTTCGTCTAAGGCTATGGTTCGCTGGTCCTCCGATTAAACGAGTAGGGTTCGCCATGCATGCAGGTTCGGCCTGCAAAGGTTCGTTTCATGAGAGCTCGTGGGTAATAAGGTTCGTCAAGCAAATCTTGTGAGTCCTAGGTTCGGGACTAACTAAGGTTCGGCTGAAGAGGGTTCGTCGCCTGCAAGGGTTCGTTGCATGTGATCACAGGGTTCGTTGCAGTTGGTGGTCAGAGTTAACAGGTTCGGTGCATGTGGCCAGCAGGGTTCGTTCCAGAAAAGAGGGTTCGGCCAGGCATAAAAGGTTCGGCTAGGGAACTGATGGGTTCGGCCGATGAGTCTCACGAACCTGTAAAGGTTTTGGCATCCCCATCCTCGTCTTAACGAGCTAAACCTGTTATAAATCCACTTCTAATAACAACCAACGGCTTATAACACCTTAACCTAAGTGATTTAAGTATCTAAAATCGATTAACACTACAAAACCCATTGGAATCGTGACACACACACACTAACCGAATTTAACTCAAACATTACCTCAATTTCAGTGGATGAATGTCTAAAATTCTTTTACTTTCGTGATCTACGTGCCGAGATGAACGTCTTGACACCTAGATTGGTTGAATCCGCCAAAAGATCGTCACTAAATCGTAGAGAGAAGGAGAAGGGTTGCTTCTAGAGAGAGGGAGGGTGAAAACGAAAATGATGGTAAATGGTGGTTGGTGGTGGTGGGTGGTTCAATAAATGACCACATTTATTGTTTAAAGATACCTAGTGGTTCGGTCTCGCTTGGTTTCGCGTAACATGCCGGTTTCGCGTAGTTTTCGCGACGAAACGACACGATTTTAAAAATAGAAATCATTTAATTATTTCAGGTTGTGATTCCTAATAAATTAACTAATATCTTCTTGATTATTAAATTTAAAATATTAATTTACTGTTTAATTCGAAATGTACGGTCGTCGCGCGTATTAGTTCGAATCGTCACCCGTACGAACACGGCAATAACTATACCTTTCAATCTTGTTTTCTAATTATAGAATATCATTCAGAACGTTAAACGTTCAGATATATTCGTACAGATCGTCACCTATACGAATAACCCGTCAATTTAGCATTCACGTAACGATATTCGTGTGTCTTGTTCCTTTACAGCCTCACATACGTTTATACATAATAGCTCCTAAACAAGTAATCACATGATGGTTCTGTATTGTCAAATAATTATCTGACTCAAGAACCATTGTTCTGAACTGTGTTTCTGTTAAATGTATCTGAAATTGTTTCCATGACAACACACTATGATAATGATAAATGATATGAATATGAAAAGTACTGAATGTATATGATTCGTACCTGTCTTACTGTTCATATGCTGTAAACATCACTGTTCCGGTGACGGTTCCGGCACTGATGTTACAGTCTCCCCTTGTTAGAGAAATTTCGTCCCGAAATTTAAGAGTTGATATCGGGTACAGCTTCCTCTTCAAACAGTTGGGGATACTTTAACTTCATGTGATCTTCACGTTCCCAAGTAAATTCGGGTCCGCGTCTTGAATTCCATCGAACCTTTACAATCGGGATACGGCTTCGTCTTAGTTGTTTTACTTTACGATCCATAATCTCCAAAGGTTCTTAAATGAAGTTTAACTGTTCATCCACTTGAATTTCTTCAATCGGGATGACAAGAGACTCGTCAGCAAGGCATTTCTTTAGGTTTAAGACGTGAACCACGTCATGCACACCACTGAGCTCATCTGGTAACCTCAGTCTATACGCCACAAGACCAACACGCTCGATGATTTCGAACGGTCCTACGTATCTTGGTGCTAATTTGCCCTTTGTTCCAAAGAGCACAACGCCTTTCCATGGGGATACCTTCAACATTACACGGTCTCCCACTTGAAATTCTAACGGCTTGCGCCGTTTGTCGGCGTAGCCCTTTTGTCTACTTCTTGTTGCTTGTAGTCTTCTTTGAATCTGAGCTATCTTGTCAGTGGTTTCTTGAATAAGTTCCGGCCCAGTTATTCGGTTGTCTCCAATTTCAGTCCAGCAGATCGGTGATCGACATTTTCGACCATAGAGAGCCTCGAATGGTGCATATCCGATACTGCTGTGATAACTGTTATTGTAGGAGAACTCGATCAGTGGCAAATGGGAGTCCCAATTCCCACCAAAATCCAACACACAGGTTCTTAACATGTCCTCTAGGGTTTGAATAGTATGTTCGCTTTGACCATCCGTTTGTGGGTGGTAAGCTGTACTCAGGTTTAACTGTGTCCCTAGTGACTTCTGCAGTGATTGCCAGAACCTTGATGTGAATCTGCTGTCTCTATCAGAGATAATAGACAATGGCACACCGTGACGTACCACTATCTCATTGATGTATAATCTTGCCAGTTTATCCATCGTGAAGGTCTCACGCATAGGCAAGAAATGAGCAGATTTGGTTAAACGATCAATGATCACCCAAATTGTATCGTGACCACTGGAAGTGCGGGGTAGCTTGGTAATGAAATCCATAGCTATTTGTTCCCACTTCCAGAGCGGAATTTCAGGCTATTCCAGTAAAGCAGACGGTCTCTGGTGTTCCCCTTTCACCTTCGCACACGTTAGACACTGACCGACATACTCGGCTATGTCTTTCTTCATCCCCGGCCACCAATAAAATCCACGCAAGTCTTGGTACATTTTATCAGCGCCTGGATGAACGGAGTATTTAGTCTTGTATGCTTCATCGAAGATAAGTTTTCTCAATTCATCTACCGCCGGTACCCATATACGTTCCCGGTAGTACATCATTCCATCAGGCTTCGTGTCGATCTGTTTCTCTGCTCCACAATCAAGTTCCTTCTTCAGATTACCTCGGTCAAGTGCTTCTTGTTGTGCTTGAATAATCTTGTCACTTAAACTGGTCTGCACGGTTATCCCCATTGCTCTAACACGTAGGGGTTTGACCCGTTCTTTCCGGCTCAAGGCATCAGCTACAACGTTCGCCTTTCCCGGATGGTACTTAATTACACAATCATAGTCATTAAGAAGTTCAACCCAACGGCGTTGTCGCATGTTGAGCTCCTTCTGATCAAAGATGTGCTGCAGACTTTTGTGATCAGTGAATATGGTACACTTGGTGCCATATAAGTAATGTCTCCAAATCTTCAGTGCGAAGATTACTGCTCCCAGTTCAAGATCATGAGTGGTGTAGTTCTTCTCATGAACCTTTAACTGTCTTGATGCATAGGCTATGACTTTATCCCGTTGCATTAACACACAACCGAGTCCCTGATGGGAAGCGTCACAGTTTACAACAAAGTCATCACAGCTGTAACATCAGTGCCGGAACCGTCACCGGAACAGTGATTGTGAACAGTACATGAACAGTAATCAGGTACAATTTTCATGTAATTCAGTGTATTTCATGTTCATATCAAACTTCAGTATCATTTTATGCTAACAAAACAGTGAATTCACAGTCATTTCAGAGAAATCGATTCAGAACAATGGTTCTTGAGTCAGATAATTATCTGGCAACACAGAACCATCATGTGATTATTTGTTAGGATCTTATTATGTATAAACGTATGTGAGGCTTTACAGAACAAAACAGCAAGAATGTCGTTACGTGAATGCTAAACCGACGGATTATTCGTATAGGTGACGATCTGTACGAATAAATCTGAAAGTTTAACGTTCTAAATGATATTCAATAATTAGAAAACAATATTGAAAAGTGTAGTTATCGTCGTGTTTGATCGGATGACGATTCGAACAAATACGCGCGATGACCGCGCGATTCGATTTAAACGTTAAATAAATATTTTGTAAATTAAATAATTAAAAGATATTTAGTTAATTTATTAGGAATCACAATCTAAAATAATTTTATGACTTCTATTTTAAAAACCGAGTCGTTTCGTTACGAAAACGACGCGAAACCGGCGTTTCTACGCGAAACCACGCGAAACCGAACGAACCCGAACAAACCCGGGTATTTTTAGAACCATTATTATGGCATTTACTTGCCATAATCATCACCACCTACCAGCCACCAACACCCCATCTCGTCACTTTCTCTCTCTTATTTCTCTCTCTAAAAACCCTAGCCCTAACTTCTTCAATTCTTCATGAAATTTGGTGTTTTTGGTGTCTAAATCACCACCATCACTAGTAGAACTCGAAAGTACAACCGATCTAAGCTTTCAACCGACTGATTTGAGGTAAAATTCACATTTTAGTTCCGGTTTTTAGGGTTTTTGAAACCCTTTGTTCGAACACCATGTTGGCCGGTTCTACCTCATTTCGAACCTTAGGAAACACCCTACAACACCTTAGGATCATGTAGGAACAAGTGTTAGAATGAAACAAGGTCGATTAGTTCGAAACCCCTTGTTTGCCTTGGATGTTCGAACGACCGAATGGCCAAGAACAGCCCAACGAATGAGCCGAGCCATTCGGCGAATGGCAAAGGCCCTTCAGCCAGCCTTCATTCGATCGGCTCTCAATCGGCCCTGTCATTCGCCCCAAGGTCTCATTCGACCACCCCACTATTCGACAATGCTCCTTCGGCCAAGCACATTCGACATCATCCTCATTCGACCAAATCCCATTCGTCGGGCAGACTCAGTCGGAAACCACCATCATTCGGCCAACCCTCTTTCGACCTAAGCCATTCGACCGGTGCAACCACATTCGGTCCAAGCTATTCGTTGTAACACCCCTTCGGCCGGACTCTCATTCGGGAGTCAACCTATTCGGCATAAGAGTGGGGGTTAGAATCATGAACTACGGCCAAGGAACCTTGTGGTTAGGTGTGTGCACATGGGAAGGGTAATGTGTGTGTGCATGGGAATTGTTAGGGTTTCCTAACAATTAGCCACCCTAGTTTGTTAAACAAGAATGGTATACTTGTGAACTTATCATGCAAAGTATCAAGACATCAATGCTTTACTAAACAAATGATAAAATTATAAACTTTCTATCACGTGATAAATAAAGAATCATGTTATAACCACAAGAATATTACATATTTTTTTTTTGTGTATAGCATGAGTTACAAGGAAACAAGGAATTTGCTAAGTGTAGATGTTAATTCATTTTAACACCTAAGACTTAGTAAATATTCTGCTAATTTCAACCAATTTAGATAATTCAACGGGACTTCTAAGCTAAGTTGTAAGTGCAAATGATTCAAGAAACAAGAGAATGCTAAGAATTTATATTAGGCTTAGGGTTAATTGAGTTGGATTAACTAAAGCCTAATAGGCTAAGTTATGTTTTCTTTAAAACGTAATATGGTTTGGTTTAAATAAAAGAAATTAAAATACAAACCTTATTGCATTAATTAAATGATTTTAAAAGAATGTCCAACTAATACAAAGACGTTTTAATTAAAGATTTGTAATGATTACTGTGGGATAAGGGTTTCATGATTATGGGTTAAGTTAGACTAGTTCAAGAAGGTCTTAGAATCACACTAGTAATCTAGGACACTTAGTTGCACACCGAGACCAAACCCTAGTTAAGACGGTTATTATAAATACTTATCGTATGAGAATTCTTTTAAAACAACTCAGGAACTGAAGATACTTAGGCTACAACAACGAGCGCGCATTTTGTGGTAATTCAATACACAGCAACACAGGTGAGTTCATTGCCCCTTTTCTAAACATTTTTGTTTTTAAACGCGGGGCTGAGAAGCATGCGTAAACTGTTTTTATTTAAACTGTTTATCTAAATGCTTTTATTTATTATATGTTGTTACATATATAGGTTTATTGATACTCCTAGATTCCTGTCTAGGAAATTATTAAACAGATCAAGTTATCAAATAAATTTAAGTACTCTCATGAGTAATACCTTAAATTTAAACTCTAAATCAACCCATAGCCCATCAAGTTCAAATTCAAGAATCTAAATTCAAAGTGAAATCAAATGAACATAATCAAGAGATCATATTCAAGGGAATCATAACTCAGTGTGTGATCTGAGACCCAAGAATCATAATAAATCAATTATCATTGGAAATCATGGGAATTCAAAGAATCAAGAATCAAAAGACTCAGGAAACAGGAATCATAAATGTGTGTGAATCATTGAAATAATGAAATCATTATGATCTAATGAAATCATTAATACTCAAGTCAAGGTGGATGTCAGTTGTATAGGGAATCAAGACCACGTGTAACACACATATAAAGTCCCACTCAGATGCAGAAGACCATTGGGTCAGGCTGTAACGGGCAATAACATAAACGATCAAATGGTATCAATATCAAAGTCAAATCATGAGAATCAAGAGATCAAGAATCAAAGGATATCCTTAAAGTCCCACTCAGATGCAGAAGACCATTGGGTCAGGCTGTAACGGGCAAAACATTAAAATCCCGCTCAGTTCAGGTGTACTCCTTGTGAGTTATGCCTGACATGGGTCACGTGTGAGAGGTTACAACTTGGACAACCACCAACAACTAAGTCTAATTGATCGGGTCAAATAATGCCCAATCATCATGTCTTAGTTGTATTTAAATGTTTATTTATTTATTTTATTAAATATTTTACATTTTAATTACTATCACTGATTTTTGAGAAATCATCTATCTATGATCAAAATCAAGGGAATCAAAGGTAAATCAAGTTTTGGAGGTCATAATCTACATCAGAGGTGTGTTGGGTAAAAATGCTTAGCTATCATTAATATCAATGTCCTATGCAGATTAGTATGTGGTGGGATGGCGTCTGGGCGGGGTTGTAGCCTCGACCCAGGGGTATGCCCTATATATAAGCATACCGATCTGGATGATACAGCTGATGTTAATGAGGTTAGGGTCTTTACCGAAGGAAGTTTCAAAATCAGTTTCACATCATTTCCAAACATAAAACAATATGAACTCACCAACCATGTGTTGACTTGATATTTGCATGACTTCTCAGGTGACGAACAGGTCAACTAAGGAGTTATTCCTTTGGACTAGGACTTCAGATAGAAGACTTAGTATTTTGGACCTGCATACTTTTGAAGACATCATTATACAATTTATTTTGTATATCTTGTGTAAATACAAGATAGAAATTTATGATGTTGATGATAGATTTACATTGTTAAATTATAAACAATACTGATGTAATTTAACTTTGTAATTCTATTATATTTAGCATTTCTCATTTGTATCATGTGCAATGTAAACAATCTGATTATCACGATTATCACTCACGATATCGCGCCCCGGGAACCTTCCGACCGACGGGACAATCGATCCTATCCCGCCGGCTCGGGGTGTGACAACAGCCCTCTGGGAGAGATAGAATTGGAGCATTACATAACTTCTGTTTCAAGGTCTGAAAAGCATTCTCTTGTTTCTGCTCCCAGACAAACGGTTCACTCTTCTGAGTTAGTTTGGTGAGTGGCAAGGCTATCTTAGAAAAGTTTGAGATAAACCTTCTGTAATAACCTGCCAATCCCAGAAAAGACCGTATCTCCGTCGGTGTCTTCGGAGCGTCCCAATTCTTTATCGCCTCGATCTTGGCAGGATCTACATGAATTCCCTCGCTGTTGACTACATGACCCAGAAATTGAACTTCTCTTAGCCAGAATTCACATTTAGAGAATTTAGCATAGAGTTGTTCTTTCTTCAACAGCTCCAAGATCTTTTTAAGGTGTTGCTAATGTTCTGTCTTGGTCTTGGAATAAATCAGTATGTCATCAATGAAAACAATGACGAACTGATCCAAGTACGGCTTGCACACTCGGTTCATGAGGTCCATGAAAACCGCGGATGCATTTGTCAATCCGAAAGGCATCACCATGAATTCGTAATGCCAGTATCTTGTTCGGAAGGCCGTTTTCGGTATGTCTTCATCTTGAACTCTCAGTTGATGATATCCGGACCGCAAGTCAGTCTTTGAGAAATATTGAGCTCCTTGTTGTTGGTCAAACAAATCATCAATCCTCGGCAATGGATAGCGATTCTTGATGGTTAGTTTGTTTAGCTCCCTGTAATCTATGCACCATCTGAACGATCCGTCTTTTTTCTTCACGAACAAGACCGGAGCTCCCCAAGGTGAGTAGCTCGGTCTAATGAAACCCTTGTCAAGTAGCTCCTGTAACTGATTAGACAATTCCTGCATCTCTGAAGGTGCTAACCTGTAAGGAGATTTAACAACTGGGGTTGCTCCAGGAATTAAGTCAATACGAAACTCTACCGGTCGCACAGGTGGCAAACCTGGTAGGTCTTCAGGAAACACTTCAGGATATTCTTTCACTATCGATACATCTTGAATCTTTTTCTTATCCTTCCCTTTTTCCACCACATGAGCCAAGAACGCCACGCACTGCTTCTGTAGACACTTACGCGCCTTTATGCAAGAGATGATTTTGACACTTCGTTTTGCTTGATCCCCTTTCACTTCCAAGACATGATCACTCGGCAATGGAATTCGAAGCAGCTTTTCAGAGCAGATGACCTCCACTCGATGAGACGAAAGCCAATCCATTCCAACAATGATATCGAAACTACCCAGCTCCATCGGTATCAAATCTATGGTAAATGTATAATCATTAAGTGTCAATGGGCAGTTCCTATAAATTGTACTAACTGTGATCTGTTTCCCGTTAGCTACTTCTATAATGTAAGGGGAGTCTAACTTTTCCTCTATGGAATCTAGTTGGCATGCAAAGTCGGTAGAGATAAAACTCTGATCCGCACCAGTATCAAATAGAACAGATGCATAAAAGTCATGTAAGAGAAACGTACCAGTGACCACATTTGGGTACTGGCGTGCAGCTGGTGCTCCGATGGCAAAGGCTCATCCACGGGGTGCTGGAACTGCTTGTTGGGCCTTCTTTGGGCAGTTATTCGCAAAGTGGCCTTGTTCGCCACAATTATAGCATCCACCATGGTTCTGATTAGTTGGTGGAGGGAGAGCCAAAGCAACATTGTTGACTGCTTGGTTAGGTGTCATCCGGCAGTACTGGACCCAATGACCCTTTCTTCCACATCCCGTGCAATGCTTGCAGGGAGTGTCAGCAGTGTGATGATACTGACACTTGGCACACAGGGGAAACATGCCAGTGTAAGGTTTGCTGTTGGGGTTCTGTGTTGCTGCTGCTACTTGTTGAAGAGGTGTGGCCACCGTGTAGTTCTTGATAGTCTTCTGTTTCTTCTTCTGATGGTGTTGGTGATGAGGTTTCTTTGAAGACTCTTCCTTGCGTTTGCCGGTGTCAGCCTCTTTCTTCAGAACTCCAGAGGCTACCATTAGATCAGTGAGTTTCCCAGATAATCTCACCGCAGACTCGACAGTAGTAGGGTTGGCTGAAACAACCATGCCCTGAATGCAGGCGGGAAGTCCACCCACATATCTGTCTATCCTTTTCTCCAAAGTTGGTACCATGTCAAGTACCAAAGCAACTAACTCGTGGTAACGAGTAGTGTAACCTATGTGATCAGCCCCCTTCATCACATGGTTGGATAGTTCAACCTCCAACTTCTGCAGCTCATTCTTGGGGCAAAATTCTGTTTGCAGCAACGCCTTAAAGTCTTCCCATGGCATTGCCATAGCTTCCTCTCTTCCTCGGGCATTGATCTGACTATTCCACCAAGTCAGAGCCCGCTTGTTGAATGTTCCAGCTGAGTAGCGGACCTTGTGGAGTTCAGGGCAGCTGCAGAGATCCAAGGTCGTCTCGATCTTCTCAATCCATTGGATTAATCCAACGGCGCCTTCAGACCCACTGAAACTGGGTGGTTTACATCCTACAAAGGACTTGTAGGAGTAGTGAGATGAATCTCCAGTATTTCCACTGGCTTCTCCTGATGTGTTGCCAGTGTTGAGGATTTCATTACGAAGACGAAGGAACATCTCCGGTATAGCTTCTTTCATCTGATTTGTCATCTGGCTACTCAGTAACGTCACCAGGGCAATAGTAGCAGGGTCCAGAGTCGGTGTTGTGCCCGAACCAAATGGTTGAGTAATCAATGGAGGGGGAGGAGGAGGAGGTGGAGGAGGTGGTGGTGGCGAATCATTTGGTGATGGTGTGGAGGAGTGTGGAGCCATGTCTCGAGGTGGTAGCTGTATCAAGGGAGGTTGTCTTCGCGGCGGCATTCTGATCATAACCAATAAAGTTATCGGTTAGTGCAATGATCGAATACATAAGACAATATGCAAATAAGTCTTAAGTCCTATGTTCTCTATATGCAGGGTCCCTAGGTTATAGTCTAGGCCAAACCATTTAAATAAGTGACCTATATTTCTCTATAACCATGGCTCTGATACCAATCTGTCACACCCCGAGCCGACGGGGTTGGATCGGAGTCCCCGTCGAGCGGAAGGTTCCCGGGGCGTGATATCGTGAGTGATAATCGAAAGTGATCAGATTGTTTACATTGCACATGATATAAATGAGAAATGCTAAATATAATAGAATTACAAAGTTAAATTACATGAGTATCGTTTATAATTTAACAATGTAAATCTATTGTAAACATCATAAAATGACTATCTTGTATTTACACAAGATATACAAAATAATTTGTATAATGATGTCTTCAAAAGTATGCAGGTCCAAAATACTAAGTCTTCTATATGAAGTCCTAGTCAAAAAGAAATGACTTCTTAATTAACCTGTTCGTCACCTGAGAAGTCATGCAAAAATAAAAGTCAACACATGGTTGGTGAGTTCATATAGTTTAGTATTTGAAAATGACTTGAAAATGATTTGAAAATCCCTTTCGGTAAAGACCCTAACATCATTAACTTCAATGTAATATCCATATCGGTATGCTTATATATAGGGCATACCCCTGAGTCGAGCGTACAAGCCCGCCCAGACGCCATCCCACCACATACTAATACGCATATGACACTGTTGTTAATGATAATTAAGCATTTTTTGTAACATCAGTGCCGGAACCGTCACCGGAACAGTGATCCATACAGAACATGAATAGTAATAAGGTACAAACTTTATGTAATTCAGTGTATTTCATATCCATGTTAAGTTTCAGTATCATTTCATGTTATCAAAACAGTGAATTCATAACCATTTCAGAGAAACAAGTTCAGAACAATGGTTCTTGAGTCAGATAATTATCTGGCAACACAGAACCATCAAGTGACTATTTGTTAGGATCTTATTACGTATAAACGTATGTGAGGCTTTACAGAAGAAAACGAAATGGATGTCGTTAAGTGAATGCTAAACCGACGGATTATTTGTATAGGTGACGATTTATACGAATAAATCTGAAAGTTTAACGTTCTGAATGATATTCAATAATTAGAAAACAATATTGAAAAGTGTAGTAATCGTCGTATTTATTCGGGTGACGATTCGAACAAATACGCGCGATGACCGCGCGATTCGATTTAAACGTTAAATAAATATTTTGAAATTTAAAATAGTTAAAAGATATTAAGTTAATTTATTAGGAATCACAATCTAAAATAATTTTAAGAAACCTATTTTAAAATCGATGTCGTTTCGTTACGAAAACGATAGAAAACCGACGTTTCTACGCGAAACCACGCGAAACCGAACGAACCCGAACATAACCGGGTAAACCCAAGCCATTAATTGTGGCATTTAATGCCACAACAACCCACAACCACCAGCTATCATCATCCCCATCGTCACTCTCTCTCTACACTCCCTCTCTAAAACCTCTCTCTACCTTCTCTCTTCAAGAACTCACCCAAATCACAACCATTTTTGGTGTTTTTGGTGTCAAAACAACCACTATCACTTGTAGATCATGAAAGTACAAGGGATCTAAGCTTTTATCCATCTGATTCGAGGTAAATTTGTGATTTAGGTGCGGTTTAAGGGTTTTGAAAACCCTAATCTTGAACCCTCATAGAACCGGTTTTAACCTATCTTAAATCCATAGGATTCTCACAAACCTTTGTTAGAATGATGTAGAAACAATACCCATTTAGATTCCCAGCCGGTTAGTCGAAATCGTGGCCCTCAGTTGCTGAACCTCGATCGGCCGAATGGCTTGATACAGCCCGGCGAATGACTGGGTCATCCGGTCCCCATTCGCCGAACCAGGGCTCCATTCGACAGTCCTCCTTCGGTCGACCAGCACTCATTCGATCGGTCATAGTCTCATTCGTCCCACACCTCATTTGGTAGAACCATTCGACCAAGAAGCTTCATTCGTCCTTCCCTCATTCGATCGAGACATAGTCCATCGGCCAACCCTTCATTCGACCAAACACCCATTCGACAATCCTTCATTCGACCATGTACAGTCGGGCCATTGAGCCACTCAATCGGCCCAGGTTATTCGGGCCAAGTCTTCATTCGGCAACAACCCTTCTGGCCCAATATCCACTCGGTTAGCCCAAGTGGTTCGACCCAAATCCAGTCGGCATAGGTTGTTACAGCCCATGGTTATATCGAGTTGGATGGGGTGGTTAGGCATGGGATCTAGTGGTTAGTGTGTATACATATGTTGATCATGGTGTGTATGATTGCATGGAAAATACATGCATGATGCGTGAGTTGCATGGGAAGTAAACAAGTGTGTTTGTGCATGCACTTTATAGTGAGTGTGCATAGACTTGGGTTACAACATGCATGCACGAGTTGATCATGGGTGTACACACATAAAAGTTAGTAGAGAGTTACAAGAGAAATGTCTAATAGGGTTTTATTAACAAGAGATTTTATAAATTATCTCATACTATAAAAGAGTGTGTTGAAATCAAAGAGACTAAAGAATCTCATAAGAATTGAGTGTTGATTAAAGTGTTAACACTTAACTCTAAGAGAATCCATAAAAGTCTTATAACTAATCTAGATAATTTACAATAAATTGTCTAAGTTTAGTTAATCAATACATTGGTCAAGTATCTTTGAACACGCAAATCTTAATAAACGGGCCGGGATGGCCCAGTGGGTTTAATATAAGCCCATCATGTTTAATTTCGTTTCTTAAATTAATTATGTTTTTATAAAAGAAAGTAAATTATAAACCTTGTTAAATTAATTAAATGATTTCTAAATAAAAGATTAACTTAAAATAAATTACTTAAAAATGTGTTAAATTAAGACTGGAATGTAACCAGATAAAAACCCTACTCATCTAGGGTTTATCTTGGGACTTGGGTAACTCAAGGGAATTAAGTTAGATCAATTAGAAAGAGTCATAGAAATACATTAGTAATCTAGGACACTTAGTTGCACACCGAGACCAAACCCTAGTTACGACGTTATTATACATACTTATCGTATTCGAATTCTCTTAAAACAACTCAGGTGCTAAATATACATAAGCAACAGTGAAAGAGCGCGCATTATCTTTCGTGAATCATTTGCACAGCAACACAGGTGAGTTCATTGCCCCTTTTCTAAACATTTTTGTTTTTAAACGCGGGGCTGAGAAGCATGCGTAAACTGTTTTATTTAAACTGTTTATTTAAATGCTTTTATTTATTATATGTTTTACATATATATGTTGTTGATACTCCTAGACTCCTGTCTAGGAAATTATTAAACAAATCAAATATCCAAACTTATTAAAGTACTCTTATGAGTAATACTTTAAATTTAAACTCTAAATCAACCCTTAGTCCATCAAGCTCAAATTCAAGAATCTAAATTCAAAGTGAAATCAAATGAACAAAATCAAGAGATCACATTCAAAGGAATCATAACTCAGTGTGAGATCTGAGATCCAAGAATCATAATCAAATCAATTATCATTGTGAATCATGGGAATTCAAAAGATCACGATCAAGAGACTCAAGGAATCAGAAATCATAAATGTGTGTGAGTCATTGAAATAATGAAATCATTACAATCTAATGAAATCATTAATACTCAAGTCAAGGTGGATGTCAGTTGTATAGGGAATCAAGACCACGTGTAACACACATATAAAGTCCCTTCAGGTATAGAAGACTCTCGTAGGCAGGCTATACGGGCAACAACGTGAACTATCAAATGAGATCGATATCAAAGTCAAAATCATGAGA
Source organism: Mikania micrantha (assembly GCA_009363875.1). Classification (NCBI taxonomy): domain Eukaryota; kingdom Viridiplantae; phylum Streptophyta; class Magnoliopsida; order Asterales; family Asteraceae; genus Mikania; species Mikania micrantha. The sequence continues at coordinate 1,112,193 of CM018690.1, read as the reverse complement.
ATCAAGAGATCAAGAATCAAAGGATATCCTTAAAGTCCCCGCATGTACAGAAGACCTTTGGGTCAAGCTGTAAGGGCAAAACATTAAAATCCCGCTCAGTTCCGGTGTACTCCTTGTGAGTTATGCCTGACATGGGTCATGTGTGAGAGGTTACAACTTGGACAGCCATCAACAACTAAGTCTAATTGATTGAGTTAAATAAGGCCCAATCATCATGTCTTAGTTGTAATTAAATGTTTTATTTATGTAATTAAATATTTAACATTTATTTCTATTACTGACTTTTGGGAAATCATATATCTATGATGAACTCAAGAGAATCAAAGGCAAATCAAATTTTGGGAAAACCAATTCTAAATCAGAGGTGTGTAGGGTAAAAATGCTTAATTATCATTAACAACAGTGTCATATGCGTATTAGTATGTTGTGGGATGCCGTCTGGGCGGGCTTGTAGGCTCGACTCAGGGGTATGCCCTATATATAAGCATACCAATATGGATATTACATTGAAGTTAACGAGGTTAGGGCCTTTACCGAAAGGGATTTTCAAATCATTATCAATTCATTTTCAAATCATTATCAATTCATTTTCAAATCATTATCAAATCATTTTCCAAATCATTTTCAAATACTAAACTACATGAACTCACCAACCATGTGTTGACTTGATCTTTTTGCATGACTTCTCAGGTGACGAACAGGTCAGCTGAAGAGTTATTTCTTTTGGACTAGGTTACAGATAGAGGACCTAGCTTTTTGGACTGCATACTCTTGGACTTCATACCAAGTTATTTTGTAAATCTTGTGCATACCCACAAGATGAAGACTTATGATGTGATTGTAGATTTACATTGTTAAATTATGAACTTATCTGATGTAATTTAACCTTGTAATTCTATTTTGCTTAGCAAGTTTCTCCTTTATATATATCATGTGCAATGTAAACAATCCGATCATTTCGATTATCACTCACGATATCGCGCCCCGGGAACCTTCCGCCCGACGGGGAAACCCGATCCTACCGCGCCGGCTCGGGGTGTGATAGATTGGTATCAGAGCCATGGTTATAGAGAAATATAGGTCATTATTTAAACGGTTTGGCCTAGACTATAACCTAGGGACCCTGCATGTAGAGAACATAGGAATTAGGAATTTACTTGCATTGTGTCTTCTGCATTCGATCATTGCACTAACCAATGTTCCATTGGTTATGATTAGAATGTCACCAAGAAGACAACCATCACCGCCTCTCTCTTCACAGGAGACGGACCCAACAGTCGAGGCGCTTGCAACCCTGATCACCGAACAGTTGGTGGCGGTTCTCCCTGGAATCATCACCCGGATCAGGAACAGTGAGGAATTTGCTAGGAACTTCCCACTACTTGATGCAGAGAAGAAGGAACCGGAAGGAGGAGAAACAAGCAAGAAGCGAAAGCGGTGTTGTTCTAAGAAATCAAGAGAACTCGTAATCTACACCGAGGCCATTCCTCTTCGCCAGATGGCCGTTGCTCCAGAGTCAGAGGGTCGTAAGTGTTATGCTGGAAAATTTCCTTAATGTGCCACGTGAGGTCTTCACCATGCTAAGGATAAACTGTGCAAACATTGTCTGAACTGCGGAGGAAAAGGACACTGGAGTCGTGATTGTTAAACCCCCCGACTCATAACCAGAATCCTGGAAACACTACATATCCTCTTCCCCGATACAGAAAGGATTGCTATGTGTGCGGACTGTCCGAACACATTGCACGAGACTGCCCCGTGAGGATATCTTCCACAAGTCCTGCACATTTTAAGGGAAAAGCTTCCCTCTGTTCAGTTTGTCACCACCATCATCGAGCTGAACTCTCATGTGTACCATGCACGCATTGTGGAGAGACGGGACACTGGAAGCAGCAGTGCAGGTCATCAACAACCTCTACTCCCCGTCAATATGTTGGTGCATATCCTAAATGTGCCAGATGTGGTTTTCACCATGATGAGGAGAAACCTTGTAAACACTGTCTGAATTGTGGAAGATATGGACACTGGATCCAACAGTGTCGGTTGAATTCGACTAGGAAACAGAAACAAAAAGTGAGCAGCTCTACTTCCTCTCAACACAACAACAACTGCTACACGTGCGGAATGCACGGACATTTCGTGAGGGACTGTCCTAGGAAAATGCCTCTAGCAGACCCAGCAGTCACTGAGGAACTACTTGCTTTACCAGCTCCTGGGGAACATTCGGAGTCTGATGACCCCACAGGTATGCATATTTCATACTGTTATGTTAAATTGCTTATCAGAGTGCTAATTTTAAAAGCATACTCCATTGTGACTTTAGAAACAATGAATTCAAGGAAACTGTAAGAAGTTAGTTACAAATAAGATAATAGGAATAGTAACCTAAGGAAGTCTTAGGTCAAATAAACGTTAAGTAAATAAATAAAGGTAGGGTGAGTCTTAATTACAGTCTAGTTACTATAGTTAGGAAAATAACCTTATTTAGTAGAATAATAGAAGGCCATAGATAGTTAGATGCTAAAGCTAGAATGTAAACTATTATTCCGTCACCTAGAACTATAGAACTCAAATCATTTGATTTAGAGAACCTCGGTTCTAGGATATCAGGAAAGGATGACCTTAAGAACTGTGCTAGAATCATAGCTAAATTAGGATAAGTAGACCAAGAGAAAGCAGTTAGGAATGCAAGGCAAGGATATACCAAAGATAAATATTCCGAATAAAAGATGGGCATTCCAAGCTATGGTAATGCTATTCGGATGGAAGAATGCTTCCGTGGTTTTCATGAACCACATGAACCGAGTGTGCATATTGTATCTGGATCAAATTATCATTTTCACTAAGGATGGTATAATGATTCATCTTAGCGACAAGACAGAACGCGAACAACATATCAGGGATAATCTAGAGTTGTAAAGGAAGAACAACCCTATGTTAAATTCTTAAATTGTGAAGTAAGGATAAGAATAAGTAACAGTTGGAAACAACATTTACAATAGGTTTCAGTAAGTCACATGATTTTGGGTAGGAGTGAGGTAGATATACATCACCTCACAGTGAGTGTAGGATTACTTAGAAGGGATAAACCATTACCTTTATTCCAATAGTAAGACCATATCTTAGGTAGACCTTCCCGACATATAAGTCCACTTTTAAAGTTGAGAACAAATTAAACAGATGGTGAAGTATGTATACGGTTATATCAAATAACCTAAGAATTCACCATGTGACGTAAGAATCTTAATCAGACGATCAAGATTTAGAGTTGTCAGAGTCACCTATGAAAGCTTTAAGGAGTGTGTCAGATGGTAGAACAGAAAGACAGTTTGAGATAAATCGGATGAAATACCTACTACCAAAATGGTGGGTGGATTCCGGTGATAAGTCAATCCAGAAGACTTACTCTTGAGAAGACACACGTGCCAGATAATCAGTGCCTCCAAGCGCCGATAAAATGTATAGAGACTTACAGAGATTTTATTGCTGACCAGGAATGAAGAAGGACATAGCCGAATATGTCGGCAGATGTCTTACGTGTGCAAGAGTAAAGGTGTCACACCCCCACCTCCGCGTCACCAGACGACGTCATCCTTAAAGGTAGCGGAAGCATAGCGGCGAAGTCTCGAAGGTGAGGGGTGACTTACTTGATCCGGTATCATAACACACATAGTTAAGAAAAGCACTAATTACAAATCACGACAATTATTTATTACATGTCCTGAACATCCGTTCACAACTTAAGTTCCTTCTATTACATCCCAAGTCTTAATTACATGGTGCGTGCACAGTTGTTTCCTCACCGTTGGTACTGATTACCTGTAAAGGATTTAAAGTTTAAAATATCAGTATAAAACTGGTGAGTTCATAAATAAGACTCGATACAATATGATATGATAGTAAAGTCAATGGTACACATTAACATAAGTGAATAATCATGTGACCCGTATCCAGATCCTTTCTGACAGTCCAGTCTAGAAAATAACCGAAGTTAAACTCCGTGCCTCTAACTCAATGTCTCACTACATCAAGTCGATACCAGGAATGGTGACAAGCATTCACACAAGGGTAGACGCTATCTATCCATGAATGGGGTTGTCAGCCCGATAGTACTATCTTTGTTCACACATTCGGCCCCACGTGGGTTAACCAGATACAGTTGATTTTGAGGACTTTTGTTGTACACAGAAAATAGTCATAATCCCATGACACCCACATGCAAGCCGGTATTGCAATTGTTACTAAACATATCACACGTTTGATAAAGATTTCATAATAGTCACCCCGATGTTAAGAAAACAGTAAAAGAAAAGGGGTTGTATGAAACTCACCTGATAATACAAATGTAGCAGAATATCACAAGACTTGATAGTAAAGGGTGATTCTGCATTTAGTTATATTTAATAGGTTATTTATGTTCCAGTTTACTGATTAGATCTTCCTGAACGTTCAATGTCAAAGACATTGCTTAGTAAATCATCAACTCGATGTTAAATGTTTAATTGTTTAGTTTAGTATTATATCATACAATGTATGATAATGTAGGAACCTACATTGCATTAGATTCCTAATACAAAGTTGATGACACTCTTGATTAATCAGAATAATCTCTGATTAACCAGATAGTTAATGTTGTTGATTATGATACTGTAACAGTTTCTAGATAATTTAATGGCTTAGAAATGATCAATCCTTGTTATTGATTACCCAATTATTATGAGATATCACAATGTAGTATCATAATAGGTATAATAACCATGTTTAACATACTAATCTGACTGTTATCATAAACATCAGATAATCGTTCCAACGAGTATGTTAATGATTGTGATTAGTTTGAAACACTTGGATTTAATCTTGCATTTCAATGATTAATCCAACTAATCACCTACATTGTTATAATCAAATGGATTAAACCATTATAATCATGGGTATGATTTCCTGCAAATCGGGCATTACAACGGATCAAAACAAGGATTTAACCGTTAGAACTTCCTGTTCTTTGTTTATAATCAATCCTAGCCATCATCTAGGCAATAATCAACAATCCTAACTATGTCATTACGTTCAAAATCAAGATCTAATCAGTCAAAATCAAACTAGAAGGTTTAAACGGATCATTACCTAATCAGACGAATTTCTGACTTCAAAATAACGATCAGAACTTGTTATGATAATCCCTGGTGCGATCCTTAGCTTCAAAAGGCTTAAGATATGAGTTTTGATGGTGAAAAACTGAGGTTCTTCGTCTGGTTTGCGAAACAGAAGCAAGAAGAAGAAAATAATTTCTTCTTGCATGAATTCTGATGAAGTAGATCAGCTCACTGCACCGCCACATCCGTCGCGTACCGCGACCAGAAGCCCAAAAAGGCTTCGCGTACCGCGAAGAAATCCGGAGATCTCAGATTTCTATCGTGCATCGCGTACCGCGGAGAATTCTAAGCCCACCTCCGCGTACCGCGGTGAGTCCATTCGACCATTACTTAGATTTTTTTTTTTTTTTTTTTTTCTTCGTTTTTCTATTCCGGGCAATCCGTAACTCGGTTTCACGCACGGTTTTCTCCCATGTTCCCAATTTCTCGCACACTTTAAACCTGTAATGATTAAAATCATCAATTTAACACAGATTCCTAGAACGACCAAACGTGCTCGTGTTATTGATGACGTAATGTTTACCTGCAATTGTCACAGTCTCCTCCTGTTACAGAAATTTCGTCCCGAAATTTGCTTTAACTCCTACAGTTTTATCGCCTATGTAAACAAATGAGGATACTTCTGTTTCATGCGGTCTTCACGTTCCCAAGTGTATTCTGGCCCTCGTTTAGAATTCCATTTGACTTTTACAATTGGTATTCGACTTCGTTTGAGGGTCTTTTCATCTCGATCCATTATTTCGACTGGTTCTTCCGTGAACTGTAGGTTTTCGGCAAGATGTATCTCATTAAGAGGTATGACTAGTGATTCGTCCAATAGGCACTTTTTCAGATTCGAGACATGAAACACATCATGTATGTTACTAAGTTCTGAGGGTAACTCTAATCTGTATGCTACCATTCCAATCCTTTCAAGAATTGTAAATGGTCCTACAAATCTTGGTGAGAGTTTTCCTCGTTTTCCGAATCTGAACATACCTTTCCAGGGAGAGACTTTTAGCATCACTTTATCACCAATCTGGAATTCGAGTGGTCTACGTCGATTATCAGCATAACTCTTCTGTCGATCGCATGCTGCTTTAATTCGCTCCTGAATGAGCGCGATCTTATCAGTCGTTTCCTGGATCAGTTCCGGGCCAATAATCTGACTTTCACCTACTTCTGACCAACACACAGGAGATCGGCATTTGCGCCCGTACAAAGCTTCAAATGGAGCACATTGGATACTGGTATGATAGCTGTTATTATAAGAAAATTCAACCAATGGCAGATGAGTATCCCAGCTACCTCCAAAATCAATTACACAGCTTCGAAGCATGTCTTCTAATGTTTGATTTGTACGTTCAGTCTGCCCATCCGTTTGTGGGTGATAAGCTGTGCTCATGTTGATCTGCGTACCCAAGGCATGTTGAAGAGTTTGCCAAAAACGTGACATAAATCGACTATCTCTATCAGAAATAATAGAGATTGGCACTCCATGTCGCATTACAATTTCGTTGATGTAAAGTTTAGCTAGACGGTCCATGGAATAGTCTTCCCGAATTGGTAAGAAATGTGCTGATTTGGTAAGGCGATCTACGATGACCCAAATAGCATCATGGTTATGCGCCGTTCTGGGTAATTTAGTGATGAAATCCATGGAAATTTGTTCCCATTTCCACATAGGGATTTCTGGTTGTTGCAATAGCCCAGATGGTCTTTGATGTTCTGCCTTAACCTTAAGGCACGTTAAGCATTTATTCACATATTCTGCTATTTGTTTCTTCATACCAGGCCACCAGTAGAAGTCTTTGAGATCTTTATACATCTTGTCAGCACCTGGATGAATAGAATATTTGGACTTGTGAGCTTCGTCCAAGATAATTGGTCTGATATTACCAAGTACTGGGATCCATGCTCGGTTTTTGAAATATAATATTCCATCCGTTTTGGTTTTAAGTTGTTTATCTAACCCTCGTAATTTCTCATCGGTGTAATTTGTTGTTTGCAAGGCCTGCCGTTGAGTTTCACGTATTTGAGGGTTTAGACTAGTTTGAATCGTCATTTCCAGCGCTTTCACACGTATGGGTTTGACTCTCTCTTTGCGACTTAAAGCATCGGCTACGACATTTGCTTTACCTGGGTGGTAACGGATTTCGCAGTCATAGTCGTTCAGCAGTTCCACCCATCGCCTTTGTCGCATATTTAGCATTTTCTGATCTAGAATATGTTGAAGACTTTTGTGATCCGTATAGACCGTACACTTCGTCCCGTACAAGTAATGTCTCCATATCTTGAGTGCAAACACTACTGCACCAAGTTCTAGATCATGAGTGGTGTAATTCTTCTCGTGCACTTTTAACTGCCGAGAAGCATAGGCAATCACCTTGTTGTTCTGCATCAACACACACCCAAGTCCTTGACGCGAGGCATCACAGTAGACTATGAAATTCTCTGTGCCTTCTGGTAGTGCCAGAATAGGTGCATTGCAGAGTTTATGCTTCAACAGTTGAAATGCCTCCTCCTGTTGAGAGTCCCATATGAACTTTCGATCTTTCTGGGTTAGAGTAGTTAAAGGCAAGGCTATCTTTGAAAAGTTCTTGATGAATCTTCTGTAATAGCCCGCTAACCCTAAGAATTGACGAATCTCTGTTGGGGTTTTCGGTGTTTCCCATTGCTTTACCGCTTCAATCTTGCTGGGATCCACTTGTATACCATTTTCATTTACTACATGCCCAAGAAACTGGACTTCCCGTAACCAGAACTCACATTTGGAAAATTTGGCATAAAGTTTCTCATGTGCTAAAAGTTCCAAGATTAGTTTTAAGTGTTGCCCATGTTCTTGTTGGCTGCGGGAGTAAATGAGAATGTCATCAATAAAAACAATCACGAATTTATCCAAGTAAGGTCTACACACACGATTCATCAGATCCATAAATACTGCAGGCGCATTAGTCAGTCCGAAGGGCATTACTAGAAACTCATAATGCCCGTATCGAGTTCGAAAAGCTGTTTTAGGAACATCATCATCATGAACTCGTAGTTGATGATATCCAGATCTGAGATCGATTTTTGAAAAATAGATAGCACCTTGCAATTGATCAAATAGATCATCTATACGGGGTAATGGATAACGATTTTTGATTGTCAATTTATTGAGTTCCCGATAGTCGATACACATCCTGAGAGTACCGTCCTTCTTTTTCACAAAAAGGATAGGTGCGCCCCAAGGTGAGTAACTCGGTCTAATGAAACCTTTGTCTAAAAGTTCCTGTAATTGACTCGATAGTTCTTGCATTTCCGATGGAGCCAATCGGTAAGGAGCTTTAGCTATAGGTGCTGCTCCTGGTACTAAGTCAATACGAAACTCAACTTGTCTCACTGGGGGTAATCCTGATATATCGTCAGGAAAAACTTCAGGATATTCTCGAACTACAGGAATGTCTTCAATACGTTTTTGATGTGGTTTGTTTTCAGTCACGTAAGCTAAAAAGGCTTGACAGCCCTTTCTTAAGCACTTTCGAGCTTGCATACATGATATGATACTCAGTTTCCTGCCAGCCCTTTCACCTTGTATCATAAGTGTATCACCATTTGGTAATGAAATACGAATCATCTTATTTTGACATATGACTTCCACTCGATTTTCTGAAAGCCAGTCCATACCAATAACAACATCAAAGCTTCCCAATTCAATAGGAAGAAGATCAATATTAAAAAGATGATCGTTTAGATTCAATAAACACCCTTGAATCACATTGTTAGTCATAATTGACTTGCCATTAGCAAGTTCAATGATGTAAGGGTTTGTTAAGTTATCAACGGCCAATCCGAGTAGTGAAGCAAAATCAGAGGAAACAAAACTTTTGTCCGCTCCGGTGTCAAAAAGAACAGATACATAGTGATTGTTAAGAAGAAACGTACCGGTAACGGTGTTGTTATCACGTCGAGCCTCTTCCGCCCCTATCTGGAAGGCTCTTCCTCTTGCTTCATTGCCCTGGTTGGTGTTGTTGGTAGGGCAGTTTTTCATGAAGTGATCCGGACTTCCACATCTGAAACACGACCGGTTGATTTGTTGTGGTTGTTGTTGTTGAGTTCCTTGGTTTGATCGGCGAACAGGGAGATTGCAATACTTGGAGAAATGCCCGACCTTGTTACAATTGTTACAAACAGGGCAGGGTCCCACATGATGAAATGGGCACTTAAGACATTTAGGTGCTTGCCCTACATAGGCTTTTCTCTCCAAAGTTGTGGCAATGTATCCCTTTGCCATTTGCACATTCCGGCTGGGTTCCACCGGAGCCCCTGGTTTGCCTTTCCCAACCCATTTTCGTTTCACCCCTTTAACAGTGCTGGGGGTAGTGGTTGCCAGACTGCTGCTTGACTCACCCTTCACTGTCAATGTACCACTTCTTACTGCAACATCGGTAAGCCTGGTGGTTAAGGTGATAGCATGTTTCAAAGTACGTGGTTCAGCTGCCGTGACCATTCCTTTGATTTGAGGTACCAGACCTTTGATATATTTTTCTATCAAAGCCTGCTCAGTTGGAAACATGTTTGGCAGCAGACATGTTAATTCGTGAAATCGATCGGTATATTTCAAACAATCAGCACCGATCATAGAATGGTTCCAAAATTCCTCTTGGAGCTTTTGGATTTCAGTGATGGGACAATATTCTGACAGAATCAAAGTTTTAAACTCGTCCCAAGTCATAGCATCCACAACAGCCGTGGTCAAGGTTTTTGCCTGGGTATTCCACCAGGTCAATGCTGAGTCTGTCAGTGAACAAGCTGCATAAGACACTTTATGTTCAGCCAAACACTGGCTGATCTTGAGCTTAGTCTCCATGCTCTCAATCCATTTCAAAAGTCCTGACGCTCCTTCCTTCCCCGTAAAAGTAGGGGGATTGCAAGAAGCGAAGTACTTATAAGTGCATCCTCGTTGTGGAGGATCCGGATTGATTGTGTTGGTACTAGTCGTATGGCGGGTTTCAACATGTCCGCCTGTAGCATTATGCTCCGTATGGACTCTACCCGAGCCAGGAGCACGATTTGTTTGATATTGGGCCAACATGCCCGTAAGAACAGCGGATAATTGGTCACCTGCTATACGAGCAACGTCCGCTTCATTTAGACTGGGTCCACTCACAGGTGGATCCGGAATGGATTCTTGAGTTTGAGGATTTTTAGCAGAACGACCTCTTCTAGGGGCCATAGTCTGATCACACACAGATAAAGTAAAGTCAAAACAAGAATCCATAGTCGTAATAAAGACAAATGTTGTATAACTACTTCGAGTTTTCACAGTTATATGTACACCACTAAGTCAAGTTCATAGTTGCAGTTATACTAGTACGTCTGTTTGTCTTGCCAAACGTATACTAGTATCATTTTATAGTCTACCAAAATGATACCAATTTAGACATGTTACACACTGATATGTACTAGTATTACATTATTTCACTATAATGTAGTACCGATATTAATATGTTTCTACACGTGTTTGTTATGTACTAGTATTACATTATTTCATTATAATGTAACACCGATATTGTTATAACTCCACATAAGTCTTGTTATGCACTAGTATTACATTACTTCACCGCAATGTAACACCGATATTGTTATGACTCCACATGAGTCTTGTTATGTACTAGTATTACATTACTTTACCGCAATGTAACACCGATATTGTTATGTTTTCGCACAAGTTTCCTTTTGATATGAATTGCAAAGTTAGCACCGGCTATAATGTAAAGACACAATGTTGCACATACAATTGTTAAAAGAAAACTTTTATTATAACTGTCACAGTTGTACATTAGGATTAGTACAGATACAAGAAAATATCCTAATGCAGTTGTACCTACTATTACAACCTAACCGTCCGAGGCCTATTTTACAAGTCAAAACTTCCTCGGAGTAGTACAGTCCAGTCTATTCGATTCCTTTACCGTAGAAAATACAGCAAACATATGATAATGATGGCCACCACTGCCATCACTATTGCCACGTCCAACAGTCGTAGCTCCACTCCTATTGCCTAACCCTACCATCCATCCCCTAACTTTCTCTACCCCACTCCTACACATACCACCTAAAGTCCACTGAAGTCTACCCTCAATCACCTCCCTCCATGCCCTGGCACCTGCCTCCAGGACAGCAACATGTTCAGCTAAACTCTCATAGGCCGTGCGAGTTTCCCACAGAGTGTCACGTGTTTCCTGCAATGAAACACGCGATAACTGAAGATCCAATGTAACCCGTTGCAGCTGAACTCTCATCTCAGCCTGCTGAGATGACTCGCCTTCCTCATGTATGGAATGAGGTACATCCCGAGGTGCTAGTGGTCCTCTCGGAACAGGACCTGTCGAGATGCGGGCTCGTCCCCGCCTTCCTCCAAACCCTGTAAATACTGGTACTTGCTGTGGTGGTGTAGGGCTTTGTGCCCTCCTGATAACTGGTGAGTCAGCATCTAACAGATGCTGAGATATAGGTGGTGTAGGTGGTAGTGATGGTAAAGTCTGGTGGGACATTTGAGATGACGGCACTGTCTGTGTTGATCCTGAACTTGTTTCCGTGCCAACTGAATCACTTTCTGAGTCTGACATCGCTGTATTGACATACAAGTTCGTATTAGTAACGTAAAATAAATAAATAACAACAACATTTATTTGAGTGTTTATATTTGTTAACTATGTTCGGTGCTCTCAGTGTAACTATTCGAGCCTATGGTTATAATCTAGGTTTCTAAGTCCGCCTAAATTCTATAACCTGTGGCTCTGATACCACCCTGTCACACCCCCACCTCCGCGTCACCAGACGACGTCATCCTTAAAGGTAGCGGAAGCATAGCGGCGAAGTCTCGAAGGTGAGGGGTGACTTACTTGATCCGGTATCATAACACACATAGTTAAGAAAAGCACTAATTACAAATCACGACAATTATTTATTACATGTCCTGAACATCCGTTCACAACTTAAGTTCCTTCTATTACATCCCAAGTCTTAATTACATGGTGCGTGCACAGTTGTTTCCTCACCGTTGGTACTGATTACCTGTAAAAGATTTAAAGTTTAAAATATCAGTATAAAACTGGTGAGTTCATAAATAAGACTCGATACAATATGATATGATAGTAAAGTCAATGGTACACATTAACATAAGTGAATAATCATGTGACCCGTATCCAGATCCTTTCTGACAGTCCAGTCTAGAAAATAACCGAAGTTAAACTCCGTGCCTCTAACTCAATGTCTCACTACATCAAGTCGATACCAGGAATGGTGACAAGCATTCACACAAGGGTAGACGCTATCTATCCATGAATGGGGTTGTCAGCCCGATAGTACTATCTTTGTTCACACATTCGGCCCCACATGGGTTACCAGATACAGTTGGTTTTGAGGACTTTTGTTGTACACAGAAAATAGTCATAATCCCATGACACCCACATGCAAGCCGTCAGGGTTACTGGAACAGCCTGAAATTCCGCTCTGGAAGTGAGAACAAACAGCTATGGATTTAGATGCCAACTACCCCGCACTTCCAGTGGTCATGATACCGTTTGAGTTATCAATGATCGATTGACAAAAATCTACCTATTTCTTGCTAAGACAGGAGATTTCATGATAGATAACTGACACATTATACAACAATGAGATAGTGGTACGACACAGTGTATCATTGTCTATCAACTTGGATAGAGATAGCAAATCCACGTTAAGGTTCTGACTAACATCGCAGAAACCTATAGGGATGTATTTAAATCTGAATATAGCTCACCATCCACTAACGGACGGTCGAAGCTAAAGTACGACACAGACTCTGGAGGATATGTTGAGAATCTGTGTGTTAAGTTTCGGTGGAAACTGAGACCCTCATTTGCCACTGATCAACTTCTCCTATAACAGCAGTTATAACAGTAGCATCGGAGGTGCACCGTTCAAGGCTCTCTATGGTCGAGACAACGGTCACCGATCTGTTGGACTGAAGTGGGAGATAACCGTATAACTGGGCCGGAACTTAATCAGGAAACCACTGATAAGATTGCCCAGATTCAACGAAGATTGCAAGCTACAAGAAGCGGACAGAAAAGCTACGCCGATAAACGACGAAAGCCGTTGAAATTCCAAGTGGGAGACCGTGTCATGTTAGAGGTTCCCCATGGAAAGGTGTAGTACGTTTTGGAAAGAAAGGCAAGTTAGCACCACGATACGTAGGACCGTTCGGAATTATTGAACGTATTGGTCCTGTAGCGTACAGACTGAGACTACCAGATGAGCTCAGTGGTGTGCATGACGTGTTTCACGTCTCGAACTTAAAGAAATGCCTTGCTGACGAATCATTCGTCATTCCAATCGAAGAGATTCAAGTGGATGATCAGTTGCATTTTATCGAAGAACCTTTAGAGATTATGGACCGCAAAGTCAAGCAACTGAGGCGAAGCCGTATTCCAATTGTAAAGGTTCGATGGAATTCAAGGCGCGGACCCGAGTTTACTTGGGAACGTGAAGATCACATGAAGTTAAAGTATCCCCAACTGTTTGAAGAGGAAGCCGTACCCGATAATAATTCTTAAATTTCGGGACGAAATTTCTCTAACAAGGGGAGACTGTAACATCATTGCCGGAACCGTCACCGGAACAGTGATCCATACAGAACATGAACAGTAATCAGGTACAAACTTTATGTAATTCAGTGTATTTCATATCCATGTTAAGTTTCAGTATCATTTCATGTTATCAAAACAGTGAATTCATAACCATTTCAGAGAAACAAGTTCAGAACAATGGTTCTTGAGTCAGATAATTATCTAGCAACACAGAACCATCAAGTGACTATTTGTTAGGATCTTATTACGTATAAACGTATGTGAGGCTTTACAGAACAAAACGAAATGGATGTCGTTATGTGAATGCTAAACCGACGGATTATTTGTATAGGTGACGATTTATACGAATAAATCTGAAAGTTTAACGTTCTAAATGATATTCAATAATTAGAAAACAATATTGAAAAGTGTAGTAATCGTCGTATTTATTCGGGTGACGATTCGAACAAATACGCGCGATGACCGCGCGATTCGATTTAAACGTTAAATAAATATTTTGAAATTTAAAATAATTAAAAGATATTTAGTTAATTTATTAGGAATCACAATCTAAAATAATTTTAAGAAACCTATTTTAAAATCGATGTCGTTTCGTTACGAAAACGATAGAAAACCGACGTTTCTACGCGAAACCACGCGAAACCGAACGAACCCGAACATAACCGGGTAAACCCAAGCCATTAATTGTGGCATTTAATGCCACAACAACCCACAACCACCAGCTATCATCATCCCCATCGTCACTCTCTCTCTACACTCCCTCTCTAAACCTCTCTCTACCTTCTCTCTTCAAGAACTCACCCAAATCACAACCATTTTTGGTGTTTTTGGTGTCAAAACAACCACTATCACTTGTAGATCATGAAAGTACAAGGGATCTAAGCTTTTATCCATCTGATTCGAGGTAAATTTGTGATTTAGGTGCGGTTTAAGGGTTTTGAAAACCCTAATCTTGAACCCTCATAGAACCTGTTTTAACCTATCTTAAATCCATAGGATTCTCACAAACCTTTGTTAGAATGATGTAGAAACAATACCCATTCAGATTCCCAGCCGGTTAGTCGAAATCGTGGCCCTCAGTTGCTGAACCTCGATCGGCCGAATGGCTTGATACAGCCCGGCGAATGACTGGGTCATCCGGTCCCCATTCGCCGAACCAGGGCTCCATTCGACAGTCCTCCTTCGGTCGACCAGCACTCATTCGATCGGTCATAGTCTCATTCGCCCCACACCTCATTTGGTAGAACCATTCGACCAAGAAGCTTCATTCGTCCTTCCCTCATTCGATCGAGAAATAGTCCATCGGCCAACCCTTCATTCGACCAAACACCCATTCGACAATCCTTCATTCGACCATGTACAGTCGGGCCATTGAGCCACTCAATCGGCCCAGGTTATTCGGGCCAAGTCTTCATTCGGCAACAACCCTTCTGGCCCAATATCCACTCGGTTAGCCCAAGTGGTTCGACCCAAATCCAGTCGGCATAGGTTTTTACAGCCCATGGTTATATCGAGTTGGATGGGGTGGTTAGGCATGGGATCTAGTGGTTAGTGTGTATACATATGTTGATCATGGTGTGTATGATTGCATGGAAAATACATGCATGATGCGTGAGTTGCATGGGAAGTAAACAAGTGTGTGTGTGCATGCACTTTATAGTGAGTGTGCATAGACTTGGGTTACAACATGCATGCATGAGTTGATCATGGGTGTACACACATAAAAGTTAGTAGAGAGTTACAAGAGAAACGTCTAATAGGGTTTTATTAACAAGAGATTTTATAAATTATCTCATACTATAAAAGAGTGTGTTGAAATCAAAGAGACTAAAGAATCTCATAAGAATTGAGTGTTGATTAAAGTGTTAACACTTAACTCTAAGAGAATCCATAAAAGTCTTATAACTAATCTAGATAATTTACAATAAATTGTCTAAGTTTAGTTAATCAATACATTGGTCAAGTATCTTTGAACACGCAAATCTTAATAAACGGGCCGGGATGGCCCAGTGGGTTTAATATAAGCCCATCATGTTTAATTTCGTTTCTTAAATTAATTATGTTTTTATAAAAGAAAGTAAATTATAAACCTTGTTAAATTAATTAAATGATTTCTAAATAAAAGATTAACTTAAAATAAATTACTTAAAAATGTGTTAAATTAAGACTGGAATGTAACCAGATAAAAACCCTACTCATCTAGGGTTTATCTTGGGACTTGGGTAACTCAAGGGAATTAAGTTAGATCAATTAGAAAGAGTCATAGAAATACATTAGTAATCTAGGACACTTAGTTGCACACCGAGACCAAACCCTAGTTACGACGTTATTATACATACTTATCGTATTCGAATTCTCTTAAAACAACTCAGGTGCTAAATATACATAAGCAACAGTGAAAGAGCGCGCATTATCTTTCGTGAATCATTTGCACAGCAACACAGGTGAGTTCATTGCCCCTTTTCTAAACATTTTTGTTTTTAAACGCGGGGCTGAAAAGCATGCGTAAACTGTTTTATTTAAACTATTTATTTAAATGCTTTTATTTATTATATGTTTTACATATATATGTTGTTGATACTCCTAGACTCCTGTCTAGGAAATTATTAAACAAATCAAATATCCAAACTTATTAAAGTACTCTTATGAGTAATACTTTAAATTTAAACTCTAAATCAACCCTTAGTCCATCAAGCTCAAATTCAAGAATCTAAATTCAAAGTGAAATCAAATGAACAAAATCAAGAGATCACATTCAAAGGAATCATAACTCAGTGTGAGATCTGAGATCCAAGAATCATAATCAAATCAATTATCATTGTGAATCATGGGAATTCAAAAGATCAAGATCAAGAGACTCAAGGAATCAGAAATCATAAATGTGTGTGAATCATTGAAATAATGAAATCATTACAATCTAATGAAATCATTAATACTCAAGTCAAGGTGGATGTCAGTTGTATAGGGAATCAAGACCACGTGTAACACACATATAAAGTCCCTTCAGGTATAGAAGACTCTCGTAGTCAGGCTATACGGGCAACAACGTGAACTATCAAATGAGATCGATATCAAAGTCAAAATCATGAGAATCAAGAGATCAAGAATCAAAGGATATCCTTAAAGTCCCCGCATGTACAGAAGACCTTTAGGTCAAGCAGTAAGGGCAAAACATTAAAATCCCGCTCAGTTCAGGTGTACTCCTTGTGAGTTATGCCTGACATGGGTCACGTGTAAGAGGTTACAACTTGGACAGCCATCAACAACTAAGTCTAATTGATTGAGTTAAATAAGGCCCAATCATCATGTCTTAGTTGTAATTAAATGTTTTATTTATGTAATTAAATATTTAACATTTATTTCTATTACTGACTTTTGGGAAATCATATATCTATGATGAACTCAAGAGAATCAAAGGCAAATCAAATTTTGGGAAAACCAATTCTAAATCAGAGGTGTGTAGGGTAAAAATGCTTAATTATCATTAACAACAGTGTCATATGTGTATTAGTATGTGGTGGGATGGCGTCTGGGCGGGCTTGTAGGCTCGACTCAGGGGTATGCCCTATATATAAGCATACCGATATGGATATTACATTGAAGTTAATGAGGTTAGGGTCTTTACCGAAAGGGATTTTCAAATCATTATCAATTCATTTTCAAATCATTATCAATTCATTTTCAAATCATTATCAAATCATTTTCAAATACTAAACTACATGAACTCACCAACCATGTGTTGACTTGATCTTTTTGCATGACTTCTCAGGTGACGAACAGGTCAACTGAAGAGTTATTTCTTTTGGACTAGGTTACAGATAGAGGACCTAGCTTTTTGGACTGCATACTCTTGGACTTCATACCAAGTTATTTTGTAAATCTTGTGCATACACACAAGATGAAGACTTATGATGTGATTGTAGATTTACATTGTTAAATTATGAACTTATCTGATGTAATTTAACCTTGTAATTCTATTTTGCTTAGCAAGTTTCTCCTTTATATATATCATGTGCAATGTAAACAATCTGATCATTTCGATTATCACTCACGATATCGCGCCCCGGGAACCTTCCGCCCGACGGGGAAACCCGATCCTACCCCGCCGGCTCGGGGTGTGATAGATTGGTATCAGAGCCTTGGTTATAGAGAAATATAGGTCATTATTTAAACGGTTTGGCCTAGACTATAACCTAGGGACCCTGCATGTAGAGAACATAGGAATTAGGAATTTACTTGCATTGTGTCTTCTGCATTCGATCATTGCACTAACCAATGTTCCATTGGTTATGATTAGAATGTCACCAAGAAGACAACCATCACCGCCTCTCTCTTCACAGGAGACGGACCCAACAGTCGAGGCGCTTGCAACCCTGATCACCGAACAGTTGGTGGCGGTTCTCCCTGGAATCATCACCCGGATCAGGAACAGTGAGGAATTTGCTAGGAACTTCCCACTACTTGATGCAGAGAAGAAGGAACCGGAAGGAGGAGAAACAAGCAAGAAGCGAAAGCGGTGTTGTTCTAAGAAATCAAGAGAACTCGTAATCTACACCGAGGCCATTCCTCTTCGCCAGATGGCCGTTGCTCCAGAGTCAGAGGATCGTAAGTGTTATGCTGGAAAATTTCCTTTATGTGCCACGTGCGGTCTTCACCATGCTAAGGATAAACTGTGCAAACATTGTCTGAACTACGGAGGAAAAGGACACTGGAGTCGTGATTGTAAAAATCCCCCGACTCATAACCAGAATCCTGGAAACACTACATATCCTCTTCCCCGATACAGAAAGGATTGCTACGTGTGCGGACTGTCCGAACACATTGCACGAGACTGCCCCGTGAGGATATCTTCCACAAGTCCTGCACATTCTAAGGGAAAAGCTTCCCTCTGTTCAGTTTGTCACCACCATCATCGAGCTGAACTCTCATGTGTACCATGCACGCATTGTGGAGAGACGGGACACTGGAAGCAGCAGTGCAGGTCATCAACAACCTCTACTCCCCGTCAATATGTTGGTGCATATCCTAAATGTGCCAGATGTGGTTTTCACCATGATGAGGAGAAACCTTGTAAACACTGTCTGAATTGTGGAAGATATGGACACTGGATCCAACAGTGTCGGTTGAATTCGACTAGGAAACAGAAACAAAAAGTGAGCACCTCTACTTCCTCTCAACACAACAACAACTGCTACACGTGCGGAATGCACGGACATTTCGTGAGGGACTGTCCTAGGAAAATGCCTCTAGCAGACCCAGCAGTCACTGAGGAACTACTTGCTTTACCAGCTCCTGGGAACATTCGGAGTCCGATGACCCCACAGGTATGCATATTTCATACTGTTATGTTAAATTGCTTATCAGAGTGCTAATTTTAAAAGCATACTCTGTTGTGACTTTAGAAACAATGAATTCAAGGAAACTGTAAGAAGTTAGTTACAAATAAGATAATAGGAATAGTAACCTAAGGAAGTCTTAGGTCAAATAAACGTTAAGTAAATAAATAAAGGTAAGGTGAGTCTTAATTACAGTCTAGTTACTATAGTTAGGAAAATAACCTTATTTAGTAGAATAATAGAAGGCCATAGATAGTTAGATGCTAAAGCTAGTATGTAAACTATTATTCCGTCACCTAGAACTATAGAACTCAAATCATTTGATTTAGAGAACCTCGGTTCTAGGATATCAGGAAAGGATGACCTTAAGAACTGTGCTAGAATCATAGCTAAATTAGGATAAGTAGACCAAGAGAAAGCAGTTAGGAATGCAAGGCAAGGATATACCAAAGATAAATATTCCGAATAAAAGATGGGCATTCCAAGCTATGGTAATGCTATTCGGATGGAAGAATGCTTCCGTGGTTTTCATGAACCACATGAACCGAGTGTGCATATTGTATCTGGATCAAATTATCATTTTCACTAAGGATGGTATAATGATTCATCTTAGCGACAAGACAGAACGCGAACAACATATCAGGGATAATCTAGAGTTGTAAAGGAAGAACAACCCTATGTTAAATTTTTAAATTGTGAAGTAAGGATAAGAATAAGTAACAGTTGGAAACAACATTTACAATAGGTTTCAGTAAGTCACATGATTTTGGGTAGGAGTGAGGTAGATATACATCACCTCACAGTGAGTGTACGATTACTTAGAAGGGATAAACCATTACCTTTATTCCAATAGTAATACCATATCTTAGGTAGACCTTCCCGACATATAAGTCCACTTTTAAAGTTGAGAACAAATTAAACAGATGGTGAAGTATGTATACGGTTATATCAAATAACCTAAGAATTCACCATGTGACGTAAGAATCTTAATCAGACGATCAAGATTTAGAGTTGTCAGAGTCACCTATGAAAGCTTTAAGGAGTGTGTCAGATGGTAGAACAGAAAGACAGTTTGAGATAAATCGGATGAAATACCTACTACCAAAATGGTGGGTGGATTCCGGTGATAAGTCAATCCAGAAGACTTACTCTTGAGAAGACACACGTGCCAGATAATCAGTGCCTCCAAGTGCCGATAAAATGTATAGAGACTTACAGAGATTTTATTGCTGACCAGGAATGAAGAAGGACATAGCCGAATATGTCGGCAGATGTCTTACGTGTGCAAGAGTAAAGGCGGAACACCAGAAACCGTCAGGGTTACTGGAACAGCCTGAAATTCCGCTCTGGAAGTGAGAACAAACAGCTATGGATTTAGATGCCAAGCTACCCCGCACTTCCAGTGGTCATGATACCGTTTGAGTTATCAATGATCGATTGACAAAAATCTACCTATTTCTTGCTAAGACAGGAGATTTCATGATAGATAAACTGACACATTATACAACAATGAGATAGTGGTACGACACAGTGTATCATTGTCTATCAACTTGGATAGAGATAGCAAATCCACGTTAAGGTTCTGACTAACATCGCAGAAACCTATAGGGATGTATTTAAATCTGAATATAGCTCACCATCCACTAACGGACGGTCGAAGCTAAAGTACGACACAGACTCTGGAGGATATGTTGAGAATCTGTGTGTTAAGTTTCGGTGGAAACTGAGACCCTCATTTGCCACTGATCAACTTCTCCTACAACAGCAGTTATAACAGTAGCATCGGAGGTGCACCGTTCAAGGCTCTCTATGGTCGAGACAACGGTCACCGATCTGTTGGACTGAAGTGGGAGATAACCGTATAACTGGGCCGGAACTTAATCAGGAAACCACTGATAAGATTGCCCAGATTCAACGAAGATTGCAAGCTACAAGAAGCGGACAGAAAAGCTACGCCGATAAACGACGAAAGCCGTTGAAATTCCAAGTGGGAGACCGTGTCATGTTAGAGGTTCCCCATGGAAAGGTGTAGTACGTTTTGGAAAGAAAGGCAAGTTAGCACCACGATACGTAGGACCGTTCGGAATTATTGAACGTATTGGTCCTGTAGCGTACAGACTGAGACTACCAGATGAGCTCAGTGGTGTGCATGACGTGTTTCACGTCTCGAACTTAAAGAAATGCCTTGCTGACGAATCATTCGTCATTCCAATCGAAGAGATTCAAGTGGATGATCAGTTTCATTTTATCGAAGAACCTTTAGAGATTATGGACCGCAAAGTCAAGCAACTGAGGCGAAGCCGTATTCCAATTGTAAAGGTTCGATGGAATTCAAGGCGCGGACCCGAGTTTACTTGGGAACGTGAAGATCACATGAAGTTAAAGTATCCCCAACTGTTTGAAGAGGAAGCCGTACCCGATAATAATTCTTAAATTTCGGGACGAAATTTCTCTAACAAGGGGAGACTGTAACATCATTGCCGGAACCGTCACTGGAACAGTGATCCATACAGAACATGAACAGTAATCAGGTACAAACTTTATGTAATTCAGTGTATTTCATATCCATGTTAAGTTTCAGTATCATTTCATGTTATCAAAACAGTGAATTCATAACCATTTCAGAGAAACAAGTTCAGAACAATGGTTCTTGAGTCAGATAATTATCTAGCAACACAGAACCATCAAGTGACTATTTGTTAGGATCTTATTACGTATAAACGTATGTGAGGCTTTACAGAACAAAACGAAATGGATGTCGTTATGTGAATGCTAAACCGACGGATTATTTGTATAGGTGACGATTTATACGAATAAATCTGAAAGTTTGACGTTCTGAATGATATTCAATAATTAGAAAACAATATTGAAAAGTGTAGTAATCGTCGTATTTATTCGGGTGACGATTCGAACAAATACGCGCGATGACCGCGCGATTCGATTTAAACGTTAAATAAATATTTTGAAATTTAAAATAATTAAAAGATATTTAGTTAATTTATTAGGAATCACAATCTAAAATAATTTTAAGAAACCTATTTTAAAATCGATGTCGTTTCGTTACGAAAACGATAGAAAACCGACGTTTCTACGCGAAACCACGCGAAACCGAACGAACCCGAACATAACCGGGTAAACCCAAGCCATTAATTGTGGCATTTAATGCCACAACAACCCACAACCACCAGCTATCATCATCCCCATCGTCACTCTCTCTCTACACTCCCTCTCTAAAACCTCTCTCTACCTTCTCTCTTCAAGAACTCACCCAAATCACAACCATTTTTGGTGTTTTTGGTGTCAAAACAACCACTATCACTTGTAGATCATGAAAGTACAAGGGATCTAAGCTTTTATCCATCTGATTCGAGGTAAATTTGTGATTTAGGTGCGGTTTAAGGGTTTTGAAAACCCTAATCTTGAACCCTCATAGAACCTGTTTTAACCTATCTTAAATCCATAGGATTCTCACAAACCTTTGTTAGAATGATGTAGAAACAATACCCATTCAGATTCCCAGCCGGTTAGTCGAAATCGTGGCCCTCAGTTGCTGAACCTCGATCGGCCGAATGGCTTGATACAGCCCGGCGAATGACTGGGTCATCCGGTCCCCATTCGCCGAACCAGGGCTCCATTCGACAGTCCTCCTTCGGTCGACCAGCACTCATTCGATCGGTCATAGTCTCATTCGCCCCACACCTCATTTGGTAGAACCATTCGACCAAGAAGCTTCATTCGTCCTTCCCTCATTCGATCGAGACATAGTCCATCGGCCAACCCTTCATTCGACCAAACACCCATTCGACAATCCTTCATTCGACCACGTACAGTCGGGCCATTGAGCCACTCAATCGGCCCAGGTTATTCGGGCCAAGTCTTCATTCGGCAACAACCCTTCTGGCCCAATATCCACTCGGTTAGCCCAAGTGGTTCGACCCAAATCCAGTCGGCATAGGTTTTTACAGCCCATGGTTATATCGAGTTGGATGGGGTGGTTAGGCATGGGATCTAGTGGTTAGTGTGTATACATATGTTGATCATGGTGTGTATGATTGCATGGAAAATACATGCATGATGCGTGAGTTGCATGGGAAGTAAACAAGTGTGTGTGTGCATGCACTTTATAGTGAGTGTGCATAGACTTGGGTTACAACATGCATGCATGAGTTGATCATGGGTGTACACACATAAAAGTTAGTAGAGAGTTACAAGAGAAACGTCTAATAGGGTTTTATTAACAAGAGATTTTATAAATTATCTCATACTATAAAAGAGTGTGTTGAAATCAAAGAGACTAAAGAATCTCATAAGAATTGAGTGTTGATTAAAGTGTTAACACTTAACTCTAAGAGAATCCATAAAAGTCTTATAACTAATCTAGATAATTTACAATAAATTGTCTAAGTTTAGTTAATCAATACATTGGTCAAGTATCTTTGAACACGCAAATCTTAATAAACGGGCCGGGATGGCCCAGTGGGTTTAATATAAGCCCATCATATTTAATTTCGTCTCTTAAATTAATTATGTTTTTATAAAAGAAAGTAAATTATAAACCTTGTTAAATTAATTAAATGATTTCTAAATAAAAGATTAACTTAAAATAAATTACTTAAAAATGTGTTAAATTAAGACTGGAATGTAACCAGATAAAAACCCTACTCATTTAGGGTTTATCTTGGGACTTGGGTAACTCAAGGGAATTAAGTTAGATCAATTAGAAAGAGTCATAGAAATACATTAGTAATCTAGGACACTTAGTTGCACACCGAGACCAAACCCTAGTTACGACGTTATTATACATACTTATCGTATTCGAATTCTCTTAAAACAACTCAGGTGCTAAATATACATAAGCAACAGTGAAAGAGCGCGCATTATCTTTCGTGAATCATTTGCACAGCAACACAGGTGAGTTCATTGCCCCTTTTCTAAACATTTTTGTTTTTAAACGCGGGGCTGAAAAGCATGCGTAAACTGTTTTATTTAAACTGTTTATTTAAATGCTTTTATTTATTATATGTTTTACATATATATGTTGTTGATACTCCTAGACTCCTGTCTAGGAAATTATTAAACAAATCAAATATCCAAACTTATTAAAGTACTCTTATGAGTAATACTTTAAATTTAAACTCTAAATCAACCCTTAGTCCATCAAGCTCAAATTCAAGAATCTAAATTCAAAGTGAAATCAAATGAACAAAATCAAGAGATCACATTCAAAGGAATCATAACTCAGTGTGAGATCTGAGATCCAAGAATCATAATCAAATCAATTATCATTGTGAATCATGGGAATTCAAAAGATCAAGATCAAGAGACTCAAGGAATCAGAAATCATAAATGTGTGTGAATCATTGAAATAATGAAATCATTACAATCTAATGAAATCATTAATACTCAAGTCAAGGTGGATGTCAGTTGTATAGGGAATCAAGACCACGTGTAACACACATATAAAGTCCCTTCAGGTATAGAAGACTCTCGTAGTCAGGCTATACGGGCAACAACGTGAACTATCAAATGAGATCGATATCAAAGTCAAAATCATGAGAATCAAGAGATCAAGAATCAAAGGATATCCTTAAAGTCCCCGCATGTACAGAAGACCTTTGGGTCAAGCTGTAAGGGCAAAACATTAAAATCCCGCTCAGTTCAGGTGTACTCCTTGTGAGTTATGCCTGACATGGGTCACGTGTGAGAGGTTACAACTTGGACAGCCATCAACAACTAAGTCTAATTGATTGAGTTAAATAAGGCCCAATCATCATGTCTTAGTTGTAATTAAATGTTTTATTTATGTAATTAAATATTTAACATTTATTTCTATTACTGACTTTTGGGAAATCATATATCTATGATGAACTCAAGAGAATCAAAGGCAAATCAAATTTTGGGAAAACCAATTCTAAATCAGAGGTGTGTAGGGTAAAAATGCTTAATTATCATTAACAACAGTGTCATATGCGTATTAGTATGTTGTGGGATGCCGTCTGGGCGGGCTTGTAGGCTCGACTCAGGGGTATGCCCTATATATAAGCATACCGATATGGATATTACATTGAAGTTAATGAGGTTAGGGTCTTTACGGAAAGGGATTTTCAAATCATTATCAATTCATTTTCAAATCATTATCAATTCATTTTCAAATCATTATCAAATCATTTTCCAAATCATTTTCAAATACTAAACTACATGAACTCACCAACCATGTGTTGACTTGATCTTTTTGCATGACTTCTCAGGTGACGAACAGGTCAGCTGAAGAGTTATTTCTTTTGGACTAGGTTACAGATAGAGGACCTAGCTTTTTGGACTGCATACTCTTGGACTTCATACCAAGTTATTTTGTAAATCTTGTGCATACACACAAGATGAAGACTTATGATGTGATTGTAGATTTACATTGTTAAATTATGAACTTATCTGATGTAATTTAACCTTGTAATTCTATTTTGCTTAGCAAGTTTCTCCTTTATATATATCATGTGCAATGTAAACAATCTGATCATTTCGATTATCACTCACGATATCGCGCCCCGGGAACCTTCCGCCCGACGGGGAAACCCGATCCTACCCCGCCGGCTCGGGGTGTGATAGATTGGTATCAGAGCCTTGGTTATAGAGAAATATAGGTCATTATTTAAACGGTTTGGCCTAGACTATAACCTAGGGACCCTGCATGTAGAGAACATAGGAATTAGGAATTTACTTGCATTGTGTCTTCTGCATTCGATCATTGCACTAACCAATGTTCCATTGGTTATGATTAGAATGTCACCAAGAAGACAACCATCACCGCCTCTCTCTTCACAGGAGACGGACCCAACAGTCGAGGCGCTTGCAACCCTGATCACCGAACAGTTGGTGGCGGTTCTCCCTGGAATCATCACCCGGATCAGGAACAGTGAGGAATTTGCTAGGAACTTCCCACTACTTGCTGCAGAGAAGAAGGAACCGGAAGGAGGAGAAACAAGCAAGAAGCGAAAGCGGTGTTGTTCTAAGAAATCAAGAGAACTCGTAATCTACACCGAGGCCATTCCTCTTCGCCAGATGGCCGTTGCTCCAGAGTCAGAGGATCGTAAGTGTTATGCTGGAAAATTTCCTTTATGTGCCACGTGCGGTCTTCACCATGCTAAGGATAAACTGTGCAAACATTGTCTGAACTACGGAGGAAAAGGACACTGGAGTCGTGATTGTAAAAATCCCCCGACTCATAACCAGAATCCTGGAAACACTACATATCCTCTTCCCCGATACAGAAAGGATTGCTACGTGTGCGGACTGTCCGAACACATTGCACGAGACTGCCCCGTGAGGATATCTTCCACAAGTCCTGCACATTCTAAGGGAAAAGCTTCCCTCTGTTCAGTTTGTCACCACCATCATCGAGCTGAACTCTCATGTGTACCATGCACGCATTGTGGAGAGACGGGACACTGGAAGCAGCAGTGCAGGTCATCAACAACCTCTACTCCCCGTCAATATGTTGGTGCATATCCTAAATGTGCCAGATGTGGTTTTCACCATGATGAGGAGAAACCTTGTAAACACTGTCTGAATTGTGGAAGATATGGACACTGGATCCAACAGTGTCGGTTGAATTCGACTAGGAAACAGAAACAAAAAGTGAGCACCTCTACTTCCTCTCAACACAACAACAACTGCTACACGTGCGGAATGCACGGACATTTCGTGAGGGACTGTCCTAGGAAAATGCCTCTAGCAGACCCAGCAGTCACTGAGGAACTACTTGCTTTACCAGCTCCTGGGAACATTCGGAGTCCGATGACCCCACAGGTATGCATATTTCATACTGTTATGTTAAATTGCTTATCAGAATGCTAATTTTAAAAGCATACTCTGTTGTGACTTTAGAAACAATGAATTCAAGGAAACTGTAAGAAGTTAGTTACAAATAAGATAATAGGAATAGTAACCTAAGGAAGTCTTAGGTCAAATAAACGTTAAGTAAATAAATAAAGGTAAGGTGAGTCTTAATTACAGTCTAGTTACTATAGTTAGGAAAATAACCTTATTTAGTAGAATAATAGAAGGCCATAGATAGTTAGATGCTAAAGCTAGTATGTAAACTATTATTCCGTCACCTAGAACTATAGAACTCAAATCATTTGATTTAGAGAACCTCGGTTCTAGGATATCAAGAAAGGATGACCTTAAGAACTGTGCTAGAATCATAGCTAAATTAGGATAAGTAGACCAAGAGAAAGCAGTTAGGAATGCAAGGCAAGGATATACCAAAGATAAATATTCCGAATAAAAGATGGGCATTCCAAGCTATGGTAATGCTATTCGGATGGAAGAATGCTTCCGTGGTTTTCATGAACCACATGAACCGAGTGTGCATATTGTATCTGGATCAAATTATCATTTTCACTAAGGATGGTATAATGATTCATCTTAGCGACAAGACAGAACGCGAACAACATATCAGGGATAATCTAGAGTTGTAAAGGAAGAACAACCCTATGTTAAATTCTTAAATTGTGAAGTAAGGATAAGAATAAGTAACAGTTGGAAACAACATTTACAATAGGTTTCAGTAAGTCACATGATTTTGGGTAGGAGTGAGGTAGATATACATCACCTCACAGTGAGTGTAGGATTACTTAGAAGGGATAAACCATTACCTTTATTCCAATAGTAATACCATATCTTAGGTAGACCTTCCCGACATATAAGTCCACTTTTAAAGTTGAGAACAAATTAAACAGATGGTGAAGTATGTATACGGTTATATCAAATAACCTAAGAATTCACCATGTGACGTAAGAATCTTAATCAGACGATCAAGATTTAGAGTTGTCAGAGTCACCTATGAAAGCTTTAAGGAGTGTGTCAGATGGTAGAACAGAAAGACAGTTTGAGATAAATCGGATGAAATACCTACTACCAAAATGGTGGGTGGATTCCGGTGATAAGTCAATCCAGAAGACTTACTCTTGAGAAGACACACGTGCCAGATAATCAGTGCCTCCAAGTGCCGATAAAATGTATAGAGACTTACAGAGATTTTATTGCTGACCAGGAATGAAGAAGGACATAGCCGAATATGTCGGCAGATGTCTTACGTGTGCAAGAGTAAAGGCGGAACACCAAAAACCGTCAGGGTTACTGGAACAGCCTGAAATTCCGCTCTGGAAGTGAGAACAAACAGCTATGGATTTAGATGCCAAGCTACCCCGCACTTCCAGTGGTCATGATACCGTTTGAGTTATCAATGATCGATTGAAAAAAATCTACCTATTTCTTGCTAAGACAGGAGATTTCATGATAGATAAACTGACACATTATACAACAATGAGATAGTGGTACGACACAGTGTATCATTGTCTATCAACTTGGATAGAGATAGCAAATCCACGTTAAGGTTCTGACTAACATCGCAGAAACCTATAGGGATGTATTTAAATCTGAATATAGCTCACCATCCACTAACGGACGGTCGAAGCTAAAGTACGACACAGACTCTGGAGGATATGTTGAGAATCTGTGTGTTAAGTTTCGGTGGAAACTGAGACCCTCATTTGCCACTGATCAACTTCTCCTACAACAGCAGTTATAACAGTAGCATCGGAGGTGCACCGTTCAAGGCTCTCTATGGTCGAGACAACGGTCACCGATCTGTTGGACTGAAGTGGGAGATAACCGTATAACTGGGCCGGAACTTAACCAGGAAACCACTGATAAGATTGCCCAGATTCAACGAAGATTGCAAGCTACAAGAAGCGGACAGAAAAGCTACGCCGATAAACGACGAAAGCCGTTGAAATTCCAAGTGGGAGACCGTGTCATGTTAGAGGTTTCCCCATGGAAAGGTGTAGTACGTTTTGGAAAGAAAGGCAAGTTAGCACCACGATACGTAGGACCGTTCGGAATTATTGAACGTATTGGTCCTGTAGCGTACAGACTGAGACTACCAGATGAGCTCAGTGGTGTGCATGACGTGTTTCACGTCTCGAACTTAAAGAAATGCCTTGCTGAGGAATCATTCGTCATTCCAATCGAAGAGATTCAAGTGGATGATCAGTTGCATTTTATCGAAGAACCTTTAGAGATTATGGACCGCAAAGTCAAGCAACTGAGGCGAAGCCGTATTCCAATTGTAAAGGTTCGATGGAATTCAAGGCGCGGACCCGAGTTTACTTGGGAACGTGAAGATCGCATGAAGTTAAAGTATCCCCAACTGTTTGAAGAGGAAGCCGTACCCGATAATAATTCTTAAATTTCGGGACGAAATTTCTCTAACAAGGGGAGACTGTAACATCAGTGCCGGAACCGTCACCGGAACAGTGATCCATACAGAACATGAACAGTAATCGGGTACATACTTTATGTAATTCAGTGTATTTCATATCCATGTTAAGTTTCAGTATCATTTCATGTGATCAAAACAGTGAATTCATAACCATTTCAGAGAAACAAGTTCAGAACAATGGTTCTTGAGTCAGATAATTATCTAGCAACACAGAACCATCAAGTGACTATTTGTTAGGATCTTATTACGTATAAACGTATGTGAGGCTTTACAGAACAAAACGAAATGGATGTCGTTATGTGAATGCTAAACCGACGGATTATTTGTATAGGTGACGATTTATACGAATAAATCTGAAAGTTTAACGTTCTGAATGATATTCAATAATTAGAAAACAATATTGAAAAGTGTAGTAATCGTCGTATTTATTCGGGTGACGATTCGAACAAATACGCGCGATGACCGCGCGATTCGATTTAAACGTTAAATAAATATTTTGAAATTTAAAATAATTAAAAGATATTTAGTTAATTTATTAGGAATCACAATCTAAAATAATTTTAAGAAACCTATTTTAAAATCGATGTCGTTTCGTTACGAAAACGATAGAAAACCGACGTTTCTACGCGAAACCACGCGAAACCGAACGAACCCGAACATAACCGGGTAAACCCAAGCCATTAATTGTGGCATTTAATGCCACAACAACCCACAACCACCAGCTATCATCATCCCCATCGTCACTCTCTCTCTACACTCCCTCTCTAAAACCTCTCTCTACCTTCTCTCTTCAAGAACTCACCCAAATCACAACCATTTTTGGTGTTTTTGGTGTCAAAACAACCACTATCACTTGTAGATCATGAAAGTACAAGGGATCTAAGCTTTTATCCATCTGATTCGAGGTAAATTTGTGATTTAGGTGCGGTTTAAGGGTTTTGAAAACCCTAATCTTGAACCCTCATAGAACCGGTTTTAACCTATCTTAAATCCATAGGATTCTCACAAACCTTTGTTAGAATGATGTAGAAACAATACCCATTCAGATTCCCAGCCGGTTAGTCAAAATCGTGGCCCTCAGTTGCTGAACCTCGATCGGCCGAATGGCTTGATACAGCCCGGCGAATGACTGGGTCATCCGGTCCCCATTCGCCGAACCAGGGCTCCATTCGACAGTCCTCCTTCGGTCGACCAGCACTCATTCGATCGGTCATAGTCTCATTCGCCCCACACCTCATTTGGTAGAACCATTCGACCAAGAAGCTTCATTCGTCCTTCCCTCATTCGATCGAGACATAGTCCATCGGCCAACCCTTCATTCGACCAAACACCCATTCGACAATCCTTCATTCGACCATGTACAGTCGGGCCATTGAGCCACTCAATCGGCCCAGGTTATTCGGGCCAAGTCTTCATTCGGCAACAACCCTTCTGGCCCAATATCCACTCAGTTAGCCTAAGTGGTTCGACCCAAATCCAGTCGGCATAGGTTGTTACAGCCCATGGTTATATCGAGTTGGATGGGGTGGTTAGGCATGGGATCTAGTGGTTAGTGTGTATACATATGTTGATCATGGTGTGTATGATTGCATGGAAAATACATGCATGATGCGTGAGTTGCATGGGAAGTAAACAAGTGTGTGTGTGCATGCACTTTATAGTGAGTGTGCATAGACTTGGGTTACAACATGCATGCATGAGTTGATCATGGGTGTACACACATAAAAGTTAGTAGAGAGTTACAAGAGAAATGTCTAATAGGGTTTTATTAACAAGAGATTTTATAAATTATCTCATACTATAAAAGAGTGTGTTGAAATCAAAGAGACTAAAGAATCTCATAAGAATTGAGTGTTGATTAAAGTGTTAACACTTAACTCTAAGAGAATCCATAAAAGTCTTATAACTAATCTAGATAATTTACAATAAATTGTCTAAGTTTAGTTAATCAATACATTGGTCAAGTATCTTTGAACACGCAAATCTTAATAAACGGGCCGGGATGGCCCAGTGGGTTTAATATAAGCCCATCATGTTTAATTTTGTTTCTTAAATTAATTATGTTTTTATAAAAGAAAGTAAATTATAAACCTTGTTAAATTAATTAAATGATTTCTAAATAAAAGATTAACTTAAAATAAATTACTTAAAAATGTGTTAAATTAAGACTGGAATGTAACCAGATAAAAACCCTACTCATCTAGGGTTTATCTTGGGACTTGGGTAACTCAAGGGAATTAAGTTAGATCAATTAGAAAGAGTCATAGAAATACATTAGTAATCTAGGACACTTAGTTGCACACCGAGACCAAACCCTAGTTACGACGTTATTATACATACTTATCGTATTCGAATTCTCTTAAAACAACTCAGGTGCTAAATATACATAAGCAACAGTGAAAGAGCGCGCATTATCTTTCGTGAATCATTTGCACAGCAACACAGGTGAGTTCATTGCCCCTTTTCTAAACATTTTTGTTTTTAAACGCGGGGCTGAGAAGCATGCGTAAACTGTTTTATTTAAACTGTTTATTTAAATGCTTTTATTTATTATATGTTTTACATATATATGTTGTTGATACTCCTAGACTCCTGTCTAGGAAATTATTAAACAGATCAAATATCCAAACTTATTAAAGTACTCTTATGAGTAATACTTTAAATTTAAACTCTAAATCAACCCTTAGTCCATCAAGCTCAAATTCAAGAATCTAAATTCAAAGTGAAATCAAATGAACAAAATCAAGAGATCACATTCAAAGGAATCATAACTCAGTGTGAGATCTGAGATCCAAGAATCATAATCAAATCAATTATCATTGTGAATCATGGGAATTCAAAAGATCAAGATCAAGAGACTCAAGGAATCAGAAATCATAAATATGTGTGAATCATTGAAATAATGAAATCATTACAATCTAATGAAATAATTAATACTCAAGTCAAGGTGGATGTCAGTTGTATAGGGAATCAAGACCACGTGTAACACACATATAAAGTCCCTTCAGGTATAGAAGACTCTCGTAGTCAGGCTATACGGGCAACAACGTGAACTATCAAATGAGATCGATATCAAAGTCAAAATCATGAGAATCAAGAGATCAAGAATCAAAGGATATCCTTAAAGTCCCCACATGTACAGAAGACCTTTAGGTCAAGCTGTAAGGGCAAAACATTAAAATCCCGCTCAGTTCAGGTGTACTCCTTGTGAGTTATGCCTGACATGGGTCACGTGTGAGAGGTTACAACTTGGACAGCCATCAACAACTAAGTCTAATTGATTGAGTTAAATAAGGCCCAATCATCATGTCTTAGTTGTAATTAAATGTTTTATTTATGTAATTAAATATTTAACATTTATTTCTATTACTGACTTTTGGGAAATCATATATCTATGATGAACTCAAGAGAATCAAAGGCAAATCAAATTTTGGGAAAACCAATTCTAAATCAGAGGTGTGTAGGGTAAAAATGCTTAATTATCATTAACAACAGTGTCATATGTGTATTAGTATGTGGTGGGATGGCGTCTGGGCGGGCTTGTAGGCTCGACTCAGGGGTATGCCCTATATATAAGCATACCGATATGGATATTACATTGAAGTTAATGAGGTTAGGGTCTTTACCGAAAGGGATTTTCAAATCATTATCAATTCATTTTCAAATCATTATCAATTCATTTTCAAATCATTATCAAATCATTTTCAAATACTAAACTACATGAACTCACCAACCATGTGTTGACTTGATCTTTTTGCATGACTTCTCAGGTGACGAACAGGTCAACTGAAGAGTTATTTCTTTTGGACTAGGTTACAGATAGAGGACCTAGCTTTTTGGACTGCATACTCTTGGACTTCATACCAAGTTATTTTGTAAATCTTGTGCATACACACAAGATGAAGACTTATGATGTGATTGTAGATTTACATTGTTAAATTATGAACTTATCTGATGTAATTTAACCTTGTAATTCTATTTTTCTTAGCAAGTTTCTCCTTTATATATATCATGTGCAATGTAAACAATCTGATCATTTCGATTATCACTCACGATATCGCGCCCCGGGAACCTTCCGCCCGACGGGGAAACCCGATCCTACCCCGCCGGCTCGGGGTGTGACATTTTTACCCTTAACACAATCCCATGACTCCTTCTGTTTGTTGTCCCTGTAATTACAATTATTTGAAATCTATGTTGACTTCATAAGTTCATCATACAATATGATCAACCAAAGTAATTGTATAAACAGTTATAAATGCTTTGTTAAATAAATAAATAAACAGTCATACTCGAGTAGACTAGTCTGTCAATCTAGGTACTTAGTAGTTAGGGAATCTGTAAATATCCTCAAACATACGACCTACAAGTCAAACGGTCTAGCTAGGACTTCTTGAAATGTAGGGTTTATGTTTCGTCTGTTTTGGCGTATGTTATCTCTGATATTTCCCAGGCTTTCCCTTGAAAATGATTTATTGATTCGTCTGATTCTGTTACAAGATGTACTTGATTCGTTGATCATAGAATACTAGATTCGTTGATCAATTGTACACTTGATTCATTGTTCAACAAACACTTGATTTGTAGAACATTGAATATTGTCTTTGCAAAGATTGTTTCGTTTGATTCGTTTGAAATCCCACACTTGTTTCGTCAAAATGTTTCGTATGATTCGTTGAACTCACCCACTTGATTTGTCAAAAATGTTCCGTTTGATTCATTGAACTCACACACTTGTTTTGTCAAAATGTCTAGTTTGATTTGTTTGAAATGTTTTGATTTGTTGAAATGTTTAGTTTAACTCGATTATTCACTTAATTTATAAGTAAATCAGTTAGTAAACCTGCATAAAATCTTCCTAGACATGGTCTAGGATAACATTTATATATATGTAAAACATATAAATTTAAAAGAATTTAAGTAAACAATTTAAATAACAGTTTACGCATGCTTCTCAGCCCCGCGTTTTAAAACAAAAATGTTAGAAAAGGGGCAATGAACTCACCTGTGTTGCTATGTAATGATCTAACACGAATGCGCACTCTTGTTGTGGCTAGGTTTCTTCAGTTCCTGAGTTATTTTATAAGAATTCGAATATAATAAGTACGCGTAATAGTCGTTGTGCCTAAGTCTTTGTCATGGTGTGTGTAACTAAGTGTCTTAGTACTAAGTGCATCTAGAATCTAATCTAACTTAGTTACCCTTTTTAATGATCCCAATTCCCATAGTTTATCATAATAATTTACTTTTACATTTTTAGAAATTTCGGCAGAGTTTCCTTTGTTTCTAGTTCAAATCCAGACAATTATATTGTCTCTTTCATAACAAAATCCCAATCAATGATCTTACAACATACTTTTATAACTAAGTAAACTTAAAAGAAATCAATGACATTTACATAAAGTCCATTTTATTTTAATTTAACAAGATTTTAGAAAACTATTAAATTAACTTTTAAATAAGTTCACTATACCATTATTTTTATCAAAATATTATTACTCAAATTTACATAATCGTTTAAGGTATGATGGGCCTAACTAAGCCCCACTGGGCCCAAGTAAGCCCATTGATCGAATTTGAGTCCTTTGCTTCATTCAACATGGCCCATTAACGTGTCTACGTTAATTGTACATGTCAAGTCTTTTAATAGGTTAGTGTTAATGATTAAGACAACACCCACGTTTAGTTCATTGTTTTCATTGCTACATGTCTCCAATTATAAATCCCTTTGTTTTAACCCAATTGTTAGATAGCAATAACCTATGTTTTCTTAGCCCATTTTGTCTCTTGGGAGTTACATCTTAATGTTATACAAGGAAATCCCAAAGATTCACCTTATGCATACACACATAATATATTCCATACATGTGTATATATCCTTGAATTCCTATGCTTTATATCCCTCTAAATCATCATGTTTCATCGAATTCAAATTGCATGCCTCACTAACCAGCGAACCTTTGGGCCCAGGCCAAGGTTCGGCTAACTAACCTTCCCAACCCTTAGGGTTCGTCTAAGGCTATGGTTCGCTGGTCCTCCGGTTAAACGAGTAGCGTTCGCCATGCATGCAGGTTCGGCCTGCAAAGGTTCGCTTCATGAGAGCTCGTGGGTAATAAGGTTCGTCAAGCAAATCTTGTGAGTCCTAGGTTCGGGACTAACTAAGGTTCGGCTAAAGAGGGTTCGTCGCCTGCAAGGGTTCGTTGCATGTGATCACAGGGTTCGTTGCAGTTGGTGGTCAGAGTTAACAGGTTCGGTGCATGTGGCCAGCAGGGTTCGTTCCAGAAAGGAGGGTTCGGCCAGGCAAAAAAGGTTCGGCTAGGGAACTGATGGGTTCGGCCGATGAGTCTCACGAACCTGTAAAGGTTTTGGCATCCCCATCCTCGTCTTAACGAGCTAAACCTGTTATAAATCCACTTCTAATAACAACCAATGGCTTATAACACCTTAACCTAAGTGATTTAAGTATCTAAAATCGATTAACACTACAAAACCCATTGGAATCGTGACACACACACACTAACCGATTTTAACTCAAACATTACCTCAATTTCAGTGGATGAATGTCTAAATTCTTGTACTTTCGTGATCTACGTGCCGAGATGAACGTCTTGACACCTAGATTGGTTGAATCCGCCAAAAGATCGTCACTAAATCGTAGAGAGAAGGAGAAGGGTTTGCTTCTAGAGAGAGGGAGGGTGAAAACGAAAATGAGGGTAAATGGTGGTTGGTGGTGGTGGGTGGTTCAATAAATGACCACATTTATTGTTTAAAGATACCTAGTGGTTCGGTCTCGCTTGGTTTCGCGTAACATGCCGGTTTCGCGTAGTTTTCGCGACGAAACGACACGATTTTAAAAATAGAAATCATTTAATTATTTCAGGTTGTGATTCCTAATAAATTAACTAATATCTTCTTGATTATTAAATTTAAAATATTAATTTACTGTTTAATTCGAAATGTACGGTCGTCGCGCGTATTAGTTCGAATCGTCACCCGTACGAACACGGCAATAACTATACCTTTCAATCTTGTTTTCTAATTATAGAATATCATTCAGAACGTTAAAATTTCAGATATATTCGTACAGATCGTCACCTATACGAATAACCCGTCAATTTAGCATTCACGTAACGATATTCGTGTGTCTTGTTCCTTTACAGCCTCACATACGTTTATACATAATAACTCCTAAACAAATAATCACATGATGGTTCTGTATTGTCAAATAATTATCTGACTCAAGAACCATTGTTCTGAACTGTGTTTCTGTTAAATGTATCTGAAATTGTTTCCATGACAACACACTATGATAATGATAAATGATATGAATATGAAAAGTACTGAATGTATATGATTCGTACCTGTCTTACTGTTCATATGCTGTAAAGATCACTGTTCCGGTGACGGTTCCGGCACTAATGTTACAGCAAAGCTTGTACCCATGCATTGAGATACGTGAAAGCTAAACTATGCGAATGCTAAGCTTTATCTATATATGAGATACGTAATTGCCAAACATTGCTAAAGCAAGGCTTGTATCTGCATATATGAGATATGTGAATTCTAAACTATGTGTGTGCACAGCTTGTGTTTATATATGAGATACGTAATTGCCAAACATTGCTAGAGCAAGGCTTGTATCTGCATATATGAGATACATAAACGCTAAACTATTCAGATGCTAAGCTTAAACCAATTCATGAGATACGTAATGGCTAAACTATGCTAGAGCAAAGCTTGTATCTTTCGTGGGCTACGTAAATGCAAAACTATGCTAGAGCAAAGTTTGTACCCATGCATGAGATTGGTGAAAGCTAAACTATGATTTGTGAAACAATTGTGTTTGTACAACTTACTCTAAAGCTAATCTACATGAATGCTATAGACTTGTAAACTTTTAAACAGTACACTAAAGCTATGATGAAGACCGGATTGAATGGTAGGTAAAATGCTTAATTATCATTAACAACAATGTCATATGTGGTTTAGTATGTGGTGGGATGGCATCTGGGCGGGTCGTAGGCTCGACCCTTTTGTATGCTCTATATATAAGCATACGGAATTGGATATTACATGTGATGTTAATGAGATTAAGGTTGTTACCGAAAGAGGTTTGCTAAAGCTATTTTCAACTTTTAAACTATATGAACTCACCAACCATTGTGTTGACTTTGTTTTCTTACATGCTTTCTCAGGTGATGCACATGTTTAAGCTAAGGCTCAGGATTTCATGCTAGGATGCCCAGATAGAGGACCTAGTAGACTTTTGGAAAGCACATATTTTGTTATTGACGCGAGTCATTTTTGATATCTTGTACAGAAACAAGATAGAAACATTTAATTCTTTTGATAGGTTTACTCAGTTAAATTATCAAACATTGATATTGTAATTTAACTTTGTAATCCTAGTTTGATGCTTTATTGTGCTTTAGTTATTCTCAATGTTGATGCTATGTGAACAATCTGATCATCACGATTATAACTCACGATATCGCGCCCCAAGAACCTTCCGCCCGACGGGAAACTCGATCCGTCCCGCTGGCTCGGGGTATGACACTACATCCCGACATCATATATTTTTGAGCCTTCATTACGTTTATTATTCTTAATCTATTTCTTTCTTGTTCTCCTTTAATAAGTATTTAATTACTACTTGGAAGTTGTAGTTTTATTATCTTTTCTTTGCAAATTATTTGAGCATTATTTTTCGACAACCAATCCATTCCTATAACAACGTCAAACCCTCCCAATATCATAGGGTGTAATTTGACTTGTAATTGGTGCTCATCTGGTTAATCATACAATCATCAATTACTTTTACTATCCTTGAAGTTTTGCCTATAGCCGTCTCTACTTCAAAAGGTTGAGCCAACTCAATTTCTGGTTTATTCAGAATTTTGCTAAATGCATGAGAAACAAAACTTTTGCTAGCACCAGAATCAAACAATATATGTGCAGGTACTTGGTTTATTAAGAACGTACCCGTTACGACTTCTTCATTCCTTCTGGCTTCTTCTGCTGTCATAGTGTATGCTCTCGCTTTAGCCCCATCAACCTTCTTTGCATAATTCTTCCTAGATTTGGGGCAATCCATAATTCTGTGTCTTGAGTCTCCACAATTGAAACACCCTACTGATTTATTCTCTGTACAGTTTGGGACAATATGGCCGATTCTTCCACATCAGAAACAAGTTAAGCAGGTTGGATTACTTTCACGACACCTTCCCTTATGGAGCTTATGACATGTTTTGCACCGAGTTTTCAAATTCCCTTTGAATTTCTTCCTTGTAGTTCCTTTAGTAGCCTTAAGATCATCTCCTACCTCATCTATTTTTCTTTTCTCCCCTGGTGCTCTACCGTGATCTCCATATTACTCGATAAACAAGGTGCAGCTCATATCTACCGCCGCTTTAAAAGTCCGGGGAACCGTTGCCAAAAGAGCTTTTCGAATTACAGCGGGTAAACCTTGAGCAGCGATTGTTTAATTGTATCCCACTGATTGTTTAATTGTATCCCACCAGAAAAGAGCTTCTGATACGAAAGAATGAGCAGCGAACTTCACAGCTTGTCTCGCTCCACATTCACCGATATTTATAACTGCTTCCATCACATTGACCCACTGAAAAGTGCCTATCGCATCCTTCTTTCCATCAAAAACTGGAGGACTACAACCTTTAAAAGCTTTATAATCACATCTGTTTCGTCTGCGATTCCTTGGTCTTTCCTCTTCTTCTTGTTCCTCTTCTTCTGTTTCTTAGTCAGTTTCTTCATCTTCCTCGTCAGTTCCTTCCTCCTCATGCTCATTTTCTTTGTCATCTTTATTACCACCTTTATCATGCGTATTTTTGTCGAGAATTCCGTCACCTTTCTCCTTGATCCTCGGGTTGCCCCCAATATCATCCTCATCATCTTCATCCTCGCTCTCATCTTCCACAGTAACCACTTTCTCCTTGCCTTTCTTGCTACTACCCTCTCCGCTATTTTTATAATTATTATCTTTTCTCAATTGCTTTTTCACGTGAGCAGTAGTGGTAGTTAAAATTTTTGGCATGGCACTTTTGAATGAAGCATTAAACTGAGATGAGATCATTTTCTGTAGATCAGTAGCTGTCATTTCTCCAATTGGCTTGTTTTTGTTAGTATTCGTATCCCTTGCCTTCATTTTTCCACGACCTCTACCACGTCCGGCCATGATAAGTCGTATAATACCTATAATATTTACCTAAGTGTTAATCTCGGGTAAATATTAAAATGTCTAATAAATAATTATAGGACCCATTGTACTTATTTACTATCCAATTTAATATTCCGCCCATTTTCACACTGGTAAATATTAGGACACCTAAATAACCTATTTATGTAAACTCTTTATGAATAAGAAAATTCTAAATTCTTTGATAGGTATAACGTTATGTAGTGTTGGAGTAGCTAATTGCAACTTTTCACTTCCTTATAAATATCCAAGTATTTTGAAATTTCATTTATGTAACATCCTGAAAATTTTCTAATACAAGTTATTTGAACTTACGAATACGTAACGAATAATAAACTTGCTGGGAAACAGACGAAAAATAAACAAGATCAGTTCACGAAATTTACGTACTCGAAATGGATTCGAGAACACCAGTTCTCGAAACACCTGTACTCGAAATTTCCCCATTTCGAGAACCAGAATTTCGGGTACACTGCCTATATATATGAGTGCCTTGGGAAACGTGCATACCTTTGGCTGGAAGCACATTCTCTCTCGAGTACACGAAGTAAGGTTCAAAAACTTCAAGGATCAGCTGTAAATCGCTGAGGAAGGAGAAAGAACGCATAGGAAGCTACCAGGGGGTCATCTACCATCAAGTAAGTGTTCTAAACTAGAAAGTTAGGATTTTTATGAAAAAGTGAACTTATGCATAAAGCTCCCACCTTTATGCATAAAGTTCGAGACTTTGAGGTTCCAATGTGTTGGTAACAAACACTCATGGTGGTCATTCGCAAATGTTCCAAGTATTACTTGTTCGCAAACATACTGTATTGGTCATTCGCAAATGTTCCAAGTATTACTTGTTCGCAAACATACTTGGATTGGTCATTCGCAAATGTTACAGGTATAAACTATTTGCAAACATACCCGTGTTGGTCATTCGCAAATGTTCCAAGTATTGATACTTGTATTCTAAATTTCCTTTTGCAAATATCCCTCTGTAATGATACCAAGTATACTCTTATGGTTCGCACTTAATCGTTACCACTCATTTATTATAATATTTTTTTTTAAATTTATCTAATTACTATTATGTATTTATATTCTTTTCTCTCTCCATAATTACGTTATTTACTTAATTTCTTCCTTTATAATTTTTCCCCAATTCTCGATAAAGTTTTCAAATCTCCTTTTTACAACATATATTTATATATATATATATATATATATATATTTTCCCGAAATTTTACAACTTTACAGAAATCACTTACATACACTTAAAGAATTGATATCTTATCTAACCTTATACATTTTCCTCCTAAATTAATATTAAATACAATTTTACCCCAAATTTACAAAATAACCTTTCTGGCTTTCTCTTCCAAAATTTTTCTTTTATAATTACAATACGCTGGTTTACTAGTTTAGTTCACTAATCAAGTACCAAATTATTCGGTCCAATCTAGGCAAACCTTAAACCAGTATCTTGGTGTAACACCCCGACCAATGGCGGAAACATCGGGGCGGCACGAAGTGTAGATTGTTCATAGCACAAGGTATAAAGTTGTAAATAGTTCAAAAATTAAACTCAAACATTTATTTCATTGCTTCAATGATCAAACCTTAACTATTACATCATTTCAATTATAATACATTGAATACAAATTAAACGTAAACTAATCCAAATTCAACAATATGTCTAACTGGCATTCCCACCTGAAACATGTTTAAAATCAAGTGTCAACTATGAATAGTTGGTGAGTTTCATAGGTTTGTACACTCACACAAAAATATGTTTACAAAAATGTTATAAATGATGTCTTATGTGAACACAAAGCATAATGAACATAGTTAAAATGAACTAGCAAGTAAATCAGATCAAGTGATGTCAAATGATGTTTGACCAATGTTTAGCACTATAAACAATGCTCAAGCTAGCAAACTATCACCACGGGCTTCCCCAAAAGGGTAAATCAAACATTGGTGGGATGGTCAGTCCAATAGATCTATCATAGTCACTAAATGTGTGTGATCAATGCCTATCCTTAACTAAAGTTCACAAACTATAAAGCCATTAGCTAAGTTCACGTGAAAATGTTTAAAAGTTAAGATAAGTTCAATGATAACATGTTTCACCCCAAAAGTTCAAAATAAGTAAAAGAGGGGCTAAGAAGACTCACCTTTTGATGAGTTTGATAGCTTTGCAATAGATAATCAAATAATAGCTCAACTTGTCCCAAACAAGTTCAATGCCAACCTAGAGAATTCATCATGTGTAAGTTCTAGTAGCTATGACTTTTAATAAATACCTAAAGTCTAGATAGGCCCTAGAGTTCGGTTTTGTTTCGTAGTTTAATTGGATGTTTAACAATTGTTTTGCTCAAAGTAATTGGATAAATCATTCTTATTTGGTTTTATTGTAAAAGTTTAAATGTAAATTTTAAATAGAATTCCCAAAGTTGAACTATTCAAAATGTAAACCATTAAAATGTTTGTATTATTAAATAAGTTACAAATAGTTTTAAAATGTACAAATTAACACTAATATTTAAAAGATTTATTTTATTTAATCCTTTATAAATGAGTTTAATAATATTGTCTTCAAAATAAAAGTTTAAATGTTTGTAAGTTATATAAGTTGAAACAAAAGTTTTAAAAATGTTTTTAATTAGATATAAAACATGTTGAAAAAGTATGATCGTTTGTTTAAGTAATAATCAAAATATGATTTTTATAATGTTTTTCATAGTTGATTATTATTTGTAACAAACTATAAATATATATGTTATCACAAGTTCTTAAAATATATAATTTGTAACAAACTATAAAATAAGTGAACATATATATATATATATATATATATATATTTATACTAGAAGAAAAATTTTTATACAATAAATGTTAAATTAAAAGTTAACTATTCGAGTTTTATATAGTCACTTTGTATAAAAATAAACCAACTAATAACTATATATATATATATATATAGTAATTAAACTACTTGAATCCAATTATTTACTCTACACGATGAACACTGACAAAGTCAAACATTGGAAGAGTTAAAGTCCAGAATTTTGATGATTTCGTGTACATGTACTTCGAATACACTAAGTGTTCGAGTACTCGAAGTAGTTTTGTGTTAGACTTCGAGTACACCTAGATTAGTATAAATAGACGTATTTTGTACTAGTTTAGGTTGGAATCCCAAGGCATTTGCTCTCTAGACGTACTGAGGCATCTGTACTCGAACTTCAGTATTTAATACAAAGATTTCATTTTTCTACTTGCTTTCTTGATTCTAGAATAGACTCCGCACTTGTTAGAGTCTATTGATGATGATTTGGGTGATAAAGCTACGTTCTTGATCCAGTTTGAGACCTACAAGTGGTATCAGAGCTTGAGTGCTCTTTTTGTCATCAAGGTAACATCTTTTTCAAGCAAGTTTACAAATTTATCATTCTACTCTACTCCATCTAGCTACTGTGTAAATTTGGGACTCCAGATCTTAAGAAATATTTTTATAAAATTTTCTTAAGTATTTTCGAGTTCAAAATTTTCGAGTTCAGCCATTTCGAGTATAGATAGAGTGTTCGAAAGGTTGTAAACAGTTCGACTACAAGATTTGGTGTGTTCAAATACAAAGGGGAGTTTCACACATAGTCTTCGAGTAGATTTCTGCTTCGAGTACACGAGAGTTTCGATTACAATATTTCTTCGATAACAGCAGGGATTTCGAGTATAAGGTGATTTCGAGTACAAGGTTTTCGAGTACAGATTTGATTCGTGTACACCAACTACTTCGGGTACAAAGGGTCTTCAAGTATATCTTTTGGATTGCAGGGTGTTACTTCGAGTAGTGCTTCACTTTGAGCAGTCTCTGGTCCTCAGCTCTACTGGGACTTCGTGAACTGCATTTAGAAATTTTTCTCATCAACCATGGCATCTAAGAATCTGACCAATCTGTCCAACCTACTCAACCTAGACAATGAGATTGGCACCAGAACTAAGCCACCTAGGCTCGTGTCGGGAGACAACTTTCAAGATTGGAAGTTCAGATTTCAATCATTCATCAAGTATACTTATCCGAAACTTTGGAGGTCAATTGAAGAAGGTCCTTTTGTGCCATCATATCAAAGTGAGATAAACGGTCCTCTTGTTCCTAAGGATCCTGAATTGTACACTGACAATGATATATAGATGATGGAAAAGGATGAAAAGGCTTATGCATCAATCACAATGGCTCTCTCGACTGATGTAGCTCATGGTTTTAAGGAACACAAGACAGCAAAGGAACTGTGGAATGCTTTGGTTGAACGATTTGAAGGCAATGAAGACATGCGAGAAAGTCGCAGAGATATGCTGAGACAGAGGTTCAACATGTTCAATCACATCAAAGGAGAGTCCCTTGAAGCACAGATAAATAGATTCACTCATCTGTGACCGAGATGACAAGTTCTGGGATTAAAATGACCAAAGGAGAAGTGAACAAGAAGCTCCTGAACTCACTACCCTACACTTGGAACTCAAACTGTACTACAATCAATAGGACAAAGGATATGTACAAGACCTCCCTGAGTGAGAGCTGATCTCTATCATCAATTCCTATGATATAGATGATAAACAGAGAGCACTAAATCATGCCAGCTCCATGGGCATCGCACCTGTGTCAGAAAACTCTGCTCTTTTGTCAGCAATCAATCTTCAAGCCTCGGGGATGCAGCACTATCAGACTCCTTCATCTCAGTCAATTCCTTTTGAAACTGCATTCCTATCATCTGGACAAGCTGGATCAGTATCCAATATCAGTCCGAGAGTGAAGAAAATCTGCTACTGTTTAAAGGTTTTATGAACAGTTACAATGCATTCATAGCTGGAAAATTGGCACCTGCCAACCTTACTCAAGATAATCTAGAGCAGATAAATCCAGCAGATGTTGAGGAGATGGATATCTCATGGCAAATGGCAATGGTTGTGTTTCGGGCAAAGA
This sequence comes from Mikania micrantha, assembly GCA_009363875.1. Lineage (NCBI taxonomy): Eukaryota > Viridiplantae > Streptophyta > Magnoliopsida > Asterales > Asteraceae > Mikania > Mikania micrantha. Next base: position 1,067,646 of record CM018690.1, on the reverse strand, counting down.
AGTTTATCAAATGGTATGGAAGGAACAGCTTTGGAAACAACCCGGGAAAGAAGCTTGGATTTGATAAGTCAAAGCTGCGATGCTACAACTGTGATCAACCGGGTCACTTTGCCAGGGAATGCAAGCAGCCAAAAGAGACCCAGGAAATTAGCACCTGCCAACCTTACTCAAGATAGTCTAGAGCAGATAAATCCAACAGATGTTGAGGAGATGGATATCTCATGACAAATGGCAATGGCTGTGTTTTGGGCAAAGAAGTTTATCAAACGGTATGGAAGGAACAGCTTTGGAAACAACCCGGGAAAGAAGCTTTGATTTGATAAGTCAAAGCTGCTTTGCTACAACTGTGATCAACCGGGTCACTTTGCCAGGGAATGCAAGCAGCCAAAAGAGACTAAGGAAGGAGAGAAGAAGCCTGAAGAGAAAATTGTGACTGCTGCTGCTGGAGGAAGTGTCAGCACGTCTAAGGCACTGGTGACTCAAGAAACTGACTCCTATGATTGGAGTGATCAGGTGCAGGAATTGGAGCTAACTCTAAGTCACGCTTTCATGGCTGAGGTGGATGACAAGCAAAAGGAGGTAACTGAAAATCTTTGCTCTACCTCTTGCATAGATAAAGTGTTTAAGTATAGGTCACATAATGAATCACTAATCAAAGAAGTAACCAAACTTAAATACTTTAACTCGGAATTTCTTAAAAATGAAGGACTTTTTAAAAGGAAACTTGAAGCCAAGGGTCGGGATGTGGCAAGGCTTAAAGAACTTTTAAGTGATAAAGAGTCCAACTATCGTGATGCTAGACGCAAAATCGACGAACTCACCTTAGAGTTGGACCAAGTTAAAACTCAACTTTCTAAAACTTCAGTAAAATGTGAAAAATATGATTATTCAAGCAAGGTTTTGGAAGACATGGTAAGCATACGATACAGGGAAAATAGGGGTAAAGGCTTAGGTTTTAAGGAGTGTGAACCACCTTTCAACCATAATTACTCAATCATGCCCAATATCAGCACATCTGTTGATGATCTGTTGTTGAAATCTGACTGAAGGTTTGATTTCAGCACTGTTTCTAACAAACCAGTTTCATTGACAGCAGATCCCATTGAGACCAGTCCCAATATTTCTGATGATTCTGAGATGTGTGCAGATAGTTTACACAAAGCATGTGTTAGGGGGAAGACTGAAGAAAGAAGTGCTGAGAAGAGCACAGATTGTTCAACATCTTTTGGAACATCATCCTTTATTTCAAACACTGATTTTGTTGGAAAAGTTGATGAATTTAAAATTAAAACAAATGAGATGTCTAAAAACTTTAAATCATCTTTTGTTAAGAAGAATGTTATTTTGGAAACAATATCTTCGCGTTTACATCATGAGTTCAAGGGTCATTCCACAGTCACCAAAGAGGTGGGTTCAAAGTTAAACCCTTACTGTGAACCTTTTGTTCCAACAAGGTCATTGGAACAAGCCTCTACAAGTTCATCTTCTAGCTACAGTGGCTGTGATGTGAAACCCTTTGACCTTAAGGAATTTCATGAGAAGGTATGTTGTTTTGTTTGTGGTAGACCAGGCCACATTGTCAGAAATTGTCTGCACAGACCTACTGAATTCTTTTATGGAAAGAATCAGAAGGTCACACCCAAGGCTAAACCCTCTATCAAATCAACGAGGACTGACCAATCCTCAAAGCCTGGGGTGAATCCTCAGAAAGAATCTCAAAAGCAATCCACTGCCAAAAGGACAAAGTCGTCCAAACATCATCAATCTGGTTTTCAAAAACAAAATTCAAACTTTTCAAAAGTTAAAGACAGGTCATATTGGAGACGTGATCCAACTGTAAGAACCCCATTAAAACCAGTCAACCATGGAAGTGGTGCTATATTAAAGATTGATAAGGCAAAACAGTTAAATCAAAAGGGGTTCACAAGAGATAACCCATTATCTCTCCTGTGCCTAAACCTGTTATGGTTTGGGTACCTATCTCTCATTGATTGTGTGTAAAATGCAGGGACGGCCAAATAAGCTTAAACATGTTTGGTATGTAGACAGTGGCTGCTCCCGGCATATGACTGGGGATTTCTCTCAGTTACATGTAGTTACACTATTCAATGGAGGATATGTATCATTTGCGGGAGACAAGGGAGGAAGGATAATCATGAAAGGCACGGTCACCAATGGAACTCTTAGTTTTGAAGACGTGTACTATGTTGAAGAACTCAATCATAGTCTATTGAGTGTTTCTCAGATTTGTGACAAGAGTTTTTACACACACTTCACAAACAAGGAGTGTCTTATTTTGAAGCCTGGTTTTGTTGTGCCTGAGAAGTGGATTCTGATGAGAACTACAAGGATCAACAATGCTTACATCATTAACATGAATTCAGACTCATTTACTAAGAACACTTGTTTGTTTTCAAAGGCATCGGAGCATGATTGTCTGCTATGGCACCGTCGACTGGGTCACATAAATCTGAAGAATCTCAACAGACTTGCCAAGGGAGATCACGTGATTGGTTTGCCTTCTAAGGACTTCTCTACCATTGAGAAATGCATCGCATGCGCCAAGGGGAAGCAGCATAAGAGACCCCACAAGCCTAAGCTATTCAATTCTATATCATCGATTCTGCAACTTCTTCATATGGATCTCTTTGGACCAGTTATTGTTATGAGTATCGGGAAGAAATCATACTGTCTGGTGGTGACAGATGATTATTCCAGATTTACTTGGGTGTTCTTTCTGGCTAAGAAGGATGAGACACCAGAGATTCTGAAGAAGTTTATCACCTTGATTAAATATCAGAAGAACTTGAAGGTTAAGGTGATCAGAATCGACAATGGCACATAATTTAGAAATCAGACTCTCATTGATTTCTACAATGGGAAGGGGATAGCTCGGCAGTACAGTGCAGCTAGAACACCTCAGCAAAATGGAGTTGCTGAAAGAAGAAACAGAACGCTTATAGAAGCTGCACGGACCATGCTGTCAGAATCCAAGCTACCAATTTTCTTTTGGGCCGAAGCTATTAACATAGCTTGCTATGTTCAAAATCGGGCTCTCCTGAACAAGCACCATCAGAAGACTCCTTATGAGATTTTCTTCAATAAGAAGCCTAAAGTTGGTCACTTCAAGTCTTTTGGATGTCCCTGCACACTTCTTCATATAGAGCCAAACCACAAGTTTGATGACAAAGCTGATGAATGTTACTTTGTGGGATATTCATCCGAGAAGGCAGCTTACAGGGTTTACAACAAGAAGACTCGGATGATCGTGGAATCATATTATATCGATTGGCAAGAGATGAACTCTACAGATGCCGGTTCTGGTCCAAACTGGTTGTTTGAGTATGAGTATACTTTTAGGCCCTTTGACACTACATCTGAGAGCACAGGATCATCTGAGCAAACCGATGATTTCTACAAGGGTGATGATGTAGACTATAGGGTTGACTATGTTCCATGTGATCACAAGCTTCTGTCAGTTGACCCTCCAGGCATGTACAATCGTGCTCCTCCAGATCAACCTACTCCTATACATGAAGTTCTCCCATCAGAACCAGACACTTCTCAGTCTGTTCAGCCACTTCCAGAAACAGATCAAGTTTCATCTTCCTCCCACCAAACTTTTGATAATCCACTGTTTTCAGATAACATTCCTGAGGAACATTGCGTGGATCATGGAGCTGAAGCAAGTGAGACTGCTCCAGTTGACAACATCTCTTCCTCCAGTGAAGATCAAGTGAACAACATCAGCAATTTGCTAGACAATCTAGCCGTGGAAGAAGTGCCGATTCTCAGTATAAACAAGAATCATCCAGTAGAAAATATAATTGGACCTCTCTCAGACGGCGTTCTCACTCGGAGCCAATCTATTCCAGCTCAGAACCTCTTGCCTGAAGAGATAATCACCAGAAGTCAATCGAGTTCGATTAATTCTTGTTTGTATTCCTGTTTCATTTCGCAAGTCGAGCCCAAGAACGTCAAGATGGCTCTCAAGGAGTCTAGCTGGGTCGAAACAATGCAGGAAGAGCTGATGCAGTTTCAGAAACTCAAGGTGTGGAATCTGGTTCCTCTACCCAAAGGAAAACTGCCTATAGGAACCAGATGGGTTTTCAGAAACAAAAGAGATGACTCAGGAGTTATTATCAGAAACAAGGCACGGTTGGTAGTTCAGGGCTTCTACCAACAGGAGGGGATAGATTATGAGGAAGTCTTTGCACCAGTCGGAAGACTTGAAGCCATACGGATCTTCTTCGCCTATGCCTCCTACATGAAATTCACGGTGTATCAGATGGATGTGAAGACCGCTTTCTTGTATGGAAAGGTAAAGGAAGAAATCTATGTGTGCCAACCCCCAGGTTTTGAAGATTCTCAGTATCCAGACCATGTCTACAAGTTAGACAAAGCTCTTTATGGTCTTCATCAAGCACAACGAGCATGGTATGCTACACTTACTGATCACCTGCTTGCAAATGGATATACCCGTGGAGCCATCGATCAGATTTTGTTCCTTCCAAGGATAAGGATGACCTAATTCTCGTCCAAATCTACGTAGACGATATTATATTTGGTTCCACGAGCTCGGCGTTGTGCAAGGAATTTGAAGGGGTAATGAAGAAGAAGTTTGAGACGAGCACGATGGGAGAAATGACCTTCTTTCTGGGTCTTCAGGTGAAGCAAGATCCATAGGGTGTGCTGATTCATCAAGGGAAGTATGTTACAGATAATTTGACCAAGTTCAAAATGATGGATTCAAAGCCAACATCCACTCCTATGGCTGCTCATCCTGTCTTAACTTCGGATTTGGATGGTGAAGATGTTGATCAACACCTCTATCGCTCGATGATTGGTTCTCTGATGTATCTGACTGCTAGTCATCCAGACATTATGTTTTCAGTTTGTCAGTGTGCCAGATATCAGGCGAATCCGAAGGCCTCTCACCTTATAGCTGTCAAGAGTATCTTTCGGTATCTTGTCGGGAAGCCTCGTCTCGGTCTGTGGTACCCAAAGAACTCTGAGTTTCATTTATTTTCATACTCATACAGTGACTTTGGCGGATGCAACTTAGACAGGAAGTCAACCACTGGTGGGTGTCAATATTTGGGAGATCGTCTTGTCTCATGGCAGTGCAAGAAACAGACCACCGTATCCACATCTACTGCAGAAGCTGAATATGTTGCAGCCTTCAGTTGCTGCTCTCAGGTTATATGGATGCAACAACAGCTCCTTGATTACGGTTTGAATTTTCTTGACTCTCGTATTTATTGTGACAATGAAGCCGCCCTTCTGATCGTCAAGAATCTGGTACAACACTCCAAAACTAAACATATTGACATCCGGATTCATTTCAGCCGTGACTGTTTCTAACCAAAATTAATTCATCTTGAAAAGGTCCAGACAGATGACAATCTGGCGGGTCTTTTCACAAAGTCGTTCGATACAGCACGCTTTCATGACTTGCTTGCCTCTCTCAAACTAATAAGCTTTGACTAAAAAACCATTTTTGTAAATACGTTAAAAATTTGTGTTGTGTTTTATTTTATTTTACTTTTAGTTCACAAATTTAGGGGGAGAATATTTACAAAAACAACAAAAAGATTTTCGGTCTTTAGTCAAAATTTACAAAAATAACAAAAAGATTTTCGGTCTTTGAGTCTGTCTAAGATGATCTACAAGTTTAGGGGGAGTAAAACTTTGAAAAGAAACAAAAAGATTTTTGTTGTTTAAAATTTAAGAAAATTAGAAAAATACAAAAAGATTTTTGTTTTGGTCTGATAAGCTTAGTTGTTCAATTAGGAAGTGAAATAATTTCTAAGGATCAAAATTTTACCATCTTAATTACATTTCTAAAGAAAAACAACTTTGAATATATATCGTTCACTAAGAAGATTAAAAAAAGTTTTCCAAATGAAAGAATCGGATATGATCAATTAAAATAAAATATATAAATAAGTGTGAAGTTGTGATCAATAGATAACTAGAAATGTGTGACAACTATTTGACTTTTTGTTTAAGTCCTTGAGTCAACACAAGATTGTGTTTAAATAAACTTGAATCATTTTTGAAAAACTCGGGTATTTCCTATGTTTTGTGTAAACAAAGAGCGGGAAATATCTACTGAAGCATCCTCTGTTTTGCGTAAGCAAAGACCTGGATGTGTGAAGTTAAGGCCAATGTGTCTGCAGATCAATAAATAAAAGATGCCAATGAGTAAATCTTTTAATAGATTTGTTATTTTCTCCTCTCATCTACAACTCTGTCAAAACGTTTTAAGTTCGTTAAAACACTATCAAAGTTTGAATCAATAGACTTGTCAAGATTGATAGGTTGCATATTAATCTAGTCTTACCGTCACAAATTTCCCAAAAGATATTTTCAGAAAAACCTTGATCATATGTCGTATTTCTAAAGTATGGATTAACGAATATAAATCATTGGTGGGATATAGATGTTTAATAGTTGTGCTTCGTTTAGAAATTACTTAAGTCGGTAAGATTCTGACGACAGATTTGATCCCACGAAATTGACCCAACTAAACCTTAAACTCGTCCAAAGGTTATTTTATTTTATTTTATTTTATTTTATTCTATTCTATTCTATTTTATTTTATTTTATTTTCAGAAAATTAGAATATTTTTCGAAATAAAATATGTGTGTGTGTGCTCGAAATCGAGTACACGAAAGATGTGTACTCGAAACAATGGCTATATATAGCACGGCCAAAGTCAACTTCGAGTACCAGTCCTCACCAAGCTTTTCGAGTACACATCTTTTATTCACACGGCGATTTCTCTTTCTAGACCCGATTTCACAAATCCACTCCTACAATCTTGTAGATCATCTATAGGCGATCCTAGGTATGAATTTTCATCAAGTTTTGACCACGAATTTGAGAGATATAGGTCAAAATCGATTCCGAATACACGAAGTTCGTCTACAGAGCGTTTTTAGGCAAATTGACCTCGAAAGACTTGAAATTGAAATGCGAGTCTCGAATATGTTGTGCGCCTGTGAATTCCGAGCATCTCAAGTTGAGTCAAAAGTTCTAAGAACATTAATTGGTGAAGCAATTGAAGGTTTTTGTGTTCTCGAAATCTGAACTTCGAATATAGCCCATTTTTAGTGTACACCCAGTTTCGTGTACACACTGTACTTCGTGTATGACAAATTTCGAGTACAACTCATGTTTTCGAATAAGCTTCTCACTTCGAATACAACTGTGATTTCGAGAACACACTGACTTTCGAGAATGCAATTGGACTTAGAACTGTTTCTGTACTTAGTAGAGTTTTGACCTTTAAATAACTTAATCTGTTTTGTTTTCAGATGGATGATCTACGCTTTGTACCTGATCATAACATGACTGCTTTACTTGGGGAGCCGCCAGAGAAACACTCGGAGCATAGGAGTAATGTTGCTGGACTGATCCTGTCACCAGTCAACTATGCCATCATGGAACATCCCTCGATTGTGACTGATTTTATTCGAGGTTTCTGGAGCACAGTCGAAGAACATACTGATGCACATGGAGCGATTAGCATTGTTGGAAAGGTTCAGGGTCAACCTATTATTATCACAGAGCAGATACTCCGGGAATTTTTGCAATTTGGAGACAAGGAGTCTGACCCGGTGGAGTTAGATCAAGAACTGGTGAACAGAACCGTATATCAGATGGGACACGAAGGTGCCTATCCTCCAACCGAGAAGAAACTGCTACATCCTTATTGGAGATACTTGGCACACGTTGTCACTCAGTGCCTCTCCGGAAGGAAATGAGGATATGATGTTCTCAACCAGACTCTCAGTTCTTGTTTGGTAGCCTTAGCACTTGGAGTTGACTTCAACTTCTCAAAGATGATCTTCCTTGATATGCACGCTAACATCAAAGGAAGAAGGAAGGAACGATTTCTAGCTTTCCCTCGGTTCCTGCAAATCGTCATCAACAAAAGATATGCTTCTCTGACTCCCACGCTCGGCACTTTAGATATCAAGAGAATGCGAGACGACATCTTTGGATACATAAAGATGAATAAGCGAGGGAAGAAGCAGTACATTGGGGAGAGACCACTGATCATGTTTGGACGCTTCGTGGGAGAAGAAAATGTAGTTGAAGGTCAAGGTACTCCTATTGCATTCGTTGCTGAGGAGCATGACATTCCCATGGGCACACAGACTGGTATAACTGCCGAGGAACATCTATCTAAGTCATCCTCCTCTTCAAGTGAGGACTTTGTTGCTGAAAAGACTCCTTCGACCAGAGAAGAAAGAGAGGAAGCACAGGATGTTGATTACACCCGAACTCCTGAATCATCACCAAAGAGAAAGAGGCAGAAGACGATGTCCAAGCGGACTAGTGATCCCAGACTACAGAAGATGTTCTCAGACTTATCCTTCTCATCAGCTGCATCGATTCTACCACCTCCACCCTCACAACTCAAGCCATCCTCACAACCCAAACCACCTTCAAAACCCAAGCCACCTTCACAACCAAAGCCACCCTCACAACCAAAACCACCCACTAAACCAGCCAAACCCAAGCTAGTCATTAAGATCCCTGCTAGTTCCCCACTATCACCCTCTACTACTTCCATTCCCCGCACAGAGACTCCTTCATCACCTCCTCACTCACATAGTGACAAGGGAAAATCTCCCTTGCACGCAGAATCTCCCTCTGAGCCAAAAGGGGTGCCTGTCAATCTCGAGAGCCTACAAGACAGAGTCTTCTTACTTGAGAAGGAATCCGCAGAGAAGGATGAAACCATTCGGATGATGAAAGAGGGAATGCTCAAAGTTTGTGACAAACTGGATGAGTTTCAAGGGAAAATCAAGGCGCATCGAAGAGTCATCAGATTTCTTTCAATGGAAAATTATGAGATGCGCAAGGATATTAACAAGCTGAAAGGAATCGAAGTCCCAGAGTCTGATGATGATGACAAAGAAAATGATGACAGTGATGATAGTGATGATGACGATGATGATGGTGGTGGAGACAAGAAAGACAAAGATTCCTCTGACAAAAGGGATCAAGGGCCTCCAGATGATAAAGATCAAGGAGGAGACACAGGAAATCAATCCTCATCAGACAAACCCACGAGCGACTACAATGACTTCTTTGGAGATATTCCTGATGATATCCTTTTTGGAGATTGTGTTCAACCGGATGAAGCCGCAAGATCTGGTTTTGACGGGTTGTTCGATGACTTGCCAGAGGATTTTAACTTTGAAGGGCTTGGTGGAGAGATTGATGAAGCTGAACTTGGAAATTTGTTTCCAAATGAAGAGATTAATCAAAAGGAAGGACCAGAAAATGTCGTCATCGCCGATGTTGCCAAAGACCCATATGTGGATTACTTGTACGCTCACAAGTATATCGGTTCAGATGGCAAAGAGATTCCTCCTCTGGGAACTGTGATTAACAGTTGGTTCGACAAGCAGAAGGACTGGACCCCAGCACCTCAGGAAGTCAGAGCAACTTGGATAGGTGAGATGAGTGTTGAGCATCCAGAGCACACATTTATATCCGATGATCGAAATCTTTTTGCGGTTCGCAACGACAGATCAGAAGTATGCTACTGGATGTACGATAAAGAGAGAAATATTTATCTAGTCAAGCGAAGAAATGGCAAAGGTTGAGTTCTACAAGAAACCGCGAGACTTCTGCACACTGCCAAAGTTCGACATCAGAAGTATCAACAACGCGATGTTCTTCAATCCATCCAAGGACTCTCAGGCCAGTTTGTTTGCAAAGTTTATCAAGGATCAATGCGAAAAGGATTTCCCTGCAATGATGACGGCTAAGGGAAGACGATTCGTCTCAAAGTGCATCTTAGATCCTATGACAAAAGAGCCTTGGATTTATGTAACATCAGTGCCGGAAACATTACCGGAACAGTGATCTATACAGTAACTTGCACAGTAACTAAGGTACAAGCTATGTGAACTATTTGTATGCTATTAACATTGTGATGTTTGACACTAAACTATTATGCAATCGTTTCTGCAATCTGATTAAATCTCTCGGTTTAACAGTCAGAAACATATCAGACAACATTTAATTGACACACGAATGCTTGTAATATGCTATTTTGTATATACGTATGCGAGGTTGAATAGAACAAAGCAATAACGGACGTCGTTACAGGAATGCTAAATGGACAGATTGTTCGTATAGGTGACGATCTGTACGAACACATCTGAAAGTTTAACGTTCTGAATGATGTCCAATAATTAGAAAACCATATTGAAAAGTGTAGTTATCATCGTATTCGTACGGATGACGATTCGAACAAATACGCGCGACGACTAAACGATTCGATTTAAACTGTAAACTAAATGTTTTCGGAAAATTTAAATAAACGAAAGATAAGTAGTTAATTTACTAGGAATAACCACCTAAATTAATTTAATAAACTTTACTTTTAAAACCGTAACATTTCGTTACGAGAACGTAACGAAACGACGCTTTTACGCGAAACCGAGCGAAACCGAACTGACCCGAACATACCCGGGTAAACTAAAGCCATTTATGATGGCATTTATGGCCATTTAACACCCCCACCTACCAGATCCATCACCTCCATCTCGTTCACTCTCTCTCTCTACACTCTTTCTCTCTACCTTTCAAAACCCTAGAGTCCTCATACCATCACCAAATTCGTTGATTTTGGTGTCTAAACGACCACCACAACACGTAGATCGCAGAAGTACAACCGATCTAAACTTTTATCGGGCTGATTTGAGGTAAATCCGCGACTTATGTTCGCTTTTTAGGGTTTTCTAGCCCTAGGCTCGAACCTTCTTTCTTGCCGGTTAAAACTCCTGAAACCATAGGGGAAGCACCACAATACACATTTAGAAGAAGTTGGGAACCGGTTGTAAATCATAGATTAGCCATTTCATCGAGTTTAGGGCTGCCAGGGTGATGAAGTTCGAAGGCCGAATGGAGCCTACTCAGGTCGACGAATGAGTTGCAGGCCGAATGGTCTTACCACACCCTCATTCGCCGAATGTACCCCAGCCGAAGCAGCTCTTTCGCCGGTCTAGTTCTTCGGTCAGCTCAACTCCTTCGGCCATACCTCCTTCGACCGGCCAAAGGTCTCATACGGCCAGACCTATTCGGCCAAAGGCCATACGGCCAACCATTCGTCCAAGCTTTCAGTCGGACGGCTAAGGCTCCATTCACTCCTCATTTGGCCGAACCTAAGTTGGAATAGAGGGTTTGATAGCAACTCACACCATATGGATTCATGCAAGGTGGTCGCATGGTGTGTGTGTGTGTGTGTATGCATGGGGTTAGTAGAGTTTTCCTAACAAAGTTTAGAACATCAATATTTTGCTAAACAAATGTTAAGCATATCTCTTGTCTAACACATGGGATTTGAGGGTAAACAATGAATTATGCCACAACACTAAGGGTTTAAACATAAAGCAAGAACTACGAGGAGTCAAGAAACTTAACTAAGTATAATGGTAGTTATTACCACCCAATACTTAGTTAATTATTCTATTACCTACAACTAACTTAGATAGTTCTATGGAATTTCTAATCTAAGTTGTACTCAAAAACGATCTAAGAAACGAAAGAAAGCTAAGATTAAATCTTAGGCTTAGAGTTAATCAAGTTAGATTAACTTAAGTCTAATCAACCAATCTAAGATTTTCTTAAAAATCTTATGGTTTTATTAAATGAAATCAATAATAAACTCTCTTTAATTAATTAAATTTTTGTAATGGTTACTCACGAGATTAAGGGTTTATTTATGGGTAATACCTTAGACTAGTTAGATGAAATACTAGAAAACACGATAGTAACATAGGACACTTAGTTACAAACCGAGACCGAGACCCTAGTTTGCGTCTATCATACTTACTTATAGTATTCGGATCTGTTAAAACAACTCAGGTGTTGAAGATACTTAAGCTACAATCAACGAGCGCGTGTTATCTGTGGTAATTCTTACTTATCAACACAGGTGAGTTCATTGTCCCTTTTCAAACCATTTTGGATTTTACATCGGGACTGAGAAGCATGTTATCCATTTTAAACAGATGTTTAAATGTTTTGTAAATGCTTTTATATTAAATCATAATGCAAATGCTAATGCTTATACACTTATTCTAAAAGCTAATTCTAAAAGCTAAAAGCTAAGACTTTATACTAGTTGCTAATATTTCATACATCTAATGCTCTATGCTAATGCTAGATGCTATACGCTATATGCTAAAAATATATGCTAATGCAAGATGCTATACGCTACATGCTAAAACTATATGCTAATGCAAGATGCTATACGCTACAAGCTAAAGTTATATGCTAAACTATATGCTAATGCAAGATGCTATACGCTACATGCTAAAACTATATGCTAATGCAAGATGCTATATGCTACAAGCTAAGACTATATGCTAAACTATATGCTAATGCAAGATGCTAAACTATATGCTAATGCTAGATGTTATACGCTACATGCTAAAACTATATGCTAATGCAAGATGCTATATGTTACAAGCTAAGACTATATGCTAAACTATATGCTAATGCTAGATGCTATACGTTATATGCAAAAAACTACATGCTAATGCTAGATACTGTATGCTATAAACTAAGACTACATGCTAATGCCATATGCTACATACTACATGCTAAGACTACATGCTAATGCAAAGCTTGTATCTATATATGAGATACGTGAATGCTAAACTATGTTAATGCAAAGCTTGTATCTATATATGAGATACGTGAATGCTAAACTATGCTAATGCAAAGCTTGTATCTATATATAAGATACGTGAATGCTAAACTATGCTAATGCAAAGCTGGTATCTATATATGAGATACGTGAATGCTAAACTATGCTAATGCAAAGCTAGAATCGATTCATGAGATACGTAATTGCTAAACTATGCTAGTGCAAAGCTTGTATCTAATCATGGGTTACGTAAATGCTAAACTATGCTAATGCAAAGCTTGTACCTATGCATGAGATTCGTAAATGCTAAACAATGTTAATCCGAAGCTAATATCCATGTACAGTATACGTAAAAGCCGAGCTATGTGAATGCTATAAACATGTAAACTTATAAACAGTATGCTAAAGCTATGATCGAGACGGGATTGGGGCGTTGGTAAAATGCTTAATTATCATTAACAACAATGTCATATGCGATTTGGTATGTGGTGGGACGGTGGCTGGGCGGGCGGTAAGTCCGACCCTACATATGCCCTATATATAAGCATACTGAATTGGATATTACAGGTGATGTTAATGAGGTTAAGGTTGTTACCGAAAAGGTTTACTAAAGCTATTTTTCAACTACTAAACTATATGAACTCACCAACCATTGTGTTGACTTTGTTTTCTTACATGCTTTCTCAGGTGGCGTACAGGAATAAGCTAAGGCTAAGGAATGCATGCTAGGATGCCCAGTAGAGGACCTAGTAGATTTTGAAAAGCACATGATCTGATGATTTTTGTGAATCACTTTTGACATCTTGTACAGTTACTAGATAGTAAACATTTGATTCTTTTGATAGGTTTACTCAGTTAAATTATCAAACATTTACAGTTGTAATTTAACTTTGTAATCCTAGTTTAATGTTATTTGTGCTTTAGTTATTCTCAATGTTGATGCTATGTAAACAATCTGATCGTCACGATTATCATCTCATGATATCGTGCCACGAGAACCTTCCGCCCGGCAGGACACACGATCCGGCCCGCCGGCTCGGGGTGTGACAATTTACTACAAGTATCCTCCACCGCTTGTTGAGATTGCAGTTCCAGTTTCCCCACGAGTCCCTGACAACTCGTTAGCTAACTTCCTATCATGGTATTTTGATGAGCGCAACCTTGCAGCTGTCATTCTCAGATTCAAGGATGATATCAACGATTTTGACATGATTCTAGATCCAATGGATCTATTGAAGTACGGGAAAGAGGACATGATAAAGCTTCACAACTCACCAATCAGAGTCTACCATGGATCTGATGAAGAAGCAAAGCCGTTCACTCGCACAGTTGCATATGCTATTGATTCGAAGCTATATGCAGGAGCAGGACCACATTCTGTGACTCTTCCTATTGGTTGACTTCGCCAGTCTAGGGGTAGTTTGTAGAGCCCCCTACACGATGAAGACTGACAAAGTCAAACATTGGAAGAGTTCAATTCCAGAATTTTGATGATTTCGTGTACATGTACTTCGAATACACTAAGTGTTCGAGTACTCGAAGTAATTTTGTGTTAAACTTCGAGTACACCTAGATTAGTATAAATAGACGTATTTTGTACAAGTTTAGGTTGGAATCCCGAGGCATTTGCTCTCTAGACGTATTGAGGCATATGTACTCGAACTTCAGTATTTAATACAAAGATTTCATTTTTCTACTTGCTTTCTTGATTCTAGCATGGATTCCGCACTTGTTAGAGTCTATTGATGATGATTTGGGTGATAAAGCTACGTTCTTGATCCGTTTTGAGACCTACATATATAATTAATTTTATTACTAAAATGATATTTTTATTCTTTTTTTTAAATGGTAGTATTTTAATAAAAAAAATTTCTGTGAAAACGGAATTTAAAAATGCATTTTAGATAAAAAGTTATAAGTAAAATACAAAATATATATTAAAAAAATGGTTAGAACCGGCCGTAACCCGGGTCGAACCCGAGACCTCAAACCAGAAATTATAAGCTCCAACCGGTTAGGCTGAAACCCTGAGTACAAAAATTCCTTGGTTTAAATGTTTTTAACATAATCAGTTTGGTTCCCCAATTCATTTTAAGCCATCAACGAACCCTAGATCGATCCATCTTGGTTTAAATGTTTTTAACATAACACCAAATTCACTTTGTTTGGAGTTCGATTGGAGATAAAACCATGGGGCTATCGTTCTCTACACAAAAACGATTCAAAGGGTGTACAAATTACTTACTTGATGTTATGAATTCGTTGGTTTTGGATGGTTCGGTCAAACGTGAAGAACCCATGTTTGCATGTCTTGATTCATGACTTTTAGAGGTTGTATGTTCTTGTTCTTGGCCTAAAAAGTGTCAAGAGGTTAAGATGCAACAAATTGATCAACTGATTTCAGATTTTATACTCGTTTGATTCTAGTTCCATAGACGCGTTTTTCGTTCGTATTTTTGGTAAAAATTGTGATTGATACGATGTGAAATTGATCATTTAAATATTTGATTAGATTAACGCGTTCGAATCCTACCTAAAATAGGCTTTGATTAGCTGTAACCATATGGCGATCGACGGGAACACAAACCGGGTCGAGGAATGGTTTTTTTGGGTCGAATAGGGAGGATCCATGGGTGAAAGAGGAGAAAACTTTGGGCTATTGGCAGCTTAGGTCCCTCCTTGTTTTCTTTGTTAATATAAGTTTCAAAATTGTTAGAATAACCCCCTAACTTTATATTATCTATTTTAGTTTGTAAAATTATATTTAAAGTTTATAAAATTTTATGTAAATAATGTTTTGAATATTTGTTTTATAATTTATTTAAATTCCATAAACTAAAATAATTAAATTATGATGTTTTAAAACAAGATTATTTTGTAACATTTATTATGATTAAAATATTTGAATTATAAATTTTTTATTAATAAAATATTTTGGTTAAAAATTTTATAATTAAAATTCATTTATTTATCTTTAAATAAACTTCTTATACATTTGTAAATATTTTTAATATATATATATATATATGTATATTTGCCTTTATATCGTTAACTTGTGAAGTTTTAAATACATACATACATA
This sequence comes from Mikania micrantha, assembly GCA_009363875.1. NCBI lineage: Eukaryota > Viridiplantae > Streptophyta > Magnoliopsida > Asterales > Asteraceae > Mikania > Mikania micrantha. The sequence continues at coordinate 1,051,878 of CM018690.1, read as the reverse complement.
CATATATATGTATACTAAATGTGTTTATATATTGTTTTCTAATATGTATATATGTATAGATATATACATATATATATATATATACTAGCAGGAAACCCGCGCGATGCGGCGGCGGCAATCCATTTCCGAGTTGCTAACTGTAATACCCTGTTGTTAAAATTTTAATTTAAAATTGGTGAAATAATGGTCATAAATATTTAAAAAAATTTTGCATTACTCATCCTGAATACCGTAATTTTTTACAAAATGTAACCATGCTCAAATCTATGTTTTATATAATAAGTAAACTACTAAACAAGATAACCATAATAAAAAATTAATCGGTCACAACTCACAAGTAATTAGCAAATAAGCAAAGCTAATATAAAGCATTCACGACCGATGTCATAGAACTTAAGCTTCATCAAAATATGTTAAGGTTGTGCAAAAAATTGTATGATCAATTATAGAGTTGTTCAATTCATCCATATGCCTTGCGCATCTCCTACTAAAGATATAAAATCAACCCAAACAAGAACACCCTTTGTTAATGTTGGGATTGGAATGCTTGCTCCCAAAATTACCTACAAAAGAATAAATCAACTTAAATACCTAAAAATGTATAACTTCTGTATAACATAAAATGTAGCTCGTCTATGGCATGACGTGCTTTATCCTTGTTCCTACAATATCTACACAAGTAGAAAGATTAATGGAAAATAAATCAGTGGTAAACAAAATAGAAAAATAACTTCTGTAATTTTCAATGCAGGTTATTTCCTAGATTCCTATATACCACATCAGTTGAAGATAATACACTACCAATACCAATGACAATTGCAGCAGGTCCTAGATGTCTACAAACAAAGGGGGCAACTAATCCAACCACACCAGTTATCCTATAAATGAGAATTAAAAGTATAAACAAAATGTTATTTATAGCAGCAAAATACAATAAATGCATTAAAAGTTCCAAAATTTATAATGAGAATTAAAAGTTCTATGATTAAAGTAGATGAATCAAACCTGATGATTATATCTAAAACCATCATTATGAATAGTATAAAGTAAATCATACACACATTTCCCCTTAATTGTGTACTCATGCATCATTTTTGCTTGTAAGATCATCAAGGGTTCCGGTAACAGGAGCAGCAGTGGCAGAAACAGGTTGCCTGTTGATCAAATGCACATCTTTAATTCCAAATTTAAAACAAATAGTAAAAAATCGGTGTCCAGCAGAACAATTAAGCCTTAAAAAGATCAACTAAATAAATAATGGAAGCACTTAAAATGCAACATAAGCTGTAGTTTCGCATTAAAACAATAAAAAAGACAGTCATTCAAGTTATATATGATACTCTAGAAATATTTACAAGGTATTATAGTTACAAGATTATCAAATGCTATATAGACCATGTAATTATTAATTTACAATCCAGGGCTGCACAAATTCACAAAGTACTTTAGTTTCACTGAAAACATTAAAAATTAAGTGTATAATTATTCAAACAATGAGGTACACAAATTCATTCCATCCCTCGTTGAAATAATGAGGTGTGTAATTATTCAAACAAAATCATTAAATAAGTTCTTATTTGAGTAGAAATTATGAACAAAATAATTATTGCATACCAAATATAAGAATTCTGAAGAAAGCTTCTAACACAAATGTAGTTTCGATATAGAACTGTTGGGATTAACATAATCTTCACACACATTATGCAAGTAGCAACAAACAACATTCATGGTGATAACTTTAATCTAGCTTTGTTGCAAGGTATAATAAGCTTTTACACCAAAATTAAGAGAGGATTTGACGCTCGCAGATATTTTTATGCAACTTGGGACCATTTAAACACTCTCTATTTATTCTGGAATTGCTCAACTAGTAACCAAACACCTGATATATAGCATGTACACATTTCGCAATATAGTGTTTCTTACAACGTTTTAATTGCTGTAAAAACGGATTGCCATAATCCTACCTTTTTCAGGTGTAGACGGGCCATTACCATTGAAAATCGTTGCCGCCTACTCTTACTTAGTCTTCCGTAGTCCAACCTTGACCACGTCGTCACTTGATCTTTCCTGTTTGTGTCGCTGGAGTCCTTCTAGAGGTGTGACGTGAAGTAGATTGGAACATATTTGAATTTTGAAATTGAGAAATGGAGTGGGGAGACATGTTTCAAAGAAGACAGGAATCCAAAATGGTGTGGGTGATAGGTTTTTAGGGTTTTTTGTTGGAGATTTTTGTTAAAGACGGGTAGAATAGAATCAAGAAAGAGGTTGCACATATTTGAAATCTGAAATTTGAAATCTGAAATATGAAATATTTAGAGTTCTGCGTATTTGAAATTTTGAATTTTGAATTCGAATTAGGGTTTCTCTTTGAGGGGGTTTGAGATTGTCACACCCCCAATTTCCCACTCGTGGTGTCAGTCCACGTGGTGTGACGTGGCCAGAATCACAGCTCAAGGTCATATAGAACACCTCTATATGAGTTTTCAAAATACAGAGTTTGTCATAAAAGTTCAACACAATAGTTTGCAGCGGAAATATAAGTAGTTTCATAAGGCAGCGGAAAATAAAATGTTAAACAAATGCAGTGGAAATATCTGTCAGACACTACGATGTTTTAAATTAAATAACAGGAATAATATTGTTTTCAAAATAACACAACAAAATGCATGTTGATTCCTATTGCTCGTTCCTTAATGTGCATCATGTTCCATAGCAGCTAGTTACCTGAGAATAAAAGTTTAAGAAAAAGTGTCAACACGATGGTTGGTGAGTTCACAGGTTTTGATATACATATAGTAATAAAAGTGTGTCATGCTGTTTATCATATGTTAGTACCGAACCCTAGGCTCCAAGTGTCAGTGCGTCACTACCGAACTAGACTTGTTTGTCCTTGCCTCTACTATGTCTCGTATACATAGCAAGTTAGGTCAGAGTTTGCACGGGTTATGACATCCAGTCAACATGGTGCCCTGTGGGGTTAGTCATTCCCTAATGGATCCATTCAAACCTACCATGTTGTTCGTACATTAACGGTAAGACTTTGTGAGGGCTTGTTACGAGTTCAACACTTAATGTTTGTCTAATAAACCAGCATACACCAAAAATGTTTGTACAGTTGTAAATGTTTGACTCGATGTAACCAGTATTCTCCTCCTATTTAAAAGCGTTTGAAAAGAGTAAAGAGGGGCCGTAAACTCACCTTAGCAGTGATCAAGTAAGATATGCGTAAGCTCCTCGAGTAAGTGGCGCGTCGGTCACCGGCAACCTATATCGTATACCGTAAGTGAGTTTGTGAAAGTGACCGTGCTAGTGTTCGTGCTAGTGCTCGTGTTTGTGTCCAACAACCTTCAGTTGTTCATGTTTGTCCGTGTCGGTCCACATTGACCGTGTTTGACTGTGTTGGTCCACAATGACCGTGTTTGACCGTGTTTGACTAGAGTTGACCAAAGTTGACCGGGTCAAGTTAACGACCCGTTGGTGAACCGTGCGACGGTTGTGAATCGTGTAGCAATCGTGTAAGTGCTTATCGTGTGCAAAACGCGCAAGTCGCGTCTATGGACAACTTACTATTTATAGTAAGTTTCCATTTATGGAAAGTTCACAAAGCATATCGATCTTATAGTTCTAGCATGCTCATTAGTCCTACATGATCATGTTAACACATAGCATATCATCATACGGATTCACATAAGTCGTTTTCATCATGTTAGCACACAAAAGTTTCCTAAAATGGAAAGTTTCCATTTATAGCATACGTGATATCGGAAACCATCTAACTTAGCATCTAATCATCATGTTATAACATAATAAGCCGTTTAGCATACTCGAATCATCCAAGATATTCCTAAGTTGGTTTTTGTAAAAATAAAGTTACTAAAAATGGTAACTTTGAAGTTTTGCATAGAAATAATCATTCTAACATTTCTAAACCATTTCTATCCCATCATTCGTCATATTATGCCATTTCTCATCATATGAACATACAAACATAACCAAATTCATCATCTATCAATATTTGACCCACAAAAGTTACTAAAAATAGTAATAATGCCAAATATGACTAATAACATTATCAAAATCACATTCTAAATAATTAAATCATCATATTATCAACCTAATAGCGTATCCACATACATGTATGTTCACCATTTCATCTATAACACCATTTTGCAAATAAAAAAGTTACTAATAATAGAAGGTTCACCAAAAATCATCATTTTAATCATTTTAACATTATCTAGACATGTAATCATCCTTCAATATCATCTATGAACATTTCTATATACTCAAAATCATCCTAAACATCATGGATCGTACATGCATGGCAATATATTGTCACAAATCTTCATTTCAAGCACCAAGGCTTAAACCCATCATCCTAGATCATCATAAAACGTCATCTAATCATCTTACATCATCAAGAAACATAGTAAAACTAGCAAACCCAGAAGTAAATCTCATGCATGTGCACTATAGGTGCTTGCATGTGGGTTTATAAGCATGCATGTGAGTGTAATAGTACGAAAAACGAGTTTTAACCATGAGAACTTCCTCAAAGGGGTCAAGAACCGATGAATGGTGATGTTAGCAGCTTCTGGACAACTGGTTTGAACAGGATCGAAGTGGTGGTGATGGTCTTCAAGCTCCACAACCTTTCTTCAAGCTTCCAATCCTTCAACCCCTTAAGTTTGGAGCTTCAAAGGAGCTCTAATGGCTGCTAATGGTGGTTTCAGGGTGTAGAAGACGAACTCAGTCGCTCTATGGCGTGTAAAATCGGAAGAAATGAGTGGTATAGGTAGTCTAGGCATCATTAGTCTTGGTTTTATAAGATTTTGTCGCATGGGCGGCGTCGCGTACCGCGATGGGGCTTTCAAATCTTCTTCGCGTACCGCGGCAGATTTCGGGAGTCAAACCCCCGCGATGTATGTCGCGCACCGTGACCCTGAATCTTGTTGGGCCATCGCATACCGCGATGGGCCCCTGAAGAGCCTAATAAGCCTATTTTAATGGGTTTGATCTGTTCGTCGCCGTTTTCACGTCTACGAACTATCGTTTGACCTCGTTTGAACTTCCAAATTTAATGTGTGAGTGTTTTGTGAGGTTTCGAGTGTTGTGCTACACAATGTGCTAGACGTTCACCAACGTTCGTGTGTTTGACACGTGTGTGCTGTTTGCCGATAATTCCACAAATTATCTTGTTGTGTGTCAGTGTTCGTACTGTCGTGCCACGTGTCACACTAAATCAAACTAATTCTAGTGCCACGTGTACATAAATCATTTAAATAAATATTTAAATAAATAACATGCTGGTCACTGCATCCGACCCCACACTTATCCACCGACCAGGAAGTGGCCCAAGGGAAGCTACCGAAGAGGGGCGAGGACTTGAAGCCCCAGGAGGACAAACGAAAGGTGGAGCCGAGCCACAACCGAACCTTCACTCCTCAAAAACCGACTCAGCATCGCCCAGCACTGGCCAAAGTTTTCACAGCCACTAAATCTGATGCCCAAGGCAAGGGGGTATACAAGGGCAACTATCCCAAGCGCAACAACTGCTCATACCATCACTTCGGCCCATGCAATAAGGTCAAGTGCACCAGATGTTGAAGGAACGGGCATCAAGCAAAGGAGTGTCGTGCCAACCCGAACATGAATAACAACGATACACAGAGGGGATGCTTCACTTGCGGAAATCCAGGACATATGCACCGAGACTGTCCGCAATTCAAGAAAGCAGGAGGCAATACTGCTAAGGGCAGGGCTTTCGTCATCGGGTCTGGCGAAGCTAAGGATGATCCTAACATCGTAACCAGTACTTTCCTTTTAAATAATGTTTATGCTAGTATATTATTTGATATCGGTGCCGATAGGAGCTTCATATCTAGTGAATTTAGCCAACTGCTTAACATGATCCCAACACCACTAGACTATAAATATACCGTAGAGTTAGCCAACGGCAAACTGATAGAAACGTAACACATATTTCGAGGATGCCTCATGGTGCTAGCGGATCACGAACTCGAGATCCATATGATGCCGGTAACTCTAAGGAGCTTTGACGTGGTGGTTGGAATGGATTGGCTATCTGCTAACCAAGCAGAGATCGTGTGCAACGAGAAGATAGTTCGAGTTACGTTGCCGAACGAAAACCATAATTCTATTCAAGGAGAATGAAGGGGAATACCTTTGAACATCATGTCATGCATGAAAGCTAGCAAGTATTTGCAGAAAGGATATCCGACGATACTAACTCTTATCACGGAACAACCAAAGAAGGAAAGGAAGATTGAAGACATCGACGTTGTCCATGATTTCCCCAAAGTCTTTCTGGAAGATCTACCTGGACTCCCACTAAAGCAACAAGTCAAGTTCCAGATAGATCTCACACCAGGAGCCGCACCGATTGCAAAATCTCCATACCGATTGGCACGAGTCGAGATGCAGGAATTGTCTAACCAGTTGCAGGAGCTGTTAGACAAAAGATTCATTAGACCGAGCTTCTCAACTTGGGGAGCACCAGTCCTATTTGTGAAGAAGAAAGACAGATCTTTTCGAATGTGTATCGACTATAGGGACCTGAACAAGGTGACGATCAAGAATTGATACCCATTACCATGAATAGACGATCTGTTTGACAAACTGCAAGGGTCAAGCTACTATTCAAAGATCGATTTGAGATCGGGTTACCATCAACTAAGGATACAGGAGGATGACATTCCAAAGACGGTCTTTTAGGACACGCTACGGACATTACAAATTTTTGGTCATGCCTTTCGGACTGACCAACGCACCAGCCGTATTCATACCTCGACAAATTCGTAACCGTGTTCATTGACGATATCCTGATTTACTCCAAGAGTCGGGAAGAGCATGCTCAACACCTGAGGCTAGTCTTAGAACTGCTGAAGACCGAGCAACTATACGTGAAATTCTCCAAATGCGACTTTTGGATTCGCGAAGTCCAGTTTCTTGGACACGTGGTCAACGAGAAAGGAATACACGTAGACCCAGCCAAGATTTAAGCTATCAAAAACTGGGAAGCACTGAAAACTCGGATTGAGGTGCGACAATTCCTAGGACTGGCAAGGCACTACAGACGGTTTATCGAGGGATTCTAGAAAATCGCTCAGTCACTAACCTCCCTGACACACAAAGACAAGAAGTTCGAATGGGGAGAGAAACAGGAGACTGCATTCAACTTGTTAAAGCAGAAGCTATGCAGTGCACAGATCTTATCCCTACTTGAGGGATGTGATGACTATGTAGTCTATAGTGATGTATCAAAACAAGGACTCAGTTGCGTGCTGATGCAAAGCGAGAAGGATATAGCCTACGCTTCACAACAGCTGAAGGTGCATGAGAAGAACTATACACCCCATGACTTGGAATTGGGAGCCGTGGTGTTTGCACTAAAGATCTGGTGACACTATCTATACGGCACAAAGTGCACGATATTCACGGATCATAAGAGTCTACAGCACATCTTCGATCAGAAAGAGCTGAACATGACGCAACGAAGATGGGTTGAACTCGTAGGCGATTATGACTGTGCTATCAAATATCATCCTGGAAAAGCTAACGTAGTACGTTCGGAATTCCGTTACGGTTCCAACGCAATTCGAATAGGTCCAATCGGAATTAAAATGAAGAAGTTATGATCAAGATACCAAAAACAACATTAAAATCCAAAAACTGTTGGGGCCGGGTTCGAACCCGTGACCTCCAACTCTAAACACACCCTTCCTACCATCTAATCTGTTCAATTTTTATTGATAGATCATGGTGCTTAATTGTTTTAAGCCCAAACGGCCCAGTTCCCTTTTGTTTCTTCAAACCGAACCATATCACACCAATTGGAACCCAATTCGAAACCAATTGACCTCAAAATCATATGGCTATGATTCAACATATCTGAGCGACCCTCTGGGTGAAATTAATTCAAGAAATAGTTCGATTGATAGATACAAATTTGTCCAGAACAGACACGAACCCGAACTAAGCTTCTCAAACCCATTTCGATCAAATTCAAGTTTGTTAAGGTTCGATTTCATGAGGTTTTTATTCTAAAAGACATTTCGAAGCTATCTGATTCATTAAATTTGAACATCACATTCGATTGAACCAAAACCACCAAAACGTTTATGTTAAAGAACCCTAATAACCCACTTCTTGTGATTCGATATTAGAACTTCGAATTAATACATGTTTATGCTTAGTCGGAACTATCTGAAGCTAGTGATAACAATTAATTTGAACATCTACTCTGTTTAAATCGAAACCCCCAAAAAGCTTTTCTCTAAGAACCCTAGAATTTGAAGTCTCCTGATTCGTACCTGTTTGATGAAATTAACCTATGGATTTCCTTAAACCAATGATTTCGAAATTCTCTGTGTCAATTGATTTCATTCTAATTCTTGATTTAACAGAAACCCCCAAACCGTTCTTTCCTTATGAACCCTAAAATCAAAATGACACAATTCGATATCCTTGAATGAAATTAACGTGGGTCATTCATTCAATGTGATATCACGAAACCTTCTGTAAGAACCAATTAGATTTATAACTTCATCTTGTTAGAAATCCCCAGTTCGTTTTCTAGGAGGAACCCTAGAATTCGAACTCATATGATTCGAGGTTTATTCATGAATTGGTCATATGGGTTAGTTTAGTCGGCCATTTTAGATGATTTAGGAGTAATTACTTACTTGTTTCGACGACCAATTGATGAAGTTCAATCAACGGTTTGATGTTCGACCACCACTCGATCGAACTCTTTTATCCACGACTTCTTGCTTTGAATTGTTGGATGTCACAGACCCTAAAGGTGCCGATTGAGGTTTCTGGAAGTGCAATTGTGCGAATTGAAATCGAATTTTGTGTAATCTAGAGTTAAGGGCTACGGTTTCAAGTTTTTGTGACCATTAGACTTCAATTCGACATTATTGGCTAATGTAACTGCTAATAGTTGATGATAATCATCAATATGATAGTTAAGAAGGATTAATGATCAGTTACAAGTCGAATTGTGATGGATTTCGAATTTTTACTTGATAATCCACGTGAATTTTGACTTAAGAAGTCAAAATCTACCATTTTGTGCTATTTCAACACTACCCTTTCTAATTTAACTATTCCCAAACTAATTTTGCTCAATTTTAATACTTTTAACCTAATATTGATGATTTCCCATTGATTTCGTTAACTTTTGGTTAACGAAGTTAAACCAAAATGCCGAATTGTCATAAATTGGGCCGAAGAGGATATGATTGGGCTAGATTAATCCACTTGGGCCGAATAGAGGTGAAATGGACCGTGTATATGCGTTGGGCCAAGTATGTGTGTTGAAGACAAGGAAATTGTTGGCCCATTAACAATGAGTCGAATGCCACTTGGTTCCTTATAGAAATTGGGCCTACAATCTATACGGCCCAATTAAGTTTTCTGCTTCCGATCTAGTGTCCAGCGAACCTTTTAGGTTACAAGGTTCAGTCACCAAGTTTTGTGATTTCGTTTACTTTCGGTTAACGGGGTTAATCCGAAAATGCCGGATTGTCACATCATCCCCTTGTTGAAGGAATTTTCGTCCCGAAAATTGATCAGTGTTAGGAGTAGTTAGGAAACTACTTACGAGTTCAAATTGTAAGTGTTAGTGTGATGTCTGATCATTCCGTGTGCTTGTGTGTACTTACACACGAAATCCAATGTTTGCAACATCACAACTAAGTGTGATCATTCTATGTAACTGTTTTGCGTGTACACTAGTTAGTTCACCTAACTGTGACTATTTGTGTTTGATCATACTGTGCTATGTAACCTTGCACATAGTGAGTGTTTGCAACTATTTGTACTATGTACCCTCGAACATAGCAAAATGTGTGTAACTAATCATGCATGTACTACCATAACATGTAACATATGAAATGTAGCACATAAAAATGCAATGTAGCACAAATGTTTGTAACAAAACCAATTGAATAAAGTGTTTGTGCTTACAGTTTGAAATCTGAAATGTTGATGTGTGAAGCATCACGTCATCCCCTTGTTGAAGGAAATTTCGTCCCGAAATTTAACGTGCGTTCTCATTGTTTGTTGCTGTTGTTTTGAACAGATGAGGATACTTCTTCATCATTTGATATTCTCGTTCCCATGTGAATTCAGGACCACGTCTTGAATTCCACCAAACTTTAACTATCGGAATTTTGCTTTGTTTGAGCTGTTTGACCTCTCGGTCCATGATTTCAGCTGGTTCTTCAATAAATCGTAACTGTTCATCCACTTGTATTTCTTCTAATGGTACAATCAATGTCTCATCAGAAAGACATTTCTTCAAGTTTGAAACATGAAAGACATCATGAACTCCACTGAGTTCATCCGGTAATTTGAGTTGATACGCAACCGGACCAATCCTTTTCAGGATCTCAAAAGGTCCTACGTATCGAGGGTTAAGCTTCCCGCGCTTGCCGAATCGTATCACACCCTTCCAAGGTGATACCTTTAGAAGAACTCGGTCTCCTACTTGAAATTCCAATGGCTTACGACGTTTATCAGCGTAACTCTTTTGTCGATCCTGGGCCGCTGCCATACGGTTCCTGATTTGAACTATCTTATTTGTCGTCTCGTGCACTAGTTCAGGACCTGTAATCTGACTGTCACCAATTTCAGCCCAGCAAACTGGTGAACGACATTTACGACCATACAAAGCTTCAAACGGTGCCGCCTGAATACTTGTATGATAACTGTTGTTGTAAGAGAATTCCACTAACGGTAGGTGGTTTTCCCAGCTATCACCAAAGTCAATTACACAAGCTTGTAACATATCCTCGAGTGTTTGAATCGTACGTTCACTCTGACCGTTGGTCTATGGATGATAGGCGGTACTCATATCCAAACGAGTCCCCAATGACTTATGAAGTGACTTCCAAAAATTTGAAGTGAATCGAGCATCCCGATCTGATATGATAGAAATTGGCACGCCATGCCGTGCTACTACTTCCTTGATATAGATACGAGTCAGTTTCTCCATCTTGTCGGTTTCCTTGATTGCTAGGAAATGTGCAGATTTCGTTAGTCGATCGACAATTACCCATATCGTATCACAACCACTCTGTGTACGGGGTAACTTAGTAATAAAGTCCATCGAAATCTGTTCCCATTTCCACATCGGTATTTCTGGTTGTTGCAGCAAACCAGATGGTTTCTGATATTCAACTTTGACTTTCGAACAAGTCAAACATTTGCTAACATACCTAGCAATGTCGGCTTTCATGTGAGGCCACCAATACAGTGCCTTCAAGTCATGATACATCTTGTCTGATCCCGGATGGACTGAATATCTGGACTTGTGCGCTTCATCCATCACGAGTTCCCTCAAACCTCCATACAAAGGTATCCACAGTCGATTAATGAAATAACGAATTCCATCAGGTTTAACATCCAATTGTTCTTCCATTCCTCGTAAGGATTCCTGTACCAAGTTTTCTTTTTTTAAGGCCTCGAGCTGAGCACTGCGTACGTACCTTGTCAGGTAAGTCAGTATGTATCGTCATCATAAGTGCGCGAACCCGTCTTGTTGATGTGTCTTTTCTGCTTAAAGCATCAGCTACCACATTAGCTTTTCCTGGGTGATACTTAATCGCGCATTCGTAGTCGTTCAACAACTCAACCCACTGTCGTTGTCTCATATTAAGCTCCTTCTGATCAAAGATATGCTGCAGACTCTTATGATCAGTGTAAATGGTACACTTGGTTCCATATAGGTAATGCCTCCAAATTTTCAAAGCAAAAACCACTGCTCCTAACTCCAAGTCATGAGTAGTGTAATTCTTTTTGTGTGGTCGTAGTTGCCTTGAAGCATAAGCAATCACTTTATCACGTTGCATCAATACACATCCCAAACCCTGTGCAGATGCATCACAATACACCACAAAGTCTTCCGTCCCTTCCGGTAAGGACAGAATCGGTGCACTGCAGAGTTTCTGTTTCAATAACTGGAATGCAGCTTCCTGCTTATCCGTCCAGTTATACTTCGTTCCCTTATGCGTAAGAGCTGTAAGTGGTTGAGCGATCTTTGAGAATCCCTCAATGAATCGTCGGTAATAATCCACCAAACCAAGGAATTGTCGTACCTTGGTAGGGGTCTTTGGTGCTTCCCAATTCTTAATCGCTTCAATCTTTGCTGGATCAACATGTATACCCTTTTCATTGACTATATGACCCAAGAACTGAACTTCTCGCATCCAGAAGTCACATTTCGAGAACTTAGCGTACAATTGTTCTTGCTTCAGTAATTCCAACAGCAATCGAAGATGTTCGGCATGCTCCTCCTCAGACTGAGAATAGATGAGAATGTCATCAATGAAAACTATGACAAACTTGTCAAGATAAGGTTTACAAACACGATTCATGAGATCCATGAATACAGCTTGAGCGTTTGTCAACCCAAATGGCATGACCAAGAACTCATAATGGCCATAGCGCGTCCTGAATGCTGTCTTCGGAATATCTTCTTCTTGAACTTTGAGTTGATGATAACCCGATCTGAGATCAATCTTCGAGTAGTAACTCGAACCTTGCAACTGATCGAACAGATCGTCAATTCTAGGTAACGGATACCGGTTCTTGATAGTAACCTTGTTAAGTTCCTGGTAATCGATACACATACGGAAAGTCCCGTCCTTTTTCTTAACAAATAAAACTGGAGCTCCCCACGGTGAAAAACTAGGTCGTATAAAACCCTTATCCAACAACTCTTGCAGTTGTGTAGATAACTCTTGCATCTCAGATGGTGCAAGTCGATAAGGCGCCCTAGCTATCGGTGCTGCATCTGGTGTAAGGTCGATTCGAAATTCCACCTGTCTGATAGGCGGTAATCCCGGCAAGTCTTCTGGAAATACTTCAGGAAATTCACAAACTACTGGAATGTCTTCAATCTTCTTCTCAGCTACCGGCTTCTCAGTTATAAGTGCTATAACTGCTGTATGACCTTTACGCAGACATTTGTGTGCTTTCATACAAGATATGAGACGCAGTGGCGTACTGGTCTTTTTGCCTTGTACATACAACATCTCTCCATGCGGAAGAGGTATACGAACGATCTTTTCATGGCATACTATTTCAGCCTGGTGTTTGGACAACCAGTCCATGCCAATGACTACATCAAAACTGCCTAAAGTGATAGGCATAAGATCAATTTCCAATGTCTGACCCATCAAATCAAGGATACATCCTTTAAGGATTTGTTCAACTACAATTAACTTGCATCAGCTAGTTCTACAGTGTACGGATTTTCTAAGGCAGTGGGACTAATATTTAGCAACTTAGAGAGTGAACTAGATACAAAACTCCGGTCTGCACCAGTGTCAAATAGCATAGAGGCATAGTGATTATTTAAGAGGAACGTACCCGTGACAATGTTGGGATCCTCCCGTGCCTGACGTCCTCCAATCACAAACGCCCTGCCCCTAGCACCATTGTTGTTGTTATTGTTGTTGTTATTGGTGCCATTGCCGTTGCCGTTGCCGTTTGCATCGTTAGTCCCGCCTTTCTTTAGTTGTGGGCAATCCTTTTTGAAGTGCCCCAGCTTACCACACTCAAAACAACCCTTCTGTGCGTTGTTCTGATTATTATTCTGATTGTTGGAACTGTTTTGCAGCTCTCCGCGGCAATCCTTAGCTGCATGCCCAACTTTACCACACCGTTGACACTTAAACTTATCAAACTGATTCGCAGCATGATGAAACCCACACTTGTTTCACTTTGGGTGCTTACCAATATATCCCCCTGATGATGATGACTGCTGACCACTGTTCGAGTTGTGATAAGACTTGTGTGAGTCCTGCTTTCGGTTCTGTTGAAACGGCTGTTGGTTTAAGTTCTTGGTGTTGCTGCTTTCCCACTTCCTTTTGTGGTCTCCCACCTTAGTAGCTGATGTTCGTTTAGGCAGAGTTCCCTGTAACATTGCCTGATCGGTCAGTTGGTGCGCTAAACGAACAGCTTGTTGAATCGTTGTGGGATTTGCAGATGTAACCAATCCCTGGATCTGAGGCACCAACCCTCCTATGTACCTCTCTATCCACTTACTGGCTGGAGTAGCCATGTGAGGTAGAAGTCTGGCCAGTTCATGTGACCGAGTCGTGTACTCCTCGATGTTTGACCCCTCCATCTTAAGGTGCCAATACTCCTCCTCCAGTTTCTGCATTTCACTACGAGGGCAGTACTCCTCCTGCAGCAAAGTCTTGAAACCATTCCATGTTAAGGCATTAGCCTCACCCAATCCCAAAGTCTGAACATTATAGTTCCACCAGGTCAATGATGGACCCTCCAACGTACCCGTAGCATACTTGACTTTGTTTTCGTCAGGACAGTTGCACAGTTCGAATACTGATTCTGCTTTCTCAATCCATCGAAGGAGTACGATGGCCCCTTCCGATCCCTTGAAATTATGAGGTTTGCAGTCCAAGAACATCTTGAACGTGCACACCGGTGGATTCACCAATCCCCCTGTTTGTAACATCAGTGCCGGACGCGTGCCTGAACAGTGATCGTAACAGTAAACATGTACAGTGATTCAGGTACACATTTCGTTAAACTATGTTTAGACTATTTATACATATTGATTAGCATGAAACTATTAAACGATTGTCTGAATCTGACTAAAACCTTAGGGTTTAACAGTCAGAAAACATGTCAGACAACATAGTGTTGAAACACGAAGACATGATGTGATATTAGTTGTATAAACGTATGTGAGGTTTAAACAAAACAAAATATAAACAGTTATTGTTCCGGAAAGCTAAACCGACGAGTTATTCGTATAGGTGACGATCTGTACGAATGATTCTGATAGTTTAATGTTCTGAAATAATAACTTAACAATAGAAAACAAGAATCAGAAAGCCAAACCATCAACGTGTTCGTTCGAATGACGATTCGAACGAATACGCGCGATGGTGACGCGATCTGACGAAACGATAACGAAAACGAATGTCGATACGATCGATAATAATATTAAGGAAATAAAATATTTCCTATTTTACAATTTTGAAACTCATCAAAATTTAAAATATATTAAAATTTAATTAAACTTAATTAATTTATTTAAAACGCGAAACGATAAACGAAACGCGTAAAAATAACGGGTTTCGACGAATAAATTTATTAAACGAAATTTAAAATATTTATTAAAATTTAAATAGTAATTTAATTTATAGAATAGCCTTTTTATTTTAAATACGAGAAATACGCGTAAATTTCCGGTTACGCGACGAAAACGCGAACCGAGCAACCAAAACGGACCCGGATACCACACGGGATATATAAATGATAAATGAGAAGTTATTTCTCATTTCAAACCCATCTCCTTCACCTCTCTCCTCAAAATCCGGCCAAGCACCACCACCCCCACAACCCACCTTCAAGAGACCATAACTTGCTCGTTTCTAGCCCGATTTGGGTGATTCTTGCGCCCACGCGAAGCCCTTGACGAGCTCTACAAGAAAGTACAACGGATCTGAGCAAACAACCAGCGAAATCGGAGGTATAATGCTGAGAAGATCCACGAAAATAGGGTTTTTTATGTGTGTTATTTGATCCACCATGGTTGACCGGCTCTAGATGGTGTTACACGCATTATATTCTGTTGAATGCTCCCTCGTGACACCACCTTAGGCTAACACAACCACTAGAAACAACTTACAACTGGTTCGAGCCGAGGATGATGATGCAAGGTGGCTGGTTCGTGCACGGAAGGGGTGGCCGAACCCTCTCGAGACCACAAACCCAGCCGAGCCTTGCTGAGTTCAGACCCCGAACCTACATGTTCAGACGAGCCATCATTGGTGGTGCCCGAACCCTGGTGTGACGAACCCTTGGTTCGTTTGCTATCACCTAGTTGAACTTTTTTTAGGCGAACCCTGGAGCTGCATCATGACTAACGAACCCAGTGAAGACGACGAACCTATGGGCTACCCTTTGAGGGAAACGAACCATGTGACCCAACTACAGCACCGAACCTTTAAACACCTCAGACGAACCATTCATCATGAAGTGAGCCGCACCTAGGCATGAAGCTCAAATGGTTCGCTGGTTAATAACCCCACACAACCTTCGGTCGAATTCCTTTATTGATTCTGTATTGGGATGGCCCAATAGTAACCTACTATGGCCTAATTCACGTCTGCCATGACTCACCACCCCATTCTCTATTAAACTAGCTGGGCCCACACTAATTTTACAAGGCCCAATCTTTTGTTAATTGACTTCAAAGCTTTGGATCATGCTAATTCCTTGGGCCACACACTTGCTAAGTCACGTTCAACCTCTCCAATAGAAATCAATTGGCCCAATCATGGCCCAAACACAACATCCGTAGACCCATTTCTTGTTAGTGGTCCATGAATGGGTAGCCTAAGCCCACAAGACACACCGGCCCAACATCATGTAATTCGGTTGGGATAATCAACAGGCCCAGTAGATCGGCCCACACCCTTTTGGTTGTTTCAGTACACTCGGAAGCCCAGTAATAACATACTTCGGTCCATGAAATAGCAGGCCCAACTCTTTTTCTCTTTGGCCCACGACATGGAGCAAGCATGAGGCCCATTTGTAGTCTAAGCCCAATCAATTAATACCCAATTCATTTCTATTCGGCCCATGTGAAACCGGCCCAAAATCCACATCATTCATTATCGAGTTGATTGGTTCTAAGGCCCACTAATTAGGCACAAATATACCGTAACTAGTCCAATGCGTTATCCGGCTCAATTGATTGAGACTCAATGAAAACTCATGGATGATCAACGTAAACAACGAGAACAATGAATAAACATATCGAGGAGATGAACATTTCAATTGTGATAAAACGATAACAAATTTTGAAAAGTTACATTAAGGTTTAAAAGCCTTAAATAAATGGCAACTTGTAATTAATGAACATGTGAGATCACTTTAAAGAAGGAATTGAGTCGGATAACAAACAAGATTCGTAAGTGTTAGTCAACTTTAGGACTAACACTTACATGCACAACAAATCCTTACAATCTTATAATTATAAATCATAAACACTATGAAATCAATACAGGAGCTTGAACATCATAACAAAAGCAAACCAAGAGCGCGTGCCTTCTTATTCTACTTAAGTCAATCACTTCGGACCTAAGGTGAGTTCATTGTCCCCTTTCAAACTTATTTGTTTTATTTCGGGACTGAGAAGCATGTTAAACATTTTTATTGAAATGTTATTTAATGCTTTAAAACATAATCATGATTTCTTATGATTGAAACCTTTACTTTAAGCTAGATGCTTAATATCAATTGTTGATTACTTGATACGATTACATGAGACTTGATTCAATTACATGAGATGTTATACAATTACATGAGACATGATACAAATACATGATACTTGATTCTATTACATGAGATGTTATACAATTACATGAGACATGATACAAATACATGATACTTGATTCAAATACATGAGATATGATACAAATACATGATACTTGATTCAAATACATGAGACTTGATACTAATACATGTGATATGATGTTTAGAAACGATTACATGCTACTAGGCCATCATACATGCATCTAACCATAGGCTACGTAATTGCTGAACGTCTGGTATTCCAGAGCTTGTACCTATGGGGTGAGATACATGTAATAACATAAACATAATGATACTCAGCTATTACCTGGTTATAAGTGACATGTAATTGCTGAACGTCTGGTATTCCAGAGCTTTTGTCAGCTTATATGAGGTATGTAAAGGCTAAACATGCAAGTATCGATTCTAAGCTATTACCTGGTTATAAGAGACACGTAATTGCTGAACGTCTGGTATTCCAGAGCTTGTGTCGGCTTATATGAGGTATGTAAAGGCTAAACATAAACGTAACGTTACGGAGCTATTACCTGGTTATAAGGGACATGTAATTGCTGAACGTCTGGTATTCCAGAGCTTTTGTCAGCTTATAAGAGGTATGTAAAGGCTAAACCTGAACTTGTTGAATGCTAAGCTATTATCTATATAAGAGACATGTAATTGCTAAACTTCTGGTATTCCAGAGCTTTTGTCTGCTTATAGGAGATATGTAATTGCTAAACTACGTGTGTGTGAATCTATGATGCTTGACAAACGTGATGAGAAACTAACACTTATGAATACAATAGACATGAAAACGTTGAAACAGATAACAAAGGCTTTGATGAGGATTGAGTTGTTTGGTAGGTAAAATGCTTAATTATTATTAACAACAATGTCATATCCGGGTTAGTATGTGGTGGGATGTTGGCTAGGGCTTGTTCCCTTACATATGCCCTATATATAAGCATACCGACTTGGATATTACAGGTGGAGTTAATGAGGTTAAGGTTTTACCGAAGGAGGTTTGTGAAACTATTTTTAAACTTATAAACTATATGAACTCACCAACCGTTGTGTTGACTTGATCTTTTTACATGCTTTCTCAGGTGAAGGACAGGTTTAAGCATAAGCTCTTGGATTTACATACTAGGCTGCCCAGATAGAGGACCTAGTAGACTTTTGGAAGAAGCACATATTTTGTTGATGATACACATTACTTTTGATATCTTGTATATATACAAGATATAAACATTATTCTTTTGATTAGGTTTACTGAGTTAAATTGCAGAACATTGCTATTGTAATTTAACTTTGTAATCCTATATATCATGTGATTGTGCTTTAGATATTCTTAAACATTGATGCTATGTAAACAATCTGATCATCATGATTATCATCCGCGATATCACGCCCCGGGAACCTTCCGCCCGGCGGGGACTCCGATCCAACCCCGCCGGCTCGGGGTGTGACAGATTGGTATCAGAGCTCAAGGTTATAGAGAATAATAGGTCACTACATAAACGGTTTGACCTAGACTATAACTTAGGGACCCACATGTAGAGAATTTAATACTTAAGTTTGCATTATGTTTTCTGCATTCGATCATTGCACTAACCAAATTCTTTTGGTTATGATCAGAATGCCGCCGAGAAAACAACCCACTCCGCAAGTCTCTGCTCCTCATTCATCGACTCCTACACCACCGGATTCACCACCGCCACCTCCTCCTCCTCCGCACTCTCCACCACCAGGCTCAAGCAATACACCGACACTGGATCCTGCTACTATCGCGTTGGCTACGCTACTGAGTACTCAACTGACAAGCCAACTGAAAGAGGTCATCCCAGAGATGATAAACAGGATTCAAGGACAAGGCAACACTTCTGGACACACTACAGGCGAGGCTAGTGGAAACACTGGTCATGCTTCGGATTGCTCCTACAAGTCCTTTGTAGGATGCAAACCCCCGAGCTTTACCGGAGTTGAAGGAGCTGTTGGACTGATCCAATGGCTTGAGAAAATGGAAAATACTTTGGACATCAGCGGTTGTCCAGAACATCACAAAGTTCGCTATGCAGCTGGTTCTTTCAGCAAGCGAGCTTTGACTTGGTGGAACGCACAGATCAGGGCTAAGGGAAGAGACGAAGCTATGGCGATGCCCTGGGCAGAATTTAAGCTTCTTTTGAGGAATGAGTTTTGCCCGAAACATGAACTCCAACAACTGGAGATTGAGCTCTCGAATCATGAGATGAAGGGAGCTGATCATATGACTTTTACCAACCGCTATCATGAACTGGTAGCCCTGGTGCCAGAAATGGTACCAACCTTGGAGAAACTAATTGATCGCTATGTGGCAGGATTACCTTCATGTATACAAAGCGTGGTACTGGCTTCATATCCTGCTACTTTGGAGTCAGCCATTTCCCTCTCTGCTAAGCTTACCAAAGTAATGGTAAAGTCTGGGGTTCTAAAAGATGAAGCTGGAAAAGCCAAGGAGACAACGTCAAAGAAACCTGAGTACCACCAGAAAAAGAAACAAAAGGTTGTCAAGAATTATGCAGCCGTTACCCCTCTGCGACAGGCACCTGCAGCACCTGTCAATCCTACTACTAGGGGTTATGGAGGGGAATATCCCCAGTGCGCAAACTGCAAGTATCATCATCCTGTTGGTGCTCAATGCAGGAAGTGCACGAATTGTGGCCGGTATGGCCACTGGGTTAACAAATGTCGCTTTGCGGTGAATCAAGCAACCAACACTGCAACAAGAGCACTACCACCACCACCACAGAACCCAGGCAATATCAACAACCGAGACTGTTACAACTGCGGGGAACCAGGTCACTTTTCCCGCAACTGTCCGAAGAAGGTGCCAGCTGGAGCACAAGCACCTCGTGGACGAGCTTTTGTCATCGGAGCCAATGCCGCACGCCAAGACCCTAATGTGGTCACTGGTACATTTCTTTTACATGACTCTTATGCATCCATACTATTTGATACTGGTGCAGACCAGAGTTTTATTTCATCTGATTTTGCACGACAACTTAGTCTTATTGAGGATACTTTAGACTCCCCTTACATTATTGAAGTAGCTAATGGGAAACAAGTTACAGTTAGCACTATACTTAGGAACTGCCCACTTACACTCGTAGATCATACATTTTCCATCGACTTGTTGCCGATGGAGTTGGGCAGTTTCGATATCATTGTGGGGATGGATTGGCTCTCACTCAATCGAGTTGAAGTCATCTGTTCCGAGAAGCTACTTCGGATCCCAGTAACGGATGATTGTGTATTGGAAGTTCGTGGGGATCAAGCCAAGAGAAACGTAAAGATCATATCATGCATAAAAACGCGTAAGTGTCTGCAAAAGAAGTGCATAGCATTCTTGGCTCATGTGGTGGAGAAAGACAAAGACAAGAAAACATTACAAGACGTACCGATAGTGAGAGAATATCCTGAGGTGTTTCCTGACGATCTACCTGGTTTGCCTCCTGTGCGACCGGTAGAGTTTCGTATCGATCTGATTCCTGGAGCAACGCCTGTTGCTAAATCCCCTTATAGGTTAGCACCTTCGGAGATGCAGGAATTATCTAACCAATTACAGGAGCTACTTGATAAAGGTTTCATCCGACCGAGCTACTCAACTTGGGGAGCTCCAGTTCTGTTCGTGAAAAAGAAGGATGGATCCTTTCGGATGTGCATAGACTACAGGGAGCTAAACAAACTAACCATCAAGAATCGGTATCCGTTACCGAGGATTGATGACTTATTTGATCAATTGCAAGGAGCTCAGTACTTTTCGAAGATCGATCTACGTTCCGGATACCATCAGCTTAGAGTACAAGACGAAGACATACCCAAGACGGCGTTTCGTACCAGGTACGGGCACTATGAGTTCATGGTGATGCCTTTTGGTTTGACGAATGCACCTGCGGTTTTCATGGACCTCATGAACCGTGTGTGTAAGCCGTACTTAGATCAATTTGTTATTGTTTTCATTGATGACATATTGATCTATTCTAAAAGCAAAGCAGAACACGAGCAACATCTGAGAACGATCTTGGAACTGTTAAAGGAAGAGAAACTCTATGCCAAATTCTCTAAGTGTGAGTTTTGGTTAAAAGAGGTTCAATTCCTAGGCCACGTTGTTAACAGTGAGGGAATTCACGTTGATCCTGCCAAGATCGAGGCAATAAAAGATTGGGACACTCCGAAGACACCTACGGAGATACGTTCTTTTCTAGGCTTAGCAGGTTATTACAGAAGGTTCATCTCGAACTTTTCTAAGATAGCTCTGCCACTCACGAAGCTAACACAGAAAAGCGAGCCGTTCATTTGGGAACAAAAACAAGAAGAAGCCTTTCAGACATTGAAACAAAAGCTATGTGATGCTCCGATCTTATCTCTCCCAGATGGTTGTGATGACTTTGTTGTTTATTGTGATGCATCCCATCAGGGACTTGGCTGTGTACTTATGCAGCGGGACAAAGTCATTGCCTACGCTTCGAGACAATTAAAGATTCATGAGAAGAACTACACAACTCATGACCTGGAATTGGGAGCAGTGGTGTTTGCACTGAAGATCTGGAGGCATTACTTATATGGAACCAAGTGTACCATATTTACAGACCACAAAAGTCTGCAACACATATTCGATCAGAAGGAACTCAACATGCGACAGCGACGTTGGGTTGAGCTTCTGAATGACTATGACTGTGTGATTAAGTACCATCCGGGCAAGGCAAACATTGTTGCTGATGCCTTGAGCCGGAAGGAACGGGTCAAACCCTTGCGCGTCAGAGCAATGGGAATGACTGTGCAGACAAGTTTACACGATCACATTAGGCAAGCACAACAGGAAGCAATTGAACGAGGAAACTTGAAGAAAGACTTAGATTGCGGTGTGGAGAAACATTTGGAAACAAAACCCGATGGACTTGTTTACTTCAAGGATCGTATCTGGATTCCTGCAGTAGATGAGTTAAGGAAACTTATTTTTGATGAAGCACACAAAACCAAGTTCTCTGTACATCCCGGTGCTGATAAAATGTATCAAGACTTACGTGCATTTTATTGGTGGCCGGGTATGAAGAAAGACATAGCTGAGTATGTTGGAAGATGCCTTACGTGTGCTAAAGTAAAGGCAGAACACCAGAAACCGTCAGGTTTACTGGAACAGCCTGAAATTCCACTTTGGAAGTGGGAACAGATAGCTATGGACTTTGTTACCAAGCTACCCCGCACATCCAGTGGACATGACACCATTTGGGTTATCGTTGATCGATTAACCAAATCTGCTCACTTCTTGCCGATGCGAGAAACGTACACGATGGATAAACTAGCAAAGCTTTACATCAACGAGATAGTGGTACGCCATGGTGTGCCATTGTCTATCATTTCAGATCGTGATAGCAGATTTACATCAAGGTTCTGGCAATCATTGCAGAAATCTCTAGGGACACAATTAAACTTGAGTACGGCTTATCATCCACAAACGGATGGACAAAGCGAACGTACTATCCAAACCCTGGAGGATATGTTAAGAACTTGTGTTCTAGACTTCGGTGGTAATTGGGATTCCCACTTGCCACTAATCGAGTTCTCCTACAACAACAGTTATCACAGCAGCATCGGTTGTGCCCCATTCGAGGCTCTTTATGGTCGCAAATGTCGGTCACCGATCTGTTGGTCGGAAGTGGGAGACAATCGTATCACGGGGCCAGAACTTATTCAGGAAACTACAGACAAGATTGCTCAGATACAACAAAGATTACAAGCGACACGAAGCAGACAAAAGAGCTATGCTGATAAACGGCGTAAGCCGTTGGAATTCCAAGTGGGAGATCGTGTTATGCTTAAGGTTTCTCCTTGGAAAGGCGTAGTTCGTTTTGCAAAGAAAGGCAAACTAACACCACGATACGTAGGACCGTTCGAAATCATCGAACGTATTGGTCCTGTAGCATACAGATTGAACTTACCGGATGAACTTAGTGGTGTACATGACGTGTTTCACGTCTCAAACTTGAAGAAATGCCTTACTGATGAAACTCTTATCATACCAATTGAAGAGATTCAATTGGATGAAAACTTACGTTTTGTTGAAGAACCATTGGAGATTATGGATCGTAAGGTCAAGCAACTGAGACGAAGTCGTATTCCTATCGTTAAAGTTCGTTGGAACTCAAAGCGCGGACCTGAGTTTACTTGGGAACGTGAAGATCACATGAGAAACAAGTATCCCCAACTCTTTGCTGAGGAATTCGTACCGAATAACGAGTCTTAAATTTCGGGACGAAATTTCTCTAACAAGGGGAGACTGTAACATCAGTGCCGGACGCGTGCCTGAACAGTGATCGTAACAGTAAACATGTACAGTGATTCAGGTACACATTTCGTTAAACTATGTTTAGACTATTTATACATATTGATTAGCATGAAACTATTAAACGATTGTCTGAATCTGACTAAAAC
This sequence comes from Mikania micrantha, assembly GCA_009363875.1. Taxonomy (NCBI): domain Eukaryota; kingdom Viridiplantae; phylum Streptophyta; class Magnoliopsida; order Asterales; family Asteraceae; genus Mikania; species Mikania micrantha. The sequence continues at coordinate 1,028,040 of CM018690.1, read as the reverse complement.
CTTAGGGTTTAACAGTCAGAAAACATGTCAGACAACATAGTGTTGAAACACGAAGACATGATGTGATATTAGTTGTATAAACGTATGTGAGGTTTAAACAAAACAAAATATAAACAGTTATTGTTCCGGAAAGCTAAACCGACGAGTTATTCGTATAGGTGACGATCTGTACGAATGATTCTGATAGTTTAATGTTCTGAAATAATAACTTAACAATAGAAAACAAGAATCAGAAAGCCAAACCATCAACGTGTTCGTTCGAATGACGATTCGAACGAATACGCGCGATGGTGACGCGATCTGACGAAACGATAACGAAAACGAATGTCGATACGATCGATAATAATATTAAGGAAATAAAATATTTCCTATTTTACAATTTTGAAACTCATCAAAATTTAAAATATATTAAAATTTAATTAAACTTAATTAATTTATTTAAAACGCGAAACGATAAACGAAACGCGTAAAAATAACGGGTTTCGACGAATAAATTTATTAAACGAAATTTAAAATATTTATTAAAATTTAAATAGTAATTTAATTTATAGAATAGCCTTTTTATTTTAAATACGAGAAATACGCGTAAATTTCCGGTTACGCGACGAAAACGCGAACCGAGCAACCAAAACGGACCCGGATACCACACGGGATATATAAATGATAAATGAGAAGTTATTTCTCATTTCAAACCCATCTCCTTCACCTCTCTCCTCAAAATCCGGCCAAGCACCACCACCCCCACAACCCACCTTCAAGAGACCATAACTTGCTCGTTTCTAGCCCGATTTGGGTGATTCTTGCGCCCACGCGAAGCCCTTGACGAGCTCTACAAGAAAGTACAACGGATCTGAGCAAACAACCAGCGAAATCGGAGGTATAATGCTGAGAAGATCCACGAAAATAGGGTTTTTTATGTGTGTTATTTGATCCACCATGGTTGACCGGCTCTAGATGGTGTTACACGCATTATATTCTGTTGAATGCTCCCTCGTGACACCACCTTAGGCTAACACAACCACTAGAAACAACTTACAACTGGTTCGAGCCGAGGATGATGATGCAAGGTGGCTGGTTCGTGCACGGAAGGGGTGGCCGAACCCTCTCGAGACCACAAACCCAGCCGAGCCTTGCTGAGTTCAGACCCCGAACCTACATGTTCAGACGAGCCATCATTGGTGGTGCCCGAACCCTGGTGTGACGAACCCTTGGTTCGTTTGCTATCACCTAGTTGAACTTTTTTTTAGGCGAACCCTGGAGCTGCATCATGACTAACGAACCCAGTGAAGACGACGAACCTATGGGCTACCCTTTGAGGGAAACGAACCATGTGACCCAACTACAGCACCGAACCTTTAAACACCTCAGACGAACCATTCATCATGAAGTGAGCCGCACCTAGGCATGAAGCTCAAATGGTTCGCTGGTTAATAACCCCACACAACCTTCGGTCGAATTCCTTTATTGATTCTGTATTGGGATGGCCCAATAGTAACCTACTATGGCCTAATTCACGTCTGCCATGACTCACCACCCCATTCTCTATTAAACTAGCTGGGCCCACACTAATTTTACAAGGCCCAATCTTTTGTTAATTGACTTCAAAGCTTTGGATCATGCTAATTCCTTGGGCCACACACTTGCTAAGTCACGTTCAACCTCTCCAATAGAAATCAATTGGCCCAATCATGGCCCAAACACAACATCCGTAGACCCATTTCTTGTTAGTGGTCCATGAATGGGTAGCCTAAGCCCACAAGACACACCGGCCCAACATCATGTAATTCGGTTGGGATAATCAACAGGCCCAGTAGATCGGCCCACACCCTTTTGGTTGTTTCAGTACACTCGGAAGCCCAGTAATAACATACTTCGGTCCATGAAATAGCAGGCCCAACTCTTTTTCTCTTTGGCCCACGACATGGAGCAAGCATGAGGCCCATTTGTAGTCTAAGCCCAATCAATTAATACCCAATTCATTTCTATTCGGCCCATGTGAAACCGGCCCAAAATCCACATCATTCATTATCGAGTTGATTGGTTCTAAGGCCCACTAATTAGGCACAAATATACCGTAACTAGTCCAATGCGTTATCCGGCTCAATTGATTGAGACTCAATGAAAACTCATGGATGATCAACGTAAACAACGAGAACAATGAATAAACATATCGAGGAGATGAACATTTCAATTGTGATAAAACGATAACAAATTTTGAAAAGTTACATTAAGGTTTAAAAGCCTTAAATAAATGGCAACTTGTAATTAATGAACATGTGAGATCACTTTAAAGAAGGAATTGAGTCGGATAACAAACAAGATTCGTAAGTGTTAGTCAACTTTAGGACTAACACTTACATGCACAACAAATCCTTACAATCTTATAATTATAAATCATAAACACTATGAAATCAATACAGGAGCTTGAACATCATAACAAAAGCAAACCAAGAGCGCGTGCCTTCTTATTCTACTTAAGTCAATCACTTCGGACCTAAGGTGAGTTCATTGTCCCCTTTCAAACTTATTTGTTTTATTTCGGGACTGAGAAGCATGTTAAACATTTTTATTGAAATGTTATTTAATGCTTTAAAACATAATCATGATTTCTTATGATTGAAACCTTTACTTTAAGCTAGATGCTTAATATCAATTGTTGATTACTTGATACGATTACATGAGACTTGATTCAATTACATGAGATGTTATACAATTACATGAGACATGATACAAATACATGATACTTGATTCTATTACATGAGATGTTATACAATTACATGAGACATGATACAAATACATGATACTTGATTCAAATACATGAGATATGATACAAATACATGATACTTGATTCAAATACATGAGACTTGATACTAATACATGTGATATGATGTTTAGAAACGATTACATGCTACTAGGCCATCATACATGCATCTAACCATAGGCTACGTAATTGCTGAACGTCTGGTATTCCAGAGCTTGTACCTATGGGGTGAGATACATGTAATAACATAAACATAATGATACTCAGCTATTACCTGGTTATAAGTGACATGTAATTGCTGAACGTCTGGTATTCCAGAGCTTTTGTCAGCTTATATGAGGTATGTAAAGGCTAAACATGCAAGTATCGATTCTAAGCTATTACCTGGTTATAAGAGACACGTAATTGCTGAACGTCTGGTATTCCAGAGCTTGTGTCGGCTTATATGAGGTATGTAAAGGCTAAACATAAACGTAACGTTACGGAGCTATTACCTGGTTATAAGGGACATGTAATTGCTGAACGTCTTTTATTCCAGAGCTTTTGTCAGCTTATAAGAGGTATGTAAAGGCTAAACCTGAACTTGTTGAATGCTAAGCTATTATCTATATAAGAGACATGTAATTGCTAAACTTCTGGTATTCCAGAGCTTTTGTCTGCTTATAGGAGATATGTAATTGCTAAACTACGTGTGTGTGAATCTATGATGCTTGACAAACGTGATGAGAAACTAACACTTATGAATACAATAGACATGAAAACGTTGAAACAGATAACAAAGGCTTTGATGAGGATTGAGTTGTTTGGTAGGTAAAATGCTTAATTATTATTAACAACAATGTCATATCCGGGTTAGTATGTGGTGGGATGTTGGCTAGGGCTTGTTCCCTTACATATGCCCTATATATAAGCATACCGACTTGGATATTACAGGTGGAGTTAATGAGGTTAAGGTTTTACCGAAGGAGGTTTGTGAAACTATTTTTAAACTTATAAACTATATGAACTCACCAACCGTTGTGTTGACTTGATCTTTTTACATGCTTTCTCAGGTGAAGGACAGGTTTAAGCATAAGCTCTTGGATTTACATACTAGGCTGCCCAGATAGAGGACCTAGTAGACTTTTGGAAGAAGCACATATTTTGTTGATGATACACATTACTTTTGATATCTTGTATATATACAAGATATAAACATTATTCTTTTGATTAGGTTTACTGAGTTAAATTGCAGAACATTGCTATTGTAATTTAACTTTGTAATCCTATATATCATGTGATTGTGCTTTAGATATTCTTAAACATTGATGCTATGTAAACAATCTGATCATCATGATTATCATCCGCGATATCACGCCCCGGGAACCTTCCGCCCGGCGGGGACTCCGATCCAACCCCGCCGGCTCGGGGTGTGACACTGTTGGACCCTGAGGTCCTGTCGTGTGTGTCTGGGAGTAATTCGCGATTGCCTCCGCGATCCTGTTGTTAATCAGCTCATTGAGTTCTGCAACTGTCATGTGTACGTTCTCGTCGGCCATTATCTTCCTAGTTAAAAGAAATGTTAGAGTGTCATCAAAGTCCAATGTGAAATGTGTAAACAATACAACAAACAACAAACATGTAATGTAGAGATCAACACAACTGTTGGCAATAAGTAATAGTTTTCAATAGATAATAATCTGATTTGAGTACAATACTTTCAAAATCAAAACATAGGTTTTCAAACTTCTAATGTAGGAACACAACCCGTCCCTAATAAGTTTAAACAAAATAATGAAAAATCATGCATCCTCAACAGTGGAATCATCACCATAATCATAATCATCTTCTGGTACCTCCTCCTCTTCCTCTTCCTCCTTTGCCTCGGATACAAACTGCTCCTCTAGTGCAATCAACCTCCCCTCAGCGATGTCAGCTCGGTGCTCCTCCTCCTACACTCGAGTAGTCAGATGCACAATGTGTGACTCCATCCCCAGAACCACACTACGAAGCTCCTGTGCCATGTGCTCAATCCGATCGTTCGCCCACTTTGACTCCCATTTCAATCGGGCAATATCATCTGACTCGAATCATGGCCTCTTACAAGCACGAAACCTAGGTGGCATGCGGTACGAAGACTCCTCGAAAGAATCCTACACAGGTGCCTTCCCTGGGTCTCTCTGTGGCTCCGCCTGTGGGTCATCCTCAGGATCCTCCTGTGGATCCTCCTCAGGATCCTCCTGTGGATCCTCCTCAGGGTCGTCCTCCTCCAGATCCTCCTCCGGGTCCTCGTCTGGGTCCTCCACGGGATCCTCCTCCGGATCCTCCACGGGATCCTCCTCCGGGTCCTTCATGGGATCCTCGTCATCAGATACGATCACGTACGGTGGTGGCGGTGATGCCATATCTGTTACATAAGAACATATGTAAATACTAAGCAAAAGCAGTTGTGTAAACAAGTGTCTAATATCTAACAGTTATAGTCTAAGTCTACTAATGCAAACCTAGTTCGCTATAACCAATGGCTCTGATACCAATCTATCACACCCCCAATTTTCAACTAACGGAATCATACCGTTTGGGACGTGACAAACCAGGATCTCAGATCATTAGACATAACGAAGACCTCTATATGAATTTCAAAACATACTTTGGTCTAAAACTGTAATATCAAAGTTCTAGCGTTACGGAAACGTTTTTAAAATATAAACAATCATAACAGTTTGAAAACTGTAAATTACAAAACAAAGTTTCAAATGTTCAAATCCAAATGACAGAAATGTAAAACATGCATGCGACTCGATCTCCTAGTCCATGCCTGCTTGCTTGTGTACCTTAGCGTCCTGAGAAAACATGTAAATCAAATCAACACAAAGGTTGGTGCATTACACAGGTTTAAGCATTCACAAATGTTTGAAACAACTGTTTAATCAAAATGTTGCAGATAACATAATCACACATGCATAGTCATGATAGCTAGTCATTTATACTATTTACATAAGTGGTCGACACCGAAGCTGACTGTTGCATGCTAACGCATGTTTTGCCTTGCCACTATTGTCTAGCACAAACAATAGAAATGTGAATTGGCTAGTCAAACACTTGCGTAGATCCCATCTACCAAGTGAGGTTTGTCAAACCTAATAGATCTATTTCCAACTACCACGCTTTGCACTACGGCAAACTAAACGGTTCGAAATGTAAGGACTTGTAATGCTATGTTTGCACTCAATGTAAACAGCTAACTCATGCAAGTGATATGTATCTAAAAGTGTTTGTTGCACATGTTTTCTCCCCCAAAACAGTTAAAATAAGAAAGGGGCCGTGTACGCACCTTTGAATGTATCAGAATGATCAATCACACGTGAACTCGCGTAGAAAGTCCTCCAACGAAGAACCTGTGTTTTCACAATAACCTAGTGTTATTCGGAATGTCGTTTTGTGCTCAAAATCACATACGTGTCAACACACGTATGTTAGAGGATTAGAAATGTACATACATATGTATGCGTGACTTTGAAATCGTTTAATAAAATCATATCATCGCTTATGATTTTATTTAAACAAGCGTAATTATACGCGACTTCGTTTTCGGAATAAAATATAAATTTTATTACTCTAGTACGTTCGGAATTCCGTTACGGTTCCAACGCAATTCGAATAGGTCCAATCGGAATTAAAATGAAGAAGTTATGATCAAGATACCAAAAACAACATTAAAATCCAAAAACTGTTGGGGCCGGGTTCGAACCCGTGACCTCCAACTCTAAACACACCCTTCCTACCATCTAATATGTTCAATTTTTATTGATAGATCATGGTGCTTAATTGTTTTAAGCCCAAACGGTCCAGTTCCCTTTTGTTTCTTCAAACCGAACCATATCACACCAATTGGAACCCAATTCGAAAACATTTGACCTCAAAATCATATGGCTATGATTCAACATATCTGAGCGACCCTCTGGGTGAAATTAATTCAAGAAATAGTTCGATTGATAGATACAAATTTGTCCAGAGCAGACACGAACCCGAACTAATCTTCTCAAACCCATTTCGATCAAATTCAAGTTTGTTAAGGTTCGAATTCATGAGGTTTTTATTCTAAAAGACATTTCGAAGCTATCTGATTCATTAAATTTGAACATCACATTCGATTGAACCAAAACCCCCAAAACGTTTATGTTAAAGAACCCTAATAACCCACTTCTTGTGATTCGATATTAGAACTTCGAATTAATACATGTTTATGCTTAGTCGGAACTATCTGAAGCTAGTGATAACAATTAATTTGAACATCTGCTCTGTTTAAATCGAAACCCCCAAAAAGCTTTTCTCTAAGAACCCTAGAATTTGAAGTCTCCTGATTCGTACATGTTTGATGAAATTAACCTATGGATTTCCTTAAACCAATGATTTCGAAATTCTCTGTGTCAATTGATTTCATTCTAATTCTTGATTTAACAGAAACCCCCAAACCGTTCTTTCCTTATGAACCCTAAAATCAAAATGACACAATTCGATATCCTTGAATGAAATTAACATGGGTCATTCATTCAATGTGATATCACGAAACCTTCTGTAAGAACCAATTAGATTTATAACTTCATCTTGTTAGAAATCCCTAGTTCGTTTTCTAGGAGGAACCCTAGAATTCGAACTCATATGATTCGAGGTTTATTCATGAATTGGTCATATGGGTTAGTTTAGTCGGCCATTTTATATGATTTAGGAGTAATTACTTACTTGTTTCGACGACCAATTGATGAAGTTCAATCAACGGTTTGATGTTCGGCCACCACTCGATCGAACTCTTCTATCCACGACTTCTTGCTTTGAATTGTTGGATGTCACAGACCCTAAGGTGCCGATTGAGGTTTCTGGAAGTGCAATTGTGCGAATTGAAATCGAATTTTGTGTAATCTAGAGTTAAGGGCTACGGTTTCAAGTTTTTGTGACCATTAGACTTTAATTCGACATTATTGGCTAATGTAACTGCTAATAGTTGATGATAATCATCAATATGATAGTTAAGAAGGATTAATGATCAGTTACAAGTCGAATTGTGATGGATTTCGAATTTTTACTTGATAATCCACGTGAATTTTGACTTAAGAAGTCAAAATCTACCATTTTGTGCTATTTCAACACTACCCTTTCTAATTTAACTATTCCCAAACTAATTTTGCTCAATTTTAATACTTTTAACCTAATATTGATGATTTCCCATTGATTTCGTTAACTTTTGGTTAACGAAGTTAAACCAAAATGCCGAATTGTCATAAATTGCGCCGAAGAGGATATGATTGGGCTAGATTAATCCACTTGGGCCGAATAGAGGTGAAATGGACCGTGTATATGCGTTGGGCCGAGTATGTGTGTTGAAGACAAGGAAATTGTTGGCCCATTAACAATGAGTCGAATGCCACTTGGTTCCTTATAGAAATTGGGCCTACAATCTATACGGCCCAATTAAGTTTTCTGCTTCCGATCTAGTGTCCAGCGAACCTTTTAGGTTACAAGGTTCAGTCACCACGTTTTGTGATTTCGTTTACTTTCGGTTAACAAGTTTAATCCGAAAATGCCGGATTGTCACAAACAGCAGCTGGGAGACTCACCTACCATTGGTTGAGTTCTCTTACAACAACAGTTAACACACCAGCATTAAGGCTGCACCGTTCGAAGCGTTATACGGACGAAAGTGCCGATCGCCTATTTGTTGGGCAGAAGTTGGAGAAAGCCAACTGACTGGCCCTGAACTAGTGCACGAGACTACTGAGAAGATCGTACAGATATGGCACAGAATGGCAGCAGCTCGTGATCAACAGAAGGGCTATGCCGACAGAAGGCGCAAGCCTTTGGTGTTCCAAGTAGGAGACCGAGTACTTCTTAAGGTATCACCCTGGAAAGGAGTAATCCGATTCGGGAAGCGAGGAAAGCTAAATCCTCGTTACATCGGACCGTTCGAAATTGTGAAACGCATAGGCCCCGTGGCCGACGAGCAGAATTTACCACAAGAACTGAGCAGTGTACATAACGTCTTCCATGTATCTAATCTCAAGAAGTGTTTGTCCTATGAGACGCTCGCAATTCCTTTAGAGGAAATTCAGATCGATGAAAAACTACACTTCATTGAGGAACCGGTAGAGATCATGGACCGGGAGATCAAAAAGCTTAAACTCAGTCGCATACCCATAGTCAAAGTGCGATGGAATTCAAGACGTGGACCGGAATTCACCTGGGAACGCAAGGACCAAATGAAAATGAAATACCCATTCCTATTCAGTAATCAGACAAACGCTGACATCACGAACTGAATTTCGAGACGAAATTCTTTCCAACAGGGGATGATATGGCAACTCGTATTTTGCAGGTCAGCTTTTAATTTATTTTAATAATAACTTATATTGTTATTACTTATGTGGCACTAGAATTAGACTAATTTAGTGTGACATGTGTCACAACAGTCCAAACATGAACAACTAAGCGATAATTAAAAAAATTATCGAAAATCGAACACACGTGTATTGAGTAACGAACGTTGGTGAAATTAAACGAACAACAATCCAATTGAACTACAATTAAGCCTTATGAGAACTTATAACAAGTTAAATTTTCACAATCAGTCAAGAAACGTAGATCGTAAACGTCAAATAATTGAAAAACGAACTTAAACAATGAAATTAGGCCAATTGGGCTCTTCCGGCAGGCGTCGTGGTACGCCAAGGACCCCGGATTAGGCCTTGGCGGTACGGGAAGCTTGGGCAAGCAAATTTGAATTCTCCGAAAATCGTCGCGGTACGCGATGACCGATCATCTTCCTCCTTGGTGGTACACGGCGTGTTTCGGGAAACAAACAAAAATTATAATCTTAGCGGTACGCCAAGCCCCATTGGGAGAGCTTGGCGGTATGCGACCAACCTAGTTCGCAGAAAAGTTTATAAATGACCAACCAGGTCATTTCTCAATTTCCTGCCATATCTCTCTCGACTAAAATACATCCTCTCGAGCACCACACCTCTGTCAAGCACCTCTCAGCCCCTTGGGGGCCATTTTGAAGGTCTTGGAAGGCTTGAAGCAAGGAAGTGAAGCTTTGAGAAGCTTGGCATCCACACCATCGTTTGTACCAGCTCAAGACACCATATCCAGGAGTTGTTGAAGTTGTGAGCTGTTGTTCTTGCTAAATCCCAGAAGCTTTCAGTCCTAGAAGGTAGAACCTCATGATCTATTGCAGTAAAACCCACATAAAACTCACATGAAACATCATCCATGGCACATGCACGAAATGTTGCTTACTTATATCTATGATTGTTGAAATTGCTGATTTGATGATATTACAATGATCTATGATAATGTTGATGGGATTTGGTGGTTACTTTCTTCATATTGTTAAAAATGGTGTTCAATGACATGCATGGATCATCCATGATGTTCTAGGTAATTTTGGATATAGATGAATGATTTTTGATGATATGAGAGTTATTTACAATGTTTATTGTGATGGTCATTCTCAAATAAATAATTATTTGGGGTTACTACTATTTTTAGTAACTTTAATAACACAAAATCATGGTAATGGATGAAATAAGAACATGCATATGATTTAAATGATGATTTGGGGTTATTGTTGATATTGTCAACAAGAAATTTGTTTAGATTTAGTCAATATGATGAAGATATGAGATAGTTGCTATATTTAGTAACTTTATTGTTGCAAAACAATAGTAGATGATGTTCTAAGTGTTGTGAGTATGTTTAAATGATGATTTGGAACTAATATGATGATTATTGACATATTTTATTGGTTAGAAGTATTAAAATAAGCACATTTGTCACATGTTTCTAAAAATAAAAACTTTTTTGATAAACAACCTGCTTGCATGTTGAGTATGAATCATGCTGTCATTGATTATTATTGTTAGTAATATTATGAACAAATTTGTGTGATTTTTAATAAAGAAACATGTTAAATATAGGGACCTTCCATAAATAGAAACATTTTAACAAGAAGTATGCTTATTTGATAACATGTAACGATGTGCTATGTGATAAGATGATCACATAGAATAAACTGTCATGCAAGAATAAATGGAAAGTGATTTTATGAGAACTTGCCTAAAATATAAACTTTCTTAAAATGGAAACTTACTATAAATAGAAAGTTAACCTATGAACCTAACTTATGTGTTTACACGCATCACACGACACTAAACGCACGTTGAACAATCACTATAACTAAACGAATCACCAACGGGTCGTTAAGTCAAACACAGTCAACACGGTCAACACGATCAAACACGGTCCACATGACCAACACAACAACTTATAGTTGTTTGGACACGAACAAAGCCTAGTGAGACCAACACGAACATAACAGTGAACACGAACTCACAACACCTATGTGATATAGGTAATCGCTAGAGGCGAATAGATAACCATTCACACAACAACAACAACTACTAAACTCAGGTGAGTTTACAACCCCACTTTTACTCTTAAATTGTTTTGTTAAACTTTGGGCTGAGAATACTATGTAATTGTTTTTAGATATATTACTTATATGTGTAAAACAACTTTTGAGTGTGCATGTATCGCAACAAAGTCCTCACATATCCTTACCATTAGTGGTATATCAAACGAGTCGTTATTACGTGGTACAACTGGGTCTGACAAACCCTGTTCAACGACAGCTATGACTGGAGGTCACGACGGGCGTAATATCGACCTATGTCATAGTTTCACGATAAACTTGGCTGAGGCGACTAACAGTCTAGTTTCGGTAAGATGAACTTATACACTTGGGACCATAGGTCCACAACTTAACATATCCAATATATATCTCGTTATTGTTTTAACTTACTTAAACCTATGAACTCACCAACTTTATGTTGACACGTTTTAGCATGTATTCTCAGGTAACTGATCGCACGATGCTAGGATGCACATGTACTAGGAGCAAGAGACGGTCTTGCATGCATTTAAAGCTTTCACTTTGATTAACTTTATAATGTATCTTAAACAATGTGGTGTTCTAGACAATTTACATTCCGCTGCCTTAAACTTACATTTTCCGTTGCTAAACAACATATAATTTCCACTGCTTTATTTTAATATAACTTGATTTGAATATTAAAACTATATGTTTTCAAACTCATATAGAGTCGTTGTATATGACTGAGAGCTTTGACTCTGGCCACGTCAAACCTAGCGGTCTGACACCGAAAGTGGGAATTTGGGGGTGTGACACATCTCCCCTTGGAAGATGTCAGCTAAAGGAACCATACGCCACATCTTGCGCTCCTCATCCTCAGTCGTCTCGTCCGCAGGGCGTTTACCTAAGTTACGCTCTCTGTTGTTGTCCATCCTGTAATTTCGTTTAATAAGTGCACATATATAAAAATGTTAATGTGCAATGTCTAAGTGTAATGTCTAGTGTAGAGCAATGGCTATAGTTTAAGTTTACTACATGCAAACATAGTTCTCTATAACCAAGGCTCTGATACCAGTCTGTCACACCCCCAAATTCCCACTTGCGGTGTCAGACCGCTGGGTGTGACGTGGCCAGGATCAAAGCTCTAGTCATATAGAACGATACTATATGCGTTGGTAAAACACACTTGTTTGACCCTCAATAAACAAAATTGATTAATAGTAATGCAGGGGAATTCATAAGTTAATGCAACAGAAAAATAAAGCTGTTCATGCAGCAGAAAAAGGAAATTGTACACACTACACTGTTTGCCATGACATAATTATTTAAAACAATTGTTTTCAAAAGATGACTCAAATGCATGCACGACTTGTGCTTGAATCTCCTACATGCATCCCTATCCATAGCGATTTAGTTACCTGAGAATATAGGCAAAAGTGTCAACACATGGTTGGTGAGTTCACGTGTTTTGATAAGCAATAGATATTGGCAAAATAATGTATGTCGTGTGTCATGTTGTTTATTAATGTTTGTCGAGCCCGAAGCTCCAAGTGTCAGCTCTTGCCTCCACCATGTCTATAGTAAAAACAATGGCGCGATGAGTCGAGATTACACACGTCCTAACATCCAGCCAGTATTGGCGCTGCGTGGGTTTCATCACACCCAATAGTACTATCTAAACTCACCTCGTTGTATGTACATTAACGGTAAAACTATGCGAGGACTTGTTACGATACAGAACACTTAATGTTTTGTCCCAATAAACCAGCATACACAAATGTTGGTACAAATAGTTTGAATATAACAATATGTATTCTCCTCCTAGTTTGAAAACTTGTAAAAATAGTGAGAAAGGGGCCATAAACTCACCTTAGTGTGCTCGCGTAGATAGTAAGTAGAACAGTGTGCTTACTACTGGTTACCATAACACATAGTGTACATAAGTTCGTGTTTGGGTTTGTGTGCGTATTCGTTTTCATGCTCAACAACTCGAAGTTGTTATATTTGCTCGTGTTTGACTTTGTTTGACTGTGTTTGACCAGGTTTGACCGTGTCAATTCAACGACCCGTTGGTGAACCATTTGTTTGTTATATTTCGTTCAATGATCGTTATTTGTCACGTGTTGCATGTAAACACATAAGTCACGTTAAATGGTCAACTTACTATTTTTAGTAAGTTTCCATTTTTAACAAGTTTGAATCAAATTACATTTTAAAAATTCTATCATGCTCATTTAGCCTAAGCGATCATGTTAACACTTAGCACATTGTTACACGTTATCAAATAAGCACATAAGTCCATTCCTAGTAACCAAAGTTACTATTTTTAGAAAGAATCCTATGTTGACATATTTAGCAACAAAATCATACAACAACTTTTCTTATAATCATATTAATGAATTGTAAGTCATTTATCATCATCCAAACTTTACCATTATTCCTAATTTATGAAATCTCCAAATAAAGTTTCCTAAAATGAAAAGTTTGCATTAAATCTCATTTTAATCAAAATCAAACTACATCAACATATACTAATAGGCAATTTTTATCACAATAACACTTTAACATTCTCAAGATCCTCATGCATGAACATTTTGCTTGTAAAAAGTTTCTAAAAATAGAAATCTATGACCAAAAGACCCATTTCATCAAATCTAACCAATCCATTTGTTAATAACATTATTATCAACTACAAATCATCATTTAAACATGTTTATTTCATCAAAATCATCATCTAACATAACTTTTGCAACAAAAGTTACTTTTAATAGTAACATTGCACCAAATCTCATTAAATGACCAATGTTAACTATGATTTTCACTATGAACTATCCCATAAAAATAAATAATCATTTATTCATATTCCAAAATGACCTATAACTTCATGGATTGTTCATACATGTCACCAAAAGTTACCTTTTATAGAAATAGTTCACAATACACACCAAATATCATCAAAATGCCCAAATAGATCATCTTACACTTTAAATCAGTCATCAAAGCATCAAAATCAGTTCATCAAATCCCCAAATTTCATGCATGCATCATTAATGAGGTTGCATGTAAGTATTTTGACTTGCATGTGTGTAAGTGCAAGATTAGTGTAAATGAGGTAAAATTAGCCATGAAAACAACCTCACAAGGCTTCTTGGAGCTGGGATTTAGCTGGAACAGGGTTGGAATGCCTCTAGAAGTGGCTGGTGATAGTGTCACACCCCGAGCCGGCGGGGTTGGATCGGATTCCCCGTCGGGCGGAAGGTTCCCGGGGCGCGATATCGTGAGTGATAATCGTGATGATCAGATTGTTTACATTGCACATGATATAAATGAGAAATGCTAAATAGAATAGAATTACAAAGTTAAATTACATCAGTATCGTTCATAATTTAACAATGTAAATCTACCATCAACATCATAAGATTCCTATCTTGTAACTGCACAAGATATACAAAATATATGGTATAATGATGTCCCAAAAGTATGCAGGTCCAAAAATACTAGTCCTCTATCTGAAGTCCTAGTCCAAAAGCAATAACTTCTTAATTGACCTGTTCGTCACCTGAGAAGTCATGTAAAAAGATCAAGTCAACACATGGTTGGTGAGTTCATATAGTTTAGTATTTGAAAAATAGTTTGTAACCCTTTTTCGGTAAAAACCCTAACCTCATTAACTTCACCTGTAATATCCAGTTCGGTATGCTTATATATAGGGCATACGCAAGAGTTGAGCCTACAACCCGCCCAAACGCCATCCCACCACATACGAAACCACATATGACATTGTTGTTAATGATAGTTAAGCATTTTTACCTATCATTCATTTCCATTCAACCATAGTTCTACATACGCATGAAACATTTGTTAAACCCTTGAGTAACAACCTTAATCTCATTAACATCACATGTATCATCTAGATCGGTATGCTTATATATAGGGCATACGCAAGGGTCGAGCCTACAACCCGCCCAAACGCCATCCCACCACATACTAATCCACATAGGACATTGTTGTTAATGATAATTAAGCATTTTACCCCTACCATTAACCAATTTGTTCTTTAGTTCATTGTTCCTGTAAATACACTTTGAAATCTCTATTGATTCCTTAAGTTCATCACAAAATTATGATCAACCACAACATTCATAGAAACAGTTAAGTAAATGCTTAATTAAATAAATAAATAAACATTTACTAAAATCTAAGACCTAATGATTGGGCCTTGGTCAAACTCGAGTAGACTAGTCCGTCAATCAAAGTTTCTTGGAAGTTAGGGGATTCTGTAAACATCATCAAACATATGACCTACAAATCAAACGGTCTAGCTAGGACTTCTTGAAATGTAGGGTTTTTGTTTCGTACTTGATTAGTCTAGTTTCGTCCCTTGTTTCGTATAGTTTCGTTGGCATATGTTATCTTTGATATTTCCCAGATGTTCCTCAAAACAGTTAGGGAATACTGTAAATATTATCAAACATGTGTCTCATATTCGATCAGTCTAGCTAGGACATCTTTCAAACCTGAGAATGGCACATGCTATCTTTGATATTTCCCAGTTAGACCCTTGAAATAGTTCTTTGTACTTAGTTCTTTGAAATAGATCATTAGTTCTTTGACAACACACCCTTGAAATAGTTCTTTGAAATAGTTCGTTAGTTCTTTGACAACACCCTTGAAATAGTTCTTTGAAATAGTTCGTTAGTTCTTTGAAATAGACCTTTGAAAATAGTTCTTTGATTTGAAACGGTTATCTATTCATAATGAATAAACAACTTACTTTGAATTCATGTATATTGTATACCTAAACAGAATCTAGGATGACAATTATACATATAAACATATGATAAGTAAAAGCATTTAAGTAAATATAATCTTACGAAAATAATTTACGCATGCTTCTCAGCCCCGCGTTTGAAAACAAAAATGTTTAGAAAAGGGGCAATGAACTCACCTGTGTTGTTGTGCAAATGAATATCACAAAATGTGCGCTCGTTGTTTGTAGACTATGTTTCTTCAGTTCCTGAGTTGTTTTAAGAAGATTCCTATACAATAAGTATATATAATAGACGTCGTATTTGAGGTTCGGTCTCGGTGTGCATCTAAGTGTCCTAGATTACTAATGTGCTTCTATAACTCCTTTTATCTAGTCTAAGACATTCCCCATAATTGATCCCCAATCCCACATTATTAATTATAAGTATTTAGTCAATTATTTTAAGTTAACCCATTTTAAGATGAATATTTAATTATAAAAATTCTTTATTTTAATTTGAAAGAGCTTACCATTCGATTTCTTTTATTAAAACATAAGTAATTTTAAAAAAATGTGAACTTA
The DNA here is from genome assembly GCA_009363875.1 of Mikania micrantha. NCBI lineage: Eukaryota > Viridiplantae > Streptophyta > Magnoliopsida > Asterales > Asteraceae > Mikania > Mikania micrantha. The sequence continues at coordinate 1,011,540 of CM018690.1, read as the reverse complement.
CACATGTTGGGCTTTGGTTTAGCCCATTGGGCCAACTCCGGGCCCATTATTAGACTTTTAGCTTCAAACGATTTCTTGTTAGCTCTTTAATTAACTAATCCTTGATGGTTTAAATAAACCATTTAAGTTAGTCATATGTCTTTATAGATTTCCGATGATTTAGGTGTTAACATTTAAGTCAACCCCATAACCCTTAGGTTCTTGTTTTGATCCCCATTTCAAAGTTGACAAACCCTCGTTTCGATTATAGCCTAAGTCGGTAGATTTCTTGTTCTAGAAATCCTACTAATACCTTTATTGACTTGAATTCCCTTTTTGATAAGTAAATTCATGTTACATCGTTAAGAATGGGTGTTGATTTCATGCGAAGGAACCCTAATATCCCATACATGCATTCACGTGAAAACCCCATGCATACATACACTATTGTATGTACACCCATACGCATTGCATGCATGCACATGCATTCCACTAAACTCTCATGCATGCTAACATAGTCCGCATTAGGCTTGCCCGAACCATCTTAAGGCTGTATGATGTGTTGGGCCGACCGAACCATCATGGCCGAATAACAGACTGCCGCATGAGACCTTAGTCGAAAGGGGTTTGGGCTGACTGAGTGGGCCGACAGAATGAGCCAACCGATCGAATAAAGGCAGCACCGAAAGGGTTTGGGGCGAATGACTTAGGCCGAAAGAGGTGGGCGACCGAATAGCTAGACCGGGCGAAGGAGGCTGCTTCGGCAGTGGCCTCTTCGGGCGAATCAACTGTGCTTCGGCCAAGGGCCTTTCGGCCAAGGAGGCCATTCGGCCAACTGATGGGAGCTCATTCGGCCGCGGCGGCCTGGTGGGTGGCTGCCATGATTTTCGAGCTAATCAATGAGGGAATGAAGGTAGGTTTGTTCCTACATTATTCTAAGGTGGTTGTGAGGTGATTTCCTAAGGTTTTGAGGTGTGGAACCGGCTCAAAAGAGAGGTGGCCAAAAGGGTTTTGAAACCCTAAAAACCGAACTAAAACATTATCCTTACCTCAAATCTGTCGGTTGGAAGCTTAGATTGGTTGTACTTTCGAGTTCTACGAGTGATGGTGGTCGTTTTGACACCAAGATCAACGAATTTGGTGGAGAAATGGATGAGTTCTTGCTTGGTTTTCTAGAGAGAGAAACTAGAGAGAGAGAGATGAAAATGGGGGAGATGGGCTGGTAGGTGAGGGTGATTATGGCATTGAATGCCATAATAAATGGCTTCAAATAAACCGGGTTCGTTCAGGTTCATTCGGTTTTACTTGGTTTCGCGTAGAACGTCGGTTTTTCGTCGTTTTCGTAACGAAACGACTCGGTTTTAAAATAGAATTTATAAAATTATTTTAGGTGGTTATTCCTAGTAAATTAACTAAATATCTTCTATTTATTTTAAATTTTCAGAAATATTTAATTAATTATTTAAAATCGAAACGTACAGTCGTCGCGCGTTGTGACACCTCGCAATTTCCAGGTCAGCATTTATGCTATTTTAATAATAATGTGTAATGTTATTTCATACGTGGCACTAGAAAAATTGTATTTAGTGTGACACGTGGCATAACCATTCGAACACATCGATAATTCAAGGAGTTATCACACAACACTCGCACGTGTCTTGAATAACGAAAGTTTGTGAACGGATCAAACCACAGAACACTTTCACTGCACGTTAGGTTCCGGGGAACCTAAGTTAGTAGAACGATGTCCATATGTCGAGAAACGATGCTCGTAATCGAGAAATACGCGAAAAATGGACCCAGAACAACAAAACAAGCTCATTGGGCCTGAAAAATGGGCCAGGCGGTACGCCTGACCCGGCACACTGACCTCTGGCGATGCGCGCGGGAAAGGAAGATGCGCCCCTCACCGGACTCATCCGCGCGTAACGACTGGGATCCGACTCCACTCGTCAGGCGATACGCCTGGGACTGTAGCACGCAAAATCTTGTTTAAATCAAGAATAATCATTATGTAGCCACTCTATAACCTATTTCTCGACCACAGGCGTCATAATTCGACTTCATCTCCTTCTTTCACCTGCAAATCACTCCTGGCAGCCATTGGAGCACATTGGGGAAGCTTGGGTTGAAGAGTTTAAAGCTTGGAAACTTGAGGAGACCATTGTAGGAGCTCGACCACCACCACCACCACCATTTCTCTGCACAAACCTGCTGTCCAGAGAATCCCCAGAGCTGCTCCAGACCTGCTCAACTCTAATCTACAGATTCAAAGGCCTTTGAGGTAGTTTTAGCACCCAATATGCACTAATCTTGCACTTACACTCACATGCAAGCACTAGATTGCACATGCAAACACTCATCCACCACGTGCACGAAATTTCTTGTGTTTAAATCTGGGTTTGTTGTTATTTCTACCGTATTTGATGATCTATGAGGTTTAGATGATGATTTATGACGATCTATGAAGTTGTGTATATAGAAATGTTAAGATGTGGTCATGAACTAATGAAAAACCCACATGCATGTATGATCCATGGCATGTGGAATGCTTTTGGATGTTTGTAGATGAGTATTGATGATATTGGATGTATGTAGCATGATTAAGTCTTGCTTGATGACAACAAAATGTGATTTTTATGAACCTTTCTAATAATAGTAACTTTTAAGTTATAAAATGGTGTTATGGGTAATGTTAGCAACATGCACGCATGTAGAATTACTATTGGGATGTTAATATGATGATTTGAATACTTGGAATGTGATTTTGATGATGATTATAGTCATTTTGGCATAGTTACTATTTTTAGTAACTTTTGTTGATGAAATAGTGCTAAATGATGATTTGGGTGACGATGACATGTCTAGATGATGTTAAATGGTTTATTTTGATGATTGGTGACATAAAAATGGATTAGGAATGTTTAAGTGGTCATCTTTATGCAAAAACTACAAAGTTACTATTTATAGTAACTTTATTTTTATAAAAACCAATTTATAATCATGATGTATGATTTATGCATGATAAGTGTTTTAAAATACTTTATCATGATGTTAGTATGCAAAATTAGATGGTTTCGGATAACACGTATGATATAAATGGAACTTTCCATTTTAGGAAACTTTAATGTGCAACCACAATGAAAACGACTTATGTGACCTCGTATGATGATGTGCTAAGTGATAACATGCTCACTTAGGGTAAATAAGAATGATAGAATAATCGGATTTTGACTTATCGCATGACTTTCCTAATGTGGAAACTTTCCTGAAATAGAAACTTACTTTAAGTAGTAAGTTTCCTCACGAAAGTGACTTCGGTATCCGTACACATCACACGACACTAAACCTATCGTTACACACACTTGATCCAGAACCGTCACCAACGGGTCGTTAGGTCAAACACGGACAACACGGTCAACATGACCCACTTAACAACTTGGTGTTGTTAAACACGAACACGGTCCTGTGAGGCCCACATGTATGCAAACACGAACTCATAGTACCTATGTGATATAGGTGATTACTAGCCGGCGAGCTACACTATCTCTGTTGAGCAAACGCTTTGCTCAAACTCAGGTGAGTTTACGGCCCCACTTTTACTTAACAACTGTTTTACTTAACTTTGGGGTGAGAATACTATGCAACCATTTTAGATGTATGACTGGTATGTTGTGAAAACCATTTTCGAGTGTAACTATTATCGCTTAAAGTCCTCACGTATCCTTACCGTTAGTTGTGTATCAAACGAGTCGTAATTACGTAGTACTACTGGGCTTGACTAACCCCACTCGGCACCAATGTTGACTGGAGGTCATAACGAGTGTAATTTCGATGGGAATGCGGGTTCAGCGATGACCTGCGGAGGCAAACGGGAACAGTCTAGTTTCGGTAAGATGAACTGACACACTCCACGGATCGTAGATCCAACAACAAAACTTAACATACCCAGTATATGTCTGTTTACTTTTTAGTCTGTCTAAACCTGTGAACTCACCAACTTTTTAGTTGACACATTTCGCATGTATTCTCAGGTAACTGATGGAGCACACGCTAGGACACAAAGGAGGAGTATAAGAGAGTCTCATGCATATTAGACTCCTAGGCTTTGTGTTGATGTGTTGATTTTGAAAACAATTTGATTTATGTAGTGTCTGATACAATTACATTCCGCTGTAAACTTTATTTATTTATGATATGAAAACATTTCCGCTGCTTTTGATATAATTATTCCGCTGCGTATTTTGAAAACATGTTGTTTTACAAATCTGTGTGATTGTGTAACTCATATAGAGTCGTTCTATATGACCATGAGCTGTGATCATGGCCACGTCACACCCACGTGGACTGACACCACGAGTGGGAATTTGGGGGTGTGACACGCATATTCGTTCGAATCGTCACCCGTACGAACACGGCGATAACTATACTTTTCAATATTGTTTTCTAATTATTGGATATCATTCAGAACGTTAAACTTTCAGATTTATTCGTACAGATCGTCACCTATACGAATAATCCTTCGATTTAGCATTCACGAAATGACATCCGTGTTATTTTGTTGTGTAATGCCTCACATACGTTTATACATAATAAATCCTAACACACAATCACATGATGGTTCTGTGTTGCCAAATAATTGTCTGACTCAAGAACCATTGTTCTGAACTTTGTTTCTGTTAAATGTTTCTGAACTTGCTGTTTGATACCACAAAATGATAATGAAACATGATCTGAATATGAAAACACACTGTAACACATATAGCTCGTACCTGACTACTGTGCAAGTTACTGTAGAGATCACTGTTCCGGTGACGTTTCCGGCACTGATGTTACAGATAGTGATTCAGTAGGTACAAGATGTTGAAGGTGCCAGAAAATCCTCCTAAGCTTTCTTATAGCGCTCTTGAACTCAAGTGTAGCTCCCAAGTTGTTCCAGGAGAGTAATGGTGGTGTAGCAGGGGGTTATGGCCGGAGAAATGTTTGTGAGTTCCAGTAGAAATGGGTAAAGGAGAAAGAAATGAGGCTGCATCGGTTTTATTAAGTTTTTAAGCTGATAGGAGGTGTCGTGTACCGCCAGGAGACCCCCAAGGGTCTCGGCGTACCGCCAAGAATAAATTAATCGATTACTCCCCCAAGACCCCGTCAAGGTGGAATTTGATCGGCCGTGGCGTACCGCGAAGAAATACGTGGAATTCAAATTTGCCCGCCTCTCTTCGTGTACCTTCAAGGCTCTCCCCGGAGTCCTTGGCCAACCGCGAAGAGTGCCGGACCAGCCCGATGGCCCATTTTTAATTGTTTGACTCATTTTTCGTTTGTTTTCTCGTTATCGCTTATTGTTTCTCTTCGTTTGAACCTAATTTGTTCAATTGTTTGTTTTGTTTGACGCTCATCAACGTTCGTGAGTTTTATGACGTGTGCGTGCGTTTCTTGATAATTCATCGAATTATCGTGCTTATAACTGTGTTTGTACTATCGCGCTACGTGTCACACTAAATTAAACTAATTATAGTGCCACGTGTAAATAATTCAATTAAATAATTATTTAATTAAATTCATTGCTGACCTGGAATTTACAAGGTGTCATACACACACACACATATATAGGGTGTGGTTCCTTTGTTAACCAATGTTTATTGCGTTAATCGAATAACTATATCTTATTACTTTGGGCCCACATTAAAGTAATTTAAAGATGTATATTTTTTCTTCTTTTTTTATTAATATAAGTGGACCCTATATTAAATACATTAATTAAAAAAGAAAAAAAAACATGCACCTTTAGATTTACTTTAATGTGGGCCCCAAAGTAATAAGATGTAGTTATTCGGTTAACGCAATAAGAAATGGTTAATTTTTGATTTTCTTCCTATATCTATATCTATATCTATATATATACTACTATATAATACATATAGGAAGGACACAATGATCTTTTAACAAAATCTCTTAAAATTAAGAGTTTTACAACTTTTAAAACATAAAGTACAACAAACAAATCTTTAAAAGCCATATAATAAATGGTTTTCTTTTACTTTTTAATTTGTCCCATATTGATACATTTAAAATATAAAGTGTCATATAATACCTATAAAAGAAAACCCTATCAAATCAAATAAATTACTTCTTCACACTTTTGTCATAACATATTTGTCATTTTAAATTATGAATTTTGTTATAATAAATTTTTAGTTTAAAAAACTGATTTGACAAAAAATAGGTGGTTTAAGCTTTTTACAAGCCAAAATCAGTAGGCTATTGTTTTGTTTTCCGCCGCATCGCGTGGACATCTTACTAGCATATATATATATATATATATATAATCTCTTAAATTTTAAGAAATGTACAAGCCTTAAACCTTAAGATATAACTCACAAAACAACCTGAAACTCAAACTCAAACGAGCACTTAACCTTAGATGCTTGCAATAAAAAAAACCCTAACACTCTGTTCCCGAGTTTATTAAAGCAGAGAAAAGAGAAGAGAAAAAAAGAAATGAGATGAAAGGAAAATAAAAGAAAAGAATATAGTTCTTTCCTTCTAAATCGGAAGGAAAGAAAAACTAAGAAATTTTGCTTAGTTTTCTTTCCATTTCTTTCTCTTTCTCTCCTTAAATGAAACTCAGGAACACAAAATGTGTTATTTTCCTTTCTTTTACTTCGTTAAATGAAACTTAGAAACAGAAAAATCTTTATCCTTTTTTTCTTTTCTATCATTAAACGAACACGATAACAAAGCGTTTAACCTTTAAGGTATGACTCACAAAACAACCTCAAACTCAAAAGCGCACTTAACCTCATATGCTTGCAATACAAAAAAAAAACCCTAAAGCCAATTATTCATCCTCTTCTTCATTTTTTCTCTATGATCTACCCCTTTGCAGGGGGCGACCGCCCCCTGTTTTTTCGTACAGTAATGTAAATTTTCTGATACGTAGTTTAAAATTTTTTAAAAACCTTTATTTCGCCTCCGTGGGAAAAAAAAAATTATTCCACCCCTCTATGATTATGATCAAGCTTCGCCAGTGCCCCTTTGTCTCACGATTCCCCCGTAAATCAAATAAGAACACCAGTTTTCGGGGTGGTGCCTTCACTACATATGGAAGATGACATCAACGATTTAAGGTAGGGCTATGACGTTCGTTTTTTCGGTGGCTAAGGACCCACCACGGGTAGAAACAACGGCTAGGGCCCGCCATGGACAGGGGAGACGGCTAGGGTTTCGTCATGGACAACGGCTGTATCTGGACACGGTGGTTGAGACTAATGCAACGGACCTAGGGAAAAGAGAATACCGGCGGCTTGGATGTGAAGATTGGTAAGTGCTTGAAGGTGCTTCCGGCTCATTCTGATCAGGTAATTGCGGTTAATTTTAATCGTGACGGAACGTTGATTGTGTCAAGTAGTGACGATGGGTTGTGTAGGGTTTGGGACGCTTCTACATGGCATTGTGTGAAGACTTTGATTAAATCCACTTATTAGTTTCTGAAGTTTTCACCAAATGGAAGGTTTATTCTGGTAGGGACTCTGGATAGCACACTCCGAGTCATTCTTACTCCTTTATTGTGCAATCATTTACCTGCATTTATGTGTGAAATGTGTTGAAGAAAATGTATATGAGATGAAGTTACATAACTAAATTCATTTTTGAGACTTATTTTAGACTATGGTGATTGGCCATTAATTAACTTGTCTAAACAAATAGGGATATTTTTGACATGCATACGTTTACCTCAAGGTTGATCCACAAACCAGTAAATATGATAAATCACTGGAATCATCATTACAAAAATTAGGTTGTTCTTTGAAGTTGGATTTGGGGATTTTTGAGGATCTTCTTTTATATAATGGGCTGAGAGAATCATAATTACATGTTTGTGATCACAAAAACCTCAAATTTGTAGGTTTGATGGTTCACTTAACTTTTCTATCAAACATGACATTTTTTATTATTCTAACTTCCAATGGTGACGCCTTTGTTTATGCAATATGATTTCAGGCAAGAAAAAAAACTTGAGACAATCTAGTGATGTTCAGATTCAGATGTTAATGGTATTAATCAATAAACTTGAATCTTTGGCATATATGATTTGGATAGTTCCTTTTATTGATACAATCCCAACATTGGAAGAGAGGTACATGACTTGCTCTTTGTCATTGGAATTTCACATTGACATTGTTTATTTCAAGCTTTGGTACTTACATCACTAGCGTTATGTATTTTGGTGCCTTATTTTGATATGTTTTCAAAGTTTCTTCTAACTGCACAAATATGTGAATACTTGGATTAGACATAGCTGGGTCACAAACTCAAATTTCGTTTATCAGAGTGTAATATTTTAAGAATTTCCATTTGTATTGTTTTTACTAATGCCATATTCATGGTTGTTTTAGAGTTTTATTCAATCACAATTCTTTTTATGTATGTTATACATGTTGCTGCAACAAAAAGATGGATGAAAAGCTCATACATATTTTTTTATGTGCTGCCATTTTATTTTCTGAAATAAAAAGTTGGGAATTGATGTTTTAATGATGAATGCAAGGGACGATTTTAGTTTCTGAGATTGAAAGCATTGGTATGAATTCTGAGGTTTTTAGATGCTTAGGTATGTTTTAAATCTAATATTCTTGCAAATGTTGTTGCGGTCATAGGTAAAATTGCACTACTGGATTTTAACTAGGCTTTACATTTGCCACATCAACCTGCAGTCACACAAAGACCAGACCAATTGTATGCTATCAACAAGTTGCTAGAGTGGAATGCAAACAAAGAACACCAACCAAATACACCAACAGGCACCATCAGCCCATAGTATAATTGTCCAACACCATCAGATGTAGCAAGTGACAACAACCCACATTCAAAATCTTCTGTCAAACAACACCATTAACTATAACACCAATAATTTACAACTTTACAGGTGCATCCATAATAGTAGTCCCAACAACCTGGGTAACTATTTTATTTGTATTAAAATCCTTGCATAACAACCTTGAGGTTATGATCATACAATTTTTTGTTACATATATAATAGTTTCTATCTTTTGTTAGTTTGGCTTTAAATTTGTATACACGCAGCACACAAATTTACTCGTATAAAAACTTTCCTGAATTTTGTATATATATATATTTAGATTAAAAAGTTCAATGATTGTGTGATTTTGAATTTGTTTGATGTTTAGGTGATTTTGCAAGATGGTGAGAGTTTACTTAATTAATCAATTTTCTTGCAACTGAAAAAATTGGCAGTTAAATGGTTTGAAGAGCAGCAGCAGCAACATGAACCTTGGATCCATTTTTACATCACTTTGTAGTATGTTATCGAACATTATTATTAGGACAACCAAAAATCGATTCATCTTGGTGTGTTAAGAATAGGATAAGTGATCATCTTTATTTTGTTCTTTTCTATAATTATGTATATAAATAACTTAATTGTTAATTTCTACAAATATTAATTATTCTCATTCACACCAGCTACAATAAAAGTGGAACAATAGTTGTTAAAATATGTCAATTTGTTAAAGATGTTTGTTGAATTCAAATATCCTTTTCTTCTTCCATAAAATGACTAAGTGATTCTTTTTTTTTTTTATGTGAATTTAGTTTTAGTTCTGAATTTATATCTATTGACTTATTCATTTTTCTTTAAATAAAATAAGAATATGTTTTTGGCAAAATGAAGAAAAGAGTGGAAGATTTGACATTTTTTTGAAGATATGTGCTCGAACACATCGATTTTTAACTTTAAATTTCTATATTTTTTGACCAATTTTTGTTATTTGTGTGGTTGGATTTTTATTTTACAAGATCCCTGTGTTTATAACGGATTTTTTTCCTTCTTTGTGTTTTTATTTGATTGAGATTCGTAAAAATAATGATAGATAGACTACACCGATGTTACGAAAAAGAAAACTAACAAGAGAAGAACATTGATTTTTTAAAAACAAAATGGACATCGCGTTGTATAGTGTCGTAGTTGCTGCTGCATTGTGTGGGTTACCTACTAGTGCGTGTGCGTGTGTGGTAAGGTTCAAATGAAAACCTTCCTTTGTTTTAAAAACTCATTAACCATCATATAATGGTTAAACGAAAACTAAGTTGATTAAGATCATGTCAAGTATCAACATCTTTTTAAAATAAAAATAAATATTCCAAACTTTAACATGTTGGTTGGCAATACTTTCAACTGAGGAAAATGTTTAGTGACACTTCCAACTTTCAACATAGTTTCTTGTAGCACTCCCTTTGCTATTACACGTCATAAAAAAAATGAATTGAGTGCCAAAGGAAAAGTGTCAGAAGTTGAGAGTGCAACTAAACATTTCCTCAATTGGTATTATTTTCGGCCAACATGTTAAAGTTGTGAGTATTTAAATCTAATAACACAAATAAAAAAGACATTATTGACATTTCACTTACTCTAAAAGGTTAGACGTAACATCACCACCTACATCTACTTTTTCAATTTTATTTAAAAAAAAACTTTACCCCTATGTTTTTAAAACATCTTTTAACTTTTTTATGTACTTTTATTTTTTTGATAAAATTTAGACCATTTAAAATTTAGACCATTATAATCTTACAAAAAAATATCTTCAAATGCTCGTAATTAGGTCAATGTAACATTAAGATAATTTGCTTAAAACTAGATTTCCCGTCGGATAGAGTGTGCAAACCAATTGAACAATCGTGTCTTAAACTAAACACATTCAAGGATTTTTTTTCTGGATTTTTTCTGTTTCCCAGAATCATTCAGAGTGCTCAGTTTATGCATGTTGACCAGCTTTGAGCAGATTTATCGACTTTGACTTTCTTAAATCATGACCCAATTGAACCAAAAACATCACCATTTTTGTCAAGAATGACTCGTAATCAAAGATCTAGTAAAAAACAAGACTGTATATTAACAAAACATCTTTAGATCAGGTTTTTACACCACCGTAATTAACCATGCAACATTGAATCAGACTTAGGTAGTTGGGTTCTTACCTCAAATCTCTAGAACCTGTTGGATGCGTGTCGTCGTTGTCGAAGCCATGGAAGTGGCTAACTTCCTTCTTATGTCGCTGGTTAAAAACAAAAGGACGGGTCGATGGTGTGTGTCACCGAGACACAACCACACCACCATCATCATCGTGGTTCTGGTCGGAGAGTGGTGGAATCACCATTCAAACTCTAAGCGCCGCTAGAGAAAGGCAAGATCAACGTGTCACCATCGGAAAGTGTCGCCGTCAGTTGCCAAGAAGTGTAGAAGATTTCGTCAGAGCGTGACCAGAAACCGTCGGCGCACTACGATCGTCTCCCTCCCTCTCTCTATCAAACACATAAGTCTGTGTTTGTTTTTTATTGAAATTGCATATGTTTGATCATGTGTTCGCTTCAGGTTTTTGAAGAAAAGCTCTCACACACACAAAGAGATGGAGTACATTTACAATCTTGTTCCTGGTCTATTCTACACCACAATAGGAGAGGGGGGGGGGTGTATCATGCTATTATATATAATACATTTTGGTTAGAGAATAAAGATTCTCTAAAAATAAGAGACGTACAAGCTATTAAACTTGTGTTAGAACTATTTCTTCCCCCTTCCCCGGAATTTTCTTTACCGTATTTGTTGAAATTTCCCCCAACAAAAAAATTGCCACATCAATGCCTAAACCCTTTGATGACTTTTTCCCTTAATCGGTTAATATCTCAACTAGATTAATGAGATATCTCAACCATCGTTGGATGATTCATTTCTTGATCTTTTTGCATCTGAAGAAAGGAGACAAAAAGAAGTATTCTGTTTTTCTTGCTATCTACGCTTGAATAAGTCATACACAAAAAGAGCAATATCTTTTAAGAGAATTGGCTCCACATTCAAATATTTAAAATCACGAATCTAGTCATACACAAAAAGAGCAATATCTTTTAAGAGAATTGGCTCCACATTCAAATATTTAAAATTCCGAATATGTCTCTTAAAGAGGGTTGCTTCTCTTCAATCGACCCCACTACTCCTTGTGTTTGCCTCTCCGTTGTTCTTCATTGACTCAGTATGATTTTTTGATGTTATTCTTTAGTGTTAGCTTTTAGGTTTATTGTAATTGTGTATTCATGGTCTTTGGTATGCAACTGTTTATGTTGATTACTAGTCATTGTGTCCTATAATGATTTATTTTTTATTTGTTTATGGGTCTTCTATTTGTATTTTAATGCTATTCAGGTGGTTGTGAAAATGTTTGTATTAGTTTGTTCACTTGGTTATTTATTTTACTTAGCCACAGTATGATAAGATTATGATGCAATTGGATTATTTATCAAAAATCAACACAAAACTCAAGAATCTTCAATCAGAAATCCTTCTCCAATTTTATTATATCACATAATGGTTTTACATCCATCAAACCATCCTATTCTATCCATCTAATAGGGATATATATTCCATTTCTTCGGATATATATCTACTTATTTGAGATTATCCTTTTCCTTTAAGATAATCAAACTACGAAAACAATTAATAATAGAAAACATAACATAAATATTAAAGTGCAATCATAGTCCCTGGGCTATATAATATTACCCAAGACCTATTCTCATCCATTCTTAGCTCTATTGCAGCATCCAAGAACCATTAACGTAGTTTTAGTAGTCCTCTTGCACCCATATCACCTAATCACACACATGCAAGCCTTAATGGCTACATGCAACACCATCATGAGTTGAAATGATCTATCGATTGATGCCATTTCATGATTTTTGGTGATTGTTCTCCCAACTTTGACGTATTGGCCGGCAATACTCCCAACTGAGAAAATGTTTCCAACTTTCAAAACATTTTCCACTAGCACTCCAAAACAGGTGCCACGTCATCAAAAAAATCATGTTTTAGAGTGCCAGTGGAAAATGTTTTGAAAGTTGGGAGTGCCAGTAAACATTTTCTCAGTTGAGAGTATTGCTGGCCAATACGTCAAAGTTGGGAGTATTTAAATCCAATAACCCTTTCTATAAATAGAAGCTTTTGAGATGTAAAATGATGCTAAATTATGTTTTGAGTAGAAAATATATGCTCAAATGATCATTTGCAGTTAATATTAATGTTGTTAATAAAAAGATTGACTGGATTTATTGAAATGGGTGATTTTGATTTATGTTGCAATAAATAGTAACTTTTGATGTACAAATTGTTGCGATTTGATGATTTTGATAAAATGAGCATGTTTAATAATGAATTATGAACAATGTGAGCGTTATTGATGTAATGGTTTAGTTGGATTTGATGAGATCAATCGTATGTTATACGTTTCTATAAATAGTAACTTTGAATAATAGATTTAGCCATGCATGTTGAATTCTACCATGTTTAAGTGTTTTTGATTACAACAATGGTCACATGAACATGTTTGCATACATTGATTTTGATTAAAATGAGTTATTGACAAACTTACTATTATTAGTAAACTTTGTATATGGGGATTTTTGCTAGAAATGTATTAGGAACTTGTTAAATGGTTAAAAATGATTATGAATATCATATTGTGAGGATGTATAAGATGAAGAATGATTTTTGTTGATTAAAACATGGTAAATGTAGAAACTTTCTATTAATAATAACTTTGAAAATAGGGATTTTGTGAAAATACAACCTAGGAGCATATTAAGTCGTGAAATCTGTACTCGAATGCTTTGCCATGATGATATGAAAGTTGTTGCATGATTATTGGTGCCAAAACATGATAAATATAAGAACTTTCTATATATAGTAACTTTGGTTGCCAAATGGATTGTGTACATACATGATGTTGTGTGATGATGTGATACGTGCTAACATGATCCCTTAGGGAAAACAAGCATGTTAGAATGATAAAAAGTAATTTTTATGCAAACTTACAAAATAAATGGAAACTTGCCTAAAATAAAAACCTACTAAAAATGGAAACTTACTATAAATAGTAAGTTGTCCATTAGACATGACTTATGTTTACGTGCAATACACGACACCTAACACACGTTAAACAAACACTAAGAACAAAACAATTCACCAAAGGGTCGTTGAGTCAACACGATCAAACACTGTCAAATATGGTCAAACACTACAACTTAGAGTTGTTTGGACACAAACATGGTCTAGTGAGGCCAACATGAACATGACAGTGAACACGAACTCACAAAACCTATATGATATAGGTAACAGTTAAGGAAAACCAGTTCACAGAAATGACAACTACAAAACTCTGGTGAGTTTACAACCCCATTTTCTATCATAACAGTTTTACATTAAACTTGGGGTGAGAATACAATGCAAACAACTATGTTAAAAGTGTAACTGGTAAGTCTGGTATGTTGTAAACAACTTTTTGAGTGTGCTTATATCGTAACAAAGTCCTCCCAAAACCTTGTCGTTAGTTAAACACGAACGAGACATTAATGGATACTACTATTGGGTCTGACAAACCCCCTCGACGACAACTCTGACCGGCGGTCAGGACGAGCGTAATATAGACCTATGCTATAGTTTTTACGATAGACTTGACGGAGGCATCTAACAGTCTAGTTTCAGTAGAGGTGCAACACATACACTTGGGACCTATGGTCTGCAACTTAACATACCAGTATATGTCTCCTTAACTGTTTTACTTTTACTTAAACCTGTGAACTCACCAACTTTATGTTGACACGTTTTAGCATGTATTCTCAGTTAATTGAATGCACAAGGCTAGGACGCACAAGGAAATACATGAAGAGAGTCTTGCGTACATTTAAACAGCTATTTTGAAACATCGTATGTCGTTTTGTTTTATAGACAATGTAGTGTAAACCTAATACTTCCGCTGTATAAACAACTATGTTCCGCTGCATAACTTTTAAACTACTTGATTTATTTCCACTAAAATTGTGTGTTTTACAAAAACATATAGAGTCGTTTTATATGACCAGAGCTTTGATCCTGCCACGTCACACCCAACGGCTTGACGCCGTAAGTGGTAATTTGGGGGTGTGACACATCATCTACATAGATGACGAGTATAGTGAGGTTTTCTTTCGTTTGCTTTGCATAGACTGCTTGCTCTAACTTGCACCATTTAAAACCATTCTCTTTCAGCACTCCATTCAGCTTTATGTTCCAGGCCCGTGGGGCCTGTTTTATCTCATACAAAGCATTGTTCAGCTTATATACCTTTCCTTTATATCCTTTCTTCTCAAATCCTTGAGTTTGGTCAACGAATACTTCTTCATTCAAGTATCCATGCAGGAAGGCTGTTTTGACATCGAGATGATGAATGAACCAGCCCTTTTGCGCTGAGATAACAAACACTAATCTTACTGTCTCAAGTCTTGCTACTGGAGCGAATACTTCATCGTAGTCCACTCCGTGTTGGATGTAGCCCTTTCCTACAAGCCTCAGTTTGTACCTTGTGATCTGACCTTTTGCATCTTTTTTTTTTATTTTATATACCCATTTCAAACCTATGGGTCTATGACCAGCAGGTAGGTCAGCTAGCTTCCATGTGTTATTCCTTTCTATGGATCTTATTTCTTCTTTCATTGCTTGATCACATACCCCTTTACATGTTGCTTCTTTGAAGTTAATGGATTCTCCTTCTGTAAGAAGATCATACACTTCATCTAGCTGTTTCCATTCCTGAATTAGCGAATGATCAAAGGTTCTATCTCCGGATTCGCATGGGTCAGAGGAGTTATAAATGTTTGGTGAATCCGGGAGGATTGGACCTCATCCTTGTACTCTTGATCTATGGCTGCTAAACAATGAGCTTTGGGATTCTTCACCATCTGTCATTCCTTGTGGAATTCCAGGTAGTGTGATGCTAGTAGAGTCTGATCCTTCTGGGCTGATTGGTTCCTTTGCCTGAATTTCTTCATGTTGCTATATGGTGAACTCCTTTTCAGGGTTCGGGACAATGTTTTGATGAAGATGCCATTCCCGTTTACGTGCTTCATCAAATTTCACATCCCTGCTCACCACTACACTTCCTTTATCCACTTCATACATCCTATAAGCCTTTGTCCCCAGTTCTGTTCCTAGATGGGCTATAGGAGTGCTGCGACTGTCTAGTTTCTTTACTCATCCTACGGGTGTTTTTACATGTCCGACAAAGCCAAACACTTGTAGATGGTCAAGCTTTGGCCTGTTTCCTTTTAGAGCTTCGTAGGGATTCATTCCTTTGAGAGCTTTTGTTGGTAGCGTGTTTAAAAGTTAAATAGGGTGTCTTACTGCTTCTGCCCATCAGTTTTGTGGCATGCTCATTGCACTTAGCATGCTTCTCGTAGTGTTCAGTACGATATGATTCCTTCTTTCGACCACTTCGTTTTAGTGTAGGGAGCAGTTACTTGCCTTGAGATCCCTGCATCTTCACAAAATTGTTTGAATTCGTTTGAATTGAATTCTCCCCCTCTATCCGTTCTTAGCACCTTCATCCGTTTTTCATACTGATTTTTTGACCATGCGTTGAACTTTCTGAATTGATCGAGTGCCTCGTCTTTTGTCTTGAGCATAAATACCCACATATACTAGCTGTGGTCTTCAACAATCAACAGAATGTACTTGTTTCCTGCTTCCGTGTCTGGTGTGATTGGCCCACACAAGTCAGTGTAGACTTGTTCAAGTGTAGCCCCTGCCTTGTAGGTGGTTTGCGCAAGAAAAGCTTGTCGCTTGTGCTTTCTTGCAAAGCAGGCCTCACACAGTTGTGTGGGATGTTTTATTGATGGGACCCCTTCCACCAATTTACCTGTTCCTAGCTTTCTTATGGTGTCAAAGCTGACATGCCCAAGACGGGCATGCCACAACCAAGTAAGATTAGTAAGTTTTGTGAGTAAGCAGGCAGGTGTTCCAATCTTGAGATCAACCTTGTACAAACGGTTTGTTGATCTCTTCACCTTCATTAGCAGTGATCCATCAGCATCAAATAGAGTCAAGACCCCTTCCTTAATTTGGACTTCACATCCTCCTTCATCAGCTTAGTCCAAACTAAAGATGTTACCCTTTAGGAATGGGATATAGAGGATGTTTGTAAGAAGCCGTTGGTCCCCAGTTTTTCATTCTAACAGGATAGATCCCCTTCCTTCAATTTTCACACATGAATCGTCTCCAAATCTCATTGTTCCCTCCATTTTAGTGTCGAACATTGAGAACATGGATTTGTTCCCGGTCATATGGTTTGTGGCCCCTGTGTCTAGGTATCATACCTGATTTCCATCTTCTTGGTATTCATATTTGGCTGGGAATACAGTCTTTTCACATAAGTGGATCTGCTCCTTTGAGTTCGCTACTGCCATAAGGAGGGTAGGGCCATGGGCATTGGCCTGGGACAGGTTTGCTTGTTCTTCGTCTTTACTGGTTGGGCAATTCGCAGAGAAATGCCCATAGGCATCACACCTAAAGCACTGGAGTTTTGATCTGTCTTTCATGGTTCTATCAGTTGCATGGCCTCCTTCGTGTGTTTCGTGTCCTCTACCTCCTCCTCTTCCACGACCTCCTGATCTCCCACGACCCCTACCCCTAACTCGAGTATCTTGGCCATTCCCTCGGCCTCAATCATCGCTTTTGTCAAATATGCCATTCCGGTCATACTCATCGTGGGTTAGAAATAGTTGATCTTGACTGGAGTTGGAACTACGACCTCCTATTCTCTCTTCATAGGCTTTTAGTCTTTCGACCACTTCTTGAAATTTGACTGTTTTGAGATCCACGAGTTGTTCAATTTTTGCTGCTATATTAAGGAATCTTTCTGTGATGGCAATCAACAATTTGCGTACCAGAGTGGTTTCCTAAATAACAGCTCCCAGTGCATCTGATTTTGATGAAATCCCGGCCAATTTTGCCCCGAAATTGTTTATTTTCTCATTATCTTTCATCCTTGCTGCTTCGAACTCAGCCTTGAGGGTCTGCAGCCTAGCTTCCATAACTTTTTCAACTCCCAGGTGCCTAGTTTTGATGGCGTCCCAGATGTCCTTAGCATGCTCGCACTGGGCTGCAATACTAAGTCTTCTGGTAGCGCCTAGTACAAGTAGGCCACAGCTAAATTATCCTTCCTTGGATCTACGTTCGTTCCTGGGTCAATTGCTTCCCAAATCCCATGAGCTTTAAATATTGCCCTGATCCTAATTGACCAAATAGGATGGTTGGTTGAAGTTAGGACTAGACATTGAAACGGAAGACTGCCTCCATCCTTCACAGTCACCAGTTGCTTCCCAGCCTCTCTAGTGTTCGCCATTGAGGTTTCTTCTTTGAATTTTGATTCTGGTAATTGATCCAGCCCATCAGATCGTTTTTTTTCTTCGCAGGTCCCTTTGTATCAACGCTCTGATACCAATTGATGCAATTGGTTTCGGATTATTTATCAAAAATCAACACAAAACTCAAGAATCTTTAATCAGAAATCCTTCTCCAATTTTATTATATCACAGAATGGTTTTACATCCATCAAACCATCCTATTTATAGAAGAAAATCCCTAATTCTATTCCATCTAATTAGGGATATATATTCCATTCCTTCGGATATATATCTACTTATTTGAGTTTATCTTTTTCCTTTATGATAATCAAAATACTAAAACAATTAATAATCTAGAAAACAAAACATAAATATTAAAGTACAATCATATAATATTACCCAAGATTGGCTAACAGATTACACAAAGGTGAGAGTTTTTGAGATTGTTTTTTCTACTCTTGATCAGACTCATTGCAGGATTATGAATCCTTTTCTCAAGACAAAAGGGTATTAAAATCAAAGTAACATGTAAACTTAATTGTTTTGGATTTCTTTCATTACAAACTACAGATTTCTGGACTATAATTGTTGGGTCTTTACTCAAAATATAAATTGATAATTTTTTTTAGATGTTTAAAACCGATTGCAAAACACTTTTTAGTTTTCTTTTATCAAATTCAAGTTCGAGTAGTATTTGGTGCTTTCTTATTTCTTTTAGTGTATTTGACTTCCATGATGCCCGATTTTAGGCTGAGCCACAATTATCATGCTCATGATGATAATTAATAGATTGCTTTTAGCGTAGTTGAAATACAATTCTTACATTTAATTACACCAGTTTCACTAATTTAGATACATCTTTGCTTAAATATCATTAGACCTATCTTAACCAAGTTTTTTTGATTTTTGATCGATTAAAGATAACGAATAAAACTAAATCAGTTTCTTTTATTTAAATTGTCAAAATTGCTCTTTCTGTTTAAATGGTCAAACTATGGTTGCCAAATTTTGTCCCAAAAGAAATATATATATGGGAATACGATATATCTAGCAGGTAAGGGTCGGAGTGGTATGGTGCATCAGTTAAGAGATAATCATAGCTTGTGTAAAGCGTTTTTCTGCACAAGCTTATGGCTGATCATTTATCAAGATGTGCTCAGGAAAGCCAAAATGCAAGACTGTGGGAATAACCGAAGCCCTGCGCACCCGGGTAATTGGCCTATGTGGCATGGTCTTATGCGAAAGTGGCCTTCAGATGGGTATGTGCGGCCAGGCAGGAGGGATGGAGGGGCTGCATCTTTGCATGCTTGGCATAACAGGAGGGCTGAGTGGCCAGCTGCATGGCTTGGGTGGACTACTGGTGTGCCTGCTACGTGGCCCTGGAGGCTGATCACGGGGCACCTTTGGGGCTGTTGATGTGTGCCGCTCAAGGCCATGAGGGCCCATGATGTGCTAACCTATGGAGCGTGCAATTTGGATCTTTTTTTTATAATGAAGATTGGGTTTGTAAAATGGGCAGGTGTCTATTTCCTTAGTGGGATATATGGGTTGGTTTTTGTTTTACTGGAGGGATATATGGCCACCTTTATGGGGCACGAGTTTGCTGCTACTGACTGTGGCATAGCCCGCTTGCTGCTATGGCCAACTTGGGACAGTGATGAGGGCCGCATGTGGCATGGCCATGGCACATGGATGGCACATGGCTGCCTTGGTTATGGCACTACAATTGGATGATATTTATGCACTTAAGGCTTATACTTGGGCATGATCTTGGGATCTTATACTCTATTTTGGAGTTGATGTAGTGGGTTCCTCATAGTAATCTTGTTTTCATGGAGTCGCGTGGAACACTCGCCTTCAATATTATAGTTGCATTAGGGTTATTATGAATGGTATGTTTCATTGCATGTATTGATATTTTGGTTGTATTGGTCATTGTACTAAACTGAGTAGTGGCACCCCTTTTTGTGTATAGGTGGGGGCGATGGGATAAAATCTACCCGTTATTTTTTGGGTTTCTAAATTTAGTTTAGAGAAGTTATGTTTATAGAGGGTATGCCCTTTTTGGTTGGTAGCTTCTTTTTTTGTGATGTATATTTTTTCAGGTTATTGCCCTTTATCCAAAAGAAAAAAAATAGATTCATTTACCTTATAAATAGGTTGACATTGGTGTATGCTAACTTTAATGGGTCAAATGGGTAAAAT
This sequence comes from Mikania micrantha, assembly GCA_009363875.1. Classification (NCBI taxonomy): domain Eukaryota; kingdom Viridiplantae; phylum Streptophyta; class Magnoliopsida; order Asterales; family Asteraceae; genus Mikania; species Mikania micrantha. The sequence continues at coordinate 991,134 of CM018690.1, read as the reverse complement.
CCAAAAAACTATCTTAAAGGGAAACATATTGTTAAATTGTATAAAAGAGTTAATCGTATTATAGTTCTGCTATAGTATTTAACAAACTAATTATGTTTACAAAAAACTAGGTACAAAAAGGTTTTTGGGTCATACGCCCCAATTTCAGGAATAATTGGAATGCAGGAAGTATATATTAAAATGACGGTTTTGTGAAAGAAGCATGTGTTAGGAATTAAGTGGCACAACAGATCCAACCAATACATGTACACGAATGCAAATAAAAAACAGACAAACAAAAAATAAACGACAACAAGATTTAACGTTGTTCGGTCGATATGACCTACATCCACATGCTGCAACTAGGATTTATCTTTTATTACTCAGGTGCTCAAAGATTATAATTACAAGACTCGGATATATATAAAGAACTAATTAGGCTGCAAAAGATAAACCGAGCGAGCTGCCCTAACTGCCCTCCCAAAAAGTCTTTGAACCTAAAAATCTCCCACTCAAAGGCCTTGCGATACGATCAAGCCCGCCATCCAAGGACACAATAATCCAGTCTTCCAGTAACTCTAGTAATCTTTGTCAAACAAAACCTTCCAGGCCTTTAGTTCCCATAACAAGCTAAGGGGTTGTTTGGTTGGGCCTGAATCAATAAGTGCTGAATGGTTAAGATGTCTGAATGGTTAAGGGAGTCTGAACCATTTAGTGTTGAACCGATTAAGACCGTTTGGTTGCTCATCTGAATAATGAATGGTAAGTGTGGTATTGGTGCTGAATGGTTAAGTGTGGTATTGGTGCTGAATGGTTAAGTGATGAATTGAATCATTAAGAGTGCAATTTATTTCAAATCAAACATGTTGAATGGTAAAGTGCTGAATGGTTTCATTCAGAGGTAAACAAACAACCCCTAAGACTTTAATCTAATCTTCTTAGTTGCAGCAGCCCTTCACATCAGGTAACTGAAAGGCTCGTTGAAGCTTCTGAAAGCTTCAACACATCATCATCACTCACTGTAATCGTCACTGACCCATCCTCTGTCTCAACCGGCTTGCACATTCCACCAGATTCAGAGATGCACCGAGGAACATCAACACTCCAAACTCAACTAATCCACAAGAGAGATTTTATCAGTCGGAATACTGGTCTTCAAAACCCACTGATGTTTTGGAACTGTACCCGAAACACGACCTGTGCTCCCATTGTTATCAAAACCCCGAACTGAACCACCTTGGAACTAGGCTTCACACTTGCAAAATGAACCTTCTTTTGCCCCTTAGATTCAATGAACCAGTCTTTGTCTTGCTTAACCAACGCGGTCACTCCCTTAGCTGGTGCCTAAACTAGATATAATGATCCCTGTTTCTTTCCCCGAGCAATAACAATATTATCCTTGATCACTTTCCATTTGTCACTACCAAAACTAACATCTAGTCCTTGTTCATCCAATTGACTGACAGAAATAAGCTTTGTCTTCAAACCTGGAATCACCAGACATGTAGTTCCCATCATTAAGAATTTCACCGTTACCAAGTCGTAACTACCCAAAGTCACCAATTTCAAATTCTTAATCAATGACCCAATAGTACACACTGCTTTCAACACTAAGTATCAATGCATCATCCTCAGACACATCCTTAGTAGCAGAATTTAATTGTTTCTTTGTACATTGACTCTTAACATGTCCCACTGCGTTGCAGTTCTAACATGTCACATTTTCTGAGTTATAGACGAACTCCTTCCCTGACTCCTACTATCCGTGTCATTCTTTCTAACCCTGCCAACATGCAACATTTCAGAAGAAGATGATCCACCTTGATTCTTGCGTCTGTTATCCTCACCAAGAACCAAATCTCTAATCCAAGTAAATGTCATACCATTGGCCCTTACAGAACTAGTAAGGGCAATAAATGTTCCAGACCAGCTATCAGGCAACAAAGATAGTAGCAGTAAAGCCTTAACCTCATCATCAAACCTTGTCCCAACTGAAAGTAGCCTTGACAATATCGAATTAAGGTTATTTATGTGAGATGTCACCGATGCACCTTCCATCATCTTCGTGTTCACAAGCTCCCGAATCAAGAACACCTTATTACTTGCCGAAGTCTTTTCATACATATTTGATAGGGCCTTCATCATACCACTAGATGTGGTCTCTTTCATGATGTTAAAAGCAACGTTCTTCGTCAAAGCCAATGTGATAACCGCCCGGGCTTTCTTGTCCTTTAATTCCCAATCAGCTTGTTCCATTTTCTCTAGTTTATCCCCAATGCCAAATCCTTTTGACACAATAATGCTTCTACTTGCATTTTCCACCAACCAAAATCAGAACTGTTGAACTTCTCAATCACAACTTTTCAGTCTTCAGTCATAGCAAACAAGAAAACAGAACGAGACAGTGACACACAATAATGGCATGTGCCTGAACTTGACGGTTCTTCTACTAAACACTCAAATAATCCGATCTGTTCCTACAATAACCGATAAATCAAAAACTGTAAAAAAACTGTAAACAGTAACATGATTGATCTCTTGTAGACAAATCTGAACCCGAATATTGATATTCACAAAACCTTATTCCTTAACCCTGGTTGAACACAAATACTGCAAACCTGAATATACCAGAAATCAACATGGACGACTCAAGGGTTCAATTTTGAAACCCTAATCGTCAAAAAACAATCAACCGTAGGTTATAGGAACCCTAATCAACGGCTGACCAAAGAAATGAACCAGAAATCGTGTCCCATAAGGGCGGATAAGCTCCAATAAACGAATCAAGGGTGAATCAGAACCCTAATCACAATCCAGAACCTTCTAATCGGCTGAAACAGACAGCAACAAGAAATAGCCCTCAAGCCTCGACGACGGGAACTCCGGCGACATCAACTCAAGGGGAACCCTATCGACGTTTCCGACTAAGGCGGCACACCAAGGGCTGAACCCTAACAGGTGACCGAAGACTAAGATCTGCGGCGAACTCAAAGGTCGTAACCCTAATTCGAACTACAACAGACAACTACCCCCTTTTTTCTTCTTTTCTTTTTCAGCAATTGTCTTAGTACGATCGTATATTTAATCTTCAACGAGCCTTGGCTCTGATACCACTTGTTAGGAATTACATGGCACAACGGAAACAGATTAACCGACACACGTCCATGAATGCAAAGAAAAAACAGACAAACAAGAAATAAACGACATGAAGATTTAACATGGTTGATTACAATTACAAGACTAAGATATATATATATATATATATATATATATATATATATATATATATATATATATATATATATATATATATAAAATTAGGTTACAAAACGTAAATCAGGCTGGGCTTAGGGCTGACTGCGCTGACTGCCCTAACTGCCCTCCCAAAAGGTCTCCGAACCTGACATCATGTTCTAACTCTTTGTCCCTTAAATGACTTGTAATTTGGAATGACTACATATATCCAAATTATAAAACTAATCAATTATTTTTTGTATATTAAGAGACTTTTAGGCAGTGTTTGGGAGTACAGTTAACAATAAATAACTTTTTTATTTAAGATGACCAACTTTAAGTTTTGTTAAGTTAAGTTATTAACAATTAGAATATATGAATAGAGGGATGTTCAATTGGGAATCAATATTAAGACTTCAAATTATATTGGTTTTTTGACCTATTTTGGACCCTTTTTTGCCCATTTGATAGAAAACAAGCTAGTCACCCAAACCCAAATTAAATTCGAACGCAACTTTCTCCAAGACTTCAAACACACATTTCATCCATTTTCCCTATACTTCAAACAAACACATCACCCTTCCATTCTCCCATACTTTGAATGCTTCCATTCTTTTGGATTTTCGATTCGGTAGGATGAATAAGTTTGTGTACTTTATTTACAATAAGAAAATAAAGAAAAAATTAATAAGGAAGATTAACCTAAAAGATAATGAGGATTCGATAGTTCGTGAGGATTTTTTGTCAGATGATGAGTAGATAGCCAACCTAAATTTTGATGAAGATGACATTAGTGGAGTTGGCGGGTCAACTGTGGAAGAAGTTAGAATTCATTATCTAGGAAAATAAGAAGCATTTAAGTTAATTTGGTTCATGAATATGACGATAAGAAACTAAATTTGTTTAATAAGAACATTTAGAATGATGGGGAAGAAAATGAGTTCTATAATATTTAAATCTCATAACATTACTATGTTGGATTGTTGAAGTATGTTTGTGCTTAAATTGTGTAACATTCCGTTTTGTGGATGTAAATAAAATACTCTCGTTTATAAATAATATATTATTACTAAAAAATAAAAATAAAAAAGGAACAGTTAATTGAATCATAAAGTCTATCTAATAATTACAATAATTTAGTTTATAAAATATGATTATTTGAGAGTACAAGTGTAGGAATGAGCGTTCAAATTTTTAGCGTTCATTTAAATGAATAGGTTGGATAAAATGAATATTAGAAATAATCGGTGTCTAAACAATCGTTAAGTTTAGTCAAAAGTGGGTAAATAGTAATAATAATATTAAAAAAATATTTTATTTGATATTTCTCCGTTTTAAACCAAACTTAGATCGAAACGTAGAGAAAAGTGAACTGATCCTAACAGTATATTTAGAATTTTATAAAACATTATATTTTAAAAATTATAGAAAGAAAACAAATTCTGAGCTAAATTAGTTATAATAGTATAATAAAAAAAATCAAAAGACAGGTGCACATATATTATGCATGCACGTATGTTGTGTGTTGGGGAAAAAATAGAAGTGACAAGTGATTGTTTATCTTCACACACACACATATATATATATATATATATATATATATATATGAATAAATTGTTTTAGATCCTCAATGGAAAATAAAAGATCGATTGAACATAGAAAAAAAGAAGAAGAAATCTCTTCGAAAACACATGTATTGTTCTGAATTCTCAACACAAAAGTTGGTACTTGTTTAGGTATGTATTCAGATCTTAATTTTACACATAAATTTAAGTTTTTTTTTATATTATTAACTTATAGTGTTAGTGTTAAGACTTGATCCCATATATATGCAAATATTATGTTGAACTTATGATCTATTTTAGGAACATAATATAAACACATCAGAAAATCATCCTTGCAAATAGTTACAAAGATAGATTAAGCAGAAACGCTGCAAATATTTATATTGAGAAATTTTAAGTTGTCACCCAGACAACCAAAAATTCAGGTGAATACATTTAACTTTTCTTTAAATTTATAATTGAATTTTTATGAGCATGGTACGTTTAAACTTTAACGCATAAAGGGATACTATGTGACCAACATTTAGGCCATTAGTATACGTACGATTTGCAAATTGTATCCGCATATGGATGAAATTCTCATACGTGGCTAGTAGCGTGGGCTGGAAGGTTATACATAAGACGCACTCCGCAGGCAAGCTAACCAGTGACGAGCTGTGTGCTGTAGGGAACAATTGTAAGACACACTCCTTTGTTGTTTCTAACTAGTAACAGTACAAGCCAGGGTGCAGTGGTTGTATCGATCAGTAAAATAACCTGCTAAATGTGTAGTATTGCCACTATTAATTATGGTTAAAGGATCGGACATGTTATACTTACATATCGAGTCTGTTATTTGTATTCACCAAACCAAGATCAGAGGTTCTTGGCCTATGATGCCTTAAATAAGATCTTGTGATGAGACGATAGAGCTATTGGAGTTATGCCTCCAAGTCATGTATAAACTGGATATTATAAAATGATTTGAAATTATGTGTTTGTAAAAATCCGGTTTACAATAATATAAAATGATGGTGTTCATACCTACGCGTATGAAATTTTATGAAATCCTGAAAAGTTATTTTTGAAAAGTTATTTACAAATAACGAAATGTGATTTTTCATACCTATGTGTATGAATCATTTAGAAACGATGAAATATGGTTCTCACATATATGCATGTGAATTATTTATGAAGTTTGAAAAATCACGATTTCCATTGCGTTAAATTATGAATTTATGAAAAAAAAAATTACACTTAAAACATATGAAAAAGAGTAATAAACTCTGACCGAGACTATATTATCCCTGAAACCAATTAGAGTCGCAACGCCCGGGTCATCGAGAGCCCAGGGTGTGACAAATTGTGATACTTATGAGGCTTTTTTATATTAAATTGTGAATTTAATAAGATATATCTATTATTTCAATTGTTTTTTAATAATGTTTCGAGGCTTATGCCTCGTGAGTCCAACAAAAAACACCTCGAGGCTCGTTTCCGTTCTTTAAACCTTGCTTGCAGCAAACAAAAACCCTAAACCTAGTCTTCTGTCTTCTTTAGTTTTTCTTTTTCTTTGATCTCTGTTTATATTCATGCTCTTAATAATCGTATTTCTAATTCGTTTTGCCCTACTTTCCCCTAATATAGTACAAAAGTTAATAATATCACATTATTCATTTATAACATATTGGCCTGTTCATTTCTCTCCTACATAAATTAGGAATATCTTTTGTATGCAATGTAGCAAAAGCTAGAAGATTTTGACAGGTTTTGAAGATATATGCTCAAATTTTGTTATTTGTGTGGTTTTTTTTTTATTTTACACACGTAATTTTAACTTTAAACTTGTAATGTTTCTGACAAAATTTTATTATTTGTGTGGTTGGTTTTTTATTTTACAAGATTATTGTGTTTCAAACATATTTTTTTTCTTATTTGTGTGTATTTTATAATGAAAGTTTGTAAAACTCATGTCATAGATAGACCACACCAATGTTACTAAAAAGAAAACTAACGACAACACTATCTATATAACGAGAACATTGATAAATTAATAACAAAGCAAACATTGTGTTGTATATTTTTCGTTGAGGCCACCGCATCGCGCGGGTTTCTCGCTAGTAGCTAAGCTTCCTTCTTGTGTCGAAGGTGCGTGTCACCTAGACACAACCGCACCATGATCATCATCATGGTTCTAGTCGGAGAGGGGTGGAATCACCATCCAAACTCTAACTGCCGCTTGCTAGAGAAGGGCAAGATCATCATGTTGCCGTCGGAAAGTGTCGTTGTCAGTTGCCAAGAAGTGTAGAAGCTTTTGGCTGAGGATGACCGGAGACCGTAAGAGAATCGTTTCCCCCTTTGAATCTCTGTCTCTCTCTCAACTTCTATCAAACACACAAGTGTGTGAGTGTTTTTTATTGAAATTGCAGCAGGTTTTTGAAGAAAAGCTATGACACACACACACACATAGATAGATGGAGTACATTTACAATCTTGTCCATGGTCTAATGTTCACCATAATAGGAATGGGGATGGGGGTGGGTGTGTTGGATAGAGAAGGTAAATCTCTTAATTTTAAGATATGTACAAGTTTTTAAGACTGTGATACAACACAATGCAACATTTGATCCTTCCTGTTTCAAAAGCACCCAATCACACCTCAAAAGCACAATCTGAAATCCCAATTGCATTTCACAATTCAAATATCTTCTTCCATCTCTGTACGTGAAGATAGAATGAAAGGGTTCCGGATTCTTCTATCTGTGTACATGAAGATGAAATAATAGACCATCTTCTCAATTGCCCCATAAACGGTAGGAAGATAGAGGTTGGAAGCAAGAAAACCAACTGCAAAGACATCGTCGTTCACACTCTCATCTTCTTCTCCATGTATTCCATCCCCATCCTCACCATTCATGCTCATATTAACACCGGCTGAACACCATAAGTATCTGGTTTCAATCAATGCTTAGAACCTATAGAGCTGGATTGTAATCTTTCGATTTTAGTATTAATTTCACTAATTTTGTAGTGTCTGATTGAAATAAATGTGTAGTTTTCAATTTGGATATAGAAGATCCTGTGTTTGCTAGGCTAGATCCGGTTTTGTGTTTGCTAATTTGTGATAATTGTGTTGGAATGAGATTTGGTGAATTTGAAATAGGCGATGCATGTGGTACAAGTCAATAAGTCATTGTTGCCACATGTAGTGTATACAGATCCTAAGCCATATGACAATCAAACTACTAACATGCCTATTTATAATCAGGGGTATGGCAATTGGCAAATCACTTTGATGCACGGGATATTTAGGTTCAATGGAGGGTGTGGTTATGTTAAAAAACCTAATTTCTAATGAGCAGAGGTCCAAATAATGGTGTTTGAAAATTTGACGAGTACAATAATACTAAATGATACAAATGGCATATGTTCCTATTAGATTTTTATATATTAATAAATTTGAAAAACAATATGTGAGCTGAATTTTAAGTATTTTTGATTTTGCTTTTAGTTATTTTCTATTTAGGTTTTTGAACCTGTACTCAATTTATAAACCAATTTAGAAAAGAATGCTAATATGTGTGTACATACATATTATCTGCATGTATAGATAATATGGTATGTATGTGTGTATAGTATGTTGTTTGTTAAACAACATTTTTTTTAACTCGGACATGTGCAAGAAATATAAATAGTGATTTTAATCTATGTGTTAATCATACTGTGTTGTTGTTTGCGTAATTTTAATCATTCTTGTGTCAATTGCAATTTTGTTGACCTTCTCATTTGGTTCATTAATTGCATTGTGTATTGTTCATTGTTGATGGTTAAGTTGTTTTATGCAGGCATGTTTATTGTGAGTTACACCAGATTTGTGTGGTTGAATGTGTAGGGTTCAGTTTTTTGAATTCTGCAAGGTTATTTACTCATACACAATAAACATGTCTGCAGGTACAGTAGTGTTTATTAGCCAAAACAACAATTTTTTACTAAGACATGTGCAAGATAGTATGTTGTATGCATGTGTATGATATATGTATCCAGCATGATCAGAGCAGATCTGTATGTGTATATATGCAGTTTTGGTTCACCTAGTGTTAGAATGCATCAACATAAACCAAGGCAACCGCCTAAACGAAACAACACGATCTCCTAAACCCCTTATATCATTGGCAACACCAGCAAATCAAGAATTCACATCATATTTAGCCCAAGAGTTGACACAAAAAAGAACTAACCGGCTGGCTAACAGACTTGTCTACATATATTATCCAGGTATATTGGTGTTGCGATGAAGAAACTCCCAGTACTTGTTTAGCATATGATCTGTGGGTGTGACGTGCTTCCACTGACCTGTAACAAAAATTGCATATGCATCTGCTGCGTACCTGAATATTCATAGCAAAAGATAAGCATATTAATTTATTTAAGTAATCCCATAGCAAAAACACTCCATTACTTACTTCCCAACACCATAGAGCTGAGCAATATGTGTCCAGTCGTCTCGTAAATATGCTTCAGAAAAATTGCGGATCCTTTTAGACTTTACTCTTTGCAGTCCAAGTGGCGTTATAAGCTTTTCTATCATCTCTACTGGAACTTGTGTGGTGGTTTGTGCATCTGGGCATAGGCTAAAGAAATCCGATATCACCCCTCTCACCTACATGGCACATTACATTACATGTATATTTGAAGAAAAGAGATAAGCAGTAGTATTTAATTTGAAGAAAAGAGATAGCATACCTGGACACCCTGAGTCATATTTAAAAGTATACATATAGCGACAACCCTCCAAGGATCATGGATATGATCCTCCTGGATGAGATTATAATGGGACCGTGGAGGCTTCCACATGTTGTCAGGTGTCTTCTTTTTGTAAGCATCGACTAGTTTTTGTGTTGCAGTGAGGCAATCTTTTTTCTTTTTCTTAGACACCTGATGATGATGATGATGATGATGTTGTTGTTTTTCCTTTGAGAGTGGCATCTTCGTTTGCTTATATGCAAACCGAGAGAAGGGATTATCATCATCGTCAACTAAATCCTTACTTTTACAATGTGATTGTGGCTGATTTTCACTTTTTCCCCTTTTCGTTTTCTTCTTCCTCTCACACCCCTGTAAATGTTACTCTCAAATGTATTGCCAAAACTATTCTATTCTATTCTATTTCATACCTGCAGCAGAAGATGATGATGATGATGATGATGATGATGATGATTGTTGTTGTTGCCGGCAGGAAGACCCAAGATACAAGTCAATTTCTTCATCTCCGCTTCCAAATGAAAACCCTCCTTTTCCTCTCCCAAACCAACAGACTTGATCCCTAAAAAACCACGTAATTGCACTCCTTAAATATTAAATAAAGCCCAATTTTATTCACACAACCACTTTTTTATTTTAACACCCAACGAATCTATACTGCCCGTATTGATCCGTATGGTCCGTATAAAGTACACACAAACATTTTAGAGAATGTTTTGGATTCAGTGTAGATTCTGTGTGCCCGTACATAAATTAATTATTTTATTTAAACTTAATATATGTATTTTGTTAATTTTTAACGATATACGTCTATTATGTTAAATTTTGAACGATATATGTCTATTATGTTAATTTTAAACGTTATAAATTTGTTACGTTATTATTTTAAATGATATTAATTATTTACGTGTTCAAACTAAATCTTTTATTTTATTATTAGTTTGTTTATGTTAACATTCCATTTAAACGTTATAAGTTTGTCGTGTAATTATTAAAAAAACACAAAACACAACCATAAACAATAGAAATAAATAACGAAACTATATATATATATATACACAACATGAGTTTTTACATATAACGAAAACAAAATACAAAAAGATAAACTAAACTATGATCCTCCGGATGGTCCAGTGGACGATCCGTCGTCTAGGTAGACACGTGGCTCAGGTAACGGACAAAGCCGTATCCCGTCCTGTCGTGCATGCTCTGAAACGGCGTCGATCGTCCACTGGACAAGATCTTCCAGCCGATCGATTGCTCAATACGTATGTCCCGACGATGGCTATCCTGGATGAGCTCGTCAGTCTATGGGCGATACAACAATGCCTCGAGTGGCTCTGTGAAGCACACCGCACGGTAGATGTGCGATGGATGCTCCGGTGGGTCTTGTGGCGATGGGTCCTACGGCGGCGGCTCCTGTTGTGACGGTGACTAGATGGGCTGCTCCCGAATTGGCTCAGGGTCCGGAATGTCCCCCGGAGCCTGCTGCTGCGCGACGGCCATCTGGGCTGGCTGCCAGATATTTCCGTCTGATCCAATGAAGCGCAAGCCAGCACCCTTGAAGTTCGTGGCTAGGTGCATCTTCAGGATCATTCGACAATCCAGCTTACGGCGTTGGATCGCCGGCAAATCTTGAAGAAAGTGAAACATGCCTCTGCTATGTGCAATATGCGTCACATAGGCGCCGCCCCATAATGTACCGCACTTCTGACAGTGATAGAAGGAGGCGAAGTACAAGGCAAAACAATGTGCAAGGTTGCACGGTCTGCCCGTCTCACTCAAAACCAGGCCAAACCAGGTCGTTTCATTATACGGGTCGTACTGCCCAAGACGACCCGTCTCACCCAAACCAGGCCAAAACCAAGTCGTTTCAGTATACGGGCCGTATCCAAAAAAAACCCTCCTAGATCGATATTTAACATATAAAACACCTATTTTAATGATCTATGAAGCTAAATAGATGCCTGGTGTCGAAAACTCGAAGATCAAGACGGGGTGTATAAATCAATCTGAGAGAGTTTGTGTGAGTTTTGTGTGTGGTAAATGTAAAAAATGAAAGTGAAATAATAATATATTCTTAGAACAGTACGGCCTGTACCGGTCACTACAGCCAGTACTGTTCAAATTTTAATTTTTTTTAAATAAACCAAATAATTAAATTTTATTATATTTAAAAAAAGAATTTGTGGTTTTTACATTTACGCATCTACGTAATCGACCAACTTCGTTGTATCTATAATTCTTCGATATTCTTCCAATCTGTCATGATATATGAACTCCCAGTCGGATGCGGCATCATTTCGGTAACGTTTACATATGGGATTTACCGTTGGCATTGGATAATCTCCTTGTAATGTAACATTAATGAAATGGATGCCAAGATGAACTACGGATACAATATTTTGTCGCATTAAACCATTAGCAGATATCCACAAAAGGAAAAAGCACCTCGATTGCTAATAAGGTGAACAATTACACCATATCTTTGAGCAATTACTAAGCCTGTGTGCGACATAAGCATCCAATGTTGTCTAGGAGCAGGTGCTATCTGTTGCCAATTTATTGAGTTACGTAGTACATCATAAGATCATGGGTCGCAGGAGTCAAAGACATATCTATACATATGTGATACTTCACACTCCAACACATTCAGATTTCAAACTGTAAGCAAAAACATTTTATACAATTGGTTTTATTATGATATTGGTTTTGATACATAACATTTGTGCTGAACACAAACATTGTAGAATTCAAACACTTACAAGCATGATTAGTTACAATTGACGTGCTACATTACATTTTATGTGCTATATTTCATGTTCTATGTTGCATGGTAGTACAAACATGGTTAATTTCAACATTTTGCTATGTGCAAGATTACATAGTACAATATGACTATACATGAACATTCACAGTTAGGTGCACTAACTGGTGTGCATGCGAACAGTTACATGGAACGATCACACGTAGGGGTGATGTTGCTAAACATTGAACATATAACGACCGCACTTAGGTGTGGTGTTGCAAACATTGGACTTTGTAAGTGAGTACACACAAGTACACAGAATGATTGTAACATCAGTGCCGGAAACGTCACCGGAACATTGATCTCTACAGTAACTTGAACAGTAATCTGGTACGAACTATATGTATTTCATTGTTTGTTAGATTTATAACAAAGTATCATTATCATTTTGTGTTATCAAAGATCAAAACCAGAATCAATTCAGAAAACAAGTTTAGAACTATGGTTCATCAGTCAGATAATTATCTGGCAATACAGAACCATCATGTGATTATCTGTTAGGATTTTATTATGTATAAACGTATGTGAGGCTTTACAGAACAAAACCACACGGATGTTGTTACGTGAATGCTAAATTGACGGATTTTTCGTATAGGTGATGATCTGTACGAATAAATCTGAAAGTTTAACGTTCTGAATGATATCCGATAATTAGAAAACCATATTGAAAAGTATAGTTATCGCCGTGTTCGTACAGGTGACGATTCGAACGAATACGCGCGACGACCGTACGATTCGATTTAAAAAATATTTTAAATATTTTCGTAAATTGAAAATAAACTAAAGATATTTAGTTAATTTATTAGGAATCACAAATTAAAATAATTTAAATTAATCTTTTTTCAAAACCGTAACGTTTCGTTACGAAAATGAAGGAAAACCGACGATTTACGCGAAACCGAGCAAAACCGAACGAACCCGAACATAACTGGGTATTTTCAAGCCATTTAATGAGGCATTAATGGCCTCATACCACCCCCACCTACCAGATTTTTCACCCCCAAATCGTCACTCTCTCTCTCTTCTTTCTCTCACTAGAACCTCAAGCTAGATCTCCTACATTTCTTCACGAAATCGACCCATTTTGGTGTCAAAACGACCACCATAACTTGTAGATCACGAAAGTACAACGGATCTAAGGTTTATCCGGCTGATTCAAGGTAAAATCCATGTTTTGATTCGATTTTTTTTAGGGTTTTCTAAACCCTAGGTTCGAACCTTTATAGGACCGGTTTTAACCCATTCCAAGCCTTAGGAAATGCACTTAGAGGAGTTAGGAACTGGTTGTACACCAAAGGATAACCCCTAGATCGAAGCTAGATTCCGAATGGCAAAAGTACCAGCTTGCCGAATGGGTACACCCTGGCCACTTTCGGCCGAATGGCCAAGGTTGCTTCGGCCATCCTTCTTCGCTCCAACCAAGGCCCAGTCGGCCAATGGCTATTCGCTCGGCCTGGACTCATTCTCCCCAGTCTGGTTCGGCCCTAACCCTCATTCGGCAGCAACTCATTCAGGAGCATGATCCTTCGGTCAAGGAATTTCGGCCAACTTCATTCGGTCAGTCCCATACGGTTGGGCCCTTCGGCTAAAAGTCATTCGATCGGTCAGCCTAAGTCCCTTTGGCCTCATTCCTTCGCCCTACACTTCTTTCGGCTATATGACCTTCGGGTGAACCCTCTTTCGGTCATAACACATCTGAGCAGAAAGTAGTCTATTCGACCACCTTTGCATGCATGGTGTGCATGGACGTTGTGTGTGTATGGAAAAAGGGTATTAGGGTTTTCATCTCCATACAATTAAATAAGAGTGGCTATGGTTTCATCATAATACATTGAGCCAAGGGACAATCATAGTAATAAGGAAGCTTAAATTGGATATAAATAGCTAATGATATATGCGTTCAGTTTGAGAAAACAGGAGTTGACATCATCATTCGGGGTCAAACATGGGAATAGTCATAAGAGATCAAAATGTTAACATAAGGTTCGGTGTTGATGTAATGATTAACACCTAATCCTTAGGAAATCTATAAGGACATGTGACTAACCTAGATGGTTTATTTAAACTATCCGGGCTCAGTTAATCAAAGAACTAACAAGAAATCGTTTGAAGATCAAAGTTGAATAATGGGCCTGAGGATTGGCCTAATGGGCTTAACCCAAGCCCATTATGCGTAAAATTCTTTTCTTAAATTTTCATCATGCTTTAATAAAAGAAAATAATCTATAAGCTTTATTAAACTAAAAGAAATGGTTTTTAATCTAATGTTTAACTAAAAGTAAATTAAATTGGAAGCGTTTTAAAATAAGGATTTGTAATAATGAATCATGGGAATCGGGCTACTAATGGGTAATGAGTTAGACTAAGTTAGATGAAATCTTAGAAACACGTTAGAAATCTAGGCCACTTAGTTGCACACCGAGACCGAACCCTAGATACGACGACTGTTGTACATACTTATCATATTCGAATTCTTTTAAAACAACTCAGGAACTAAAGAAACATAACCTACAAACAAAGAGCACGCATTTTGTGATACTTCTAGTGCATAGCAACACAGGTGAGTTCATTGCCCCTTTTCTAAACATTTTTGTTTTCAAACGCGGGGCTGAGAAGCATGCGTAAATTATTTTTGTAAGATTACATTTAGTTAAATGCTTTTACTTATCATATGTTTATATGTATAATTGTTATCCTAGATTCTGTTTAGGTATACAATATACATGAATTCAAAGTAAGTTGTTTATTCATTATGAATAGATAACCGTTTCAAATTAAAAAACTATTTTCAAAAATTAAAGATCTAAAACAAAGAACTATTTTCAAAGGTCTATTTCAAAGAACTAACGAACTATTACAAAGAACTATTTCAAGGGTGTGTTGTCAAAGAACTAACGAACTATTTCAAAGAACTATTTCAAGGGTGTGTTGTCAAAGAACTAACGATCTATTTCAAAGAACTAAGTACAAAGAACTATTTCAAGGGTCTAACTGGGAAATATCAAAGATAGCATGTGCCATTCTCAGGTTTGAAAGATGTCCTAGCTACACTGATCGAATATGAGACACATGTTTGATGATATTTACAGTATTCCCTAACTGTTTTGAGGAACATCTGGGAAATGCTCAAAGATAACATGTGCGAAAGAACTAAAGAACTATACGAAACTATGGACGGTCTAAAGAACTATAAAAGCCTACATATCAAAAGATGTCCTAGCTAGACTGATTGATTATAGGTCACATGTTTGATGAGGTTTACAGATCTTCTTTACTACTAAGTACCTGATTGCTAGACTAGTTCACTCGAGTTGACCAAGGCCCAATCATTTGGTCTTAGATTTTAGTAAATGTTTATTTATTTAATTAATTAAGCATTTACTTAACTGTTTCTATAAATGTGGTGGTTGATCATAATTTTGTGATGAACTTAAGGAATCAATAGAGATTTCAAAGTGTATTTACAGGAACAAAGAACTGAAGAACTAATGGGTTAATGGTAGGGGTAAAATGCTTAATTATCATTAACAACAATGTCCTATGTGGGTTAGTATGTGGTGGGATGGCGTCTGGGCGGGTTGTAGGCTCGACCCTTTCGTATGCCCTATTTATAAGCATACCGATCTGGATGATACATGTGATGTTAATGAGATTAAGGTTGTTACTCAAGGGTTTAACAAATGTTTCATGCGTATGTAGAACTATGGTGGAATGGAAATGAATGATAGGTAAAAATGCTTAATTATCATTAACAACAATGTCATATGTGGTTTAGTATGTGGTGGGATGGCGTTTGGGCGGGTTGTAGGCTCGACCCTTGTGTATGCCCTATATATAAGCATACCGAACTGGATATTACAGGTGAAGTTAATGAGGTTAGGGTTTTTACCGAAAAAGGGTTTACAAAACTATTTTTCAAATACTAAACTATATGAGCTCACCAACCATGTGTTGACTTGATCTTTTTGCATGACTTCTGAGGTGACGAACAAGTCAATTAAGAAGTTATTGCTTTTGGACTAGGACTTCAGATAGAGGACTAGTATTTTTGGACCTGCATACTTTTGGAACATCATTATACTACATATTTTGTATATCTTGCGCAAATACAAGATAGAAAATTTATGATGTTGATGGTAGACTCACATTGTTAAATTATGAAGACTGATGTAATTTAACTTTGTAATTCTATTCTATTTAGCATTTCTCATTTATATCATGTGCAATGTAAACAATCTGATCATCACGATTATCACTCACGATATCGCGCCCCGGGAACCTTCCGCCCGACGGGGAACCCAATCCAACCCCGTCGGCTCGGGGTGTGACAGATTGGTATCAGAGCCATGGTTATAGAGAAATATAGGTCACTTATTTAAACGGTTTGGCCTAGACTATAACCTATGCATGTAGAGAACACAGGACTTAAGACTTTATTGCATTGTGTCTTCTGCATTCGATCATTGCACTAACCGATAACTTTATTGGTTTTGATCAGAATGCCGCTGAGAAGACCTCCTTCTATTGTGCCTCCCCCACAGGATTCAGCTCCACACTCGTCAACACCATCACCAGCTGATTCACCACCGCCACCTCCTCCTCCTCCACTCAACCCACCACTAGGCCCGAGCACGACGCAGCTACTAGATCCTGCTACTATCGCCCTGGCAACCCTACTGAGCAGTCAGCTGACTAACCAGCTGAAGGAAGTGATACCGGAGATGCTCAACCGTCTCCGGAATGACAGCACCAATACTGGAAATTCATCGGGGGAAGCTAGTGGGAATACTGGCGGTACATCGCATTACTCCTACAAGTCATTTGTAGGTTGTAAGCCGCCAAGCTTTAGCGGGAATGAAGGAGCCGTTGGATTAATCCAATGGATTCAAAAGATTGAGACTACTCTGGACCTCTGCAGTTGTCCAGAGCACCACAAGGTTCGCTACTCTGCTGGAACATTCAAGAAGCGAGCCTTGACCTGGTGGAACTCCCAGATCAATGCCAGGGGAAGAGATGAAGCTATGGCGATGCCATGGGAAGAGTTCAAGACGTTGCTGAGAACAGAGTTTTGCCCAAAGAACGAACTGTGATCTGTACCGTAACTTGTACAGTAACTCAGGTACAAACTAGGAGAAATACTTAGAAGCTATTAACATTCGATGATGAACATAAACTATTACACGATGTTTCTTGATTTCTAATTTAAACCTCATGGTTTAAACAGTCATAAACACATCGGACAATCAGGAACAGATGCATACGTGTTTGATTTTATATTATTAGGTTTAAACGTATGTGAGGATAAACAAAACAAAACTTTAACAGTTGTTGTTACAGAATGCTAAACCGACGAGTTATTCGTATAGGTGACGATCTGTATGAATAGATCTGATAGTTTAACGATCTGAAACGATGACTGAAAAGTAGAAAACAAAATCAGAAAGTGAAACGTACGATCGTGTTCGTACGGTTGGCGCTCTGTACGAAAACGCGCGTAAGTGACGTTTTCTGACGAAACGAAACGAAGACGATTCGAACGATAATAAATTTAAGGAAATAAAATATTTCCTGTTTTACAATTTTGAAACTCATCAGAATTAAATTAAAACGAAACTATTGTAATTAAAACGCGTAAAGCCTAAAATACGCGAAAGAATTAACGAAAAGCGTAAAAATAATACATTACGACAGATAATTCAAGTAAATAATATTTAAACTGTTTACTAGAAATAATCATTTCCAAGCGTTTAAGATAAAACCTTTTATTTTAAATTAATAAAAACGCGTGTTACGATCCGGAACCGCAACGGAGACGAAAAACCGAGCAACCGAAACGAACCCGAATACCCCCGGGGTATATAAACCTTGAAAGAACTAGTTTCTTTCATTTCACACATCTTTCTCTCTCTCTAAACTCTCTCTCACGAAATTTCTCTCTCTCTCTAAGTTCATCACCTTCAAATCACCATAACTCACTCGTTTGGAGACGAAATCGGGCGTTCTTGGTGTCCACGCGAAGCTCTCGACATCCTCTACACGGAAGTACAACCGATCTGGAGTTTTACCGGGCCAAATTTGAGGTACGTAGCTTGAAACATCACTGAAATTAGGGTTTTCTAACTATGTTCGAACTACACACATTTAGCCGGTTCTTAGCCCTTCTCTTCGGACCATGCACCCTCTGGAACTATTTCTAGTACACTCATGACTGGGAAACAGCTCTGAAACAACCTAGGGTTGCACGGGAATGATGAAGATGATGAACAGGCTCGCGGCTTAGGGGCGACCGAACCTTTTCTCAAGGTGGCCGAACCTTTGTGAGGCGAACCTGCTCACCCACGAACCCATGACCGCGAACCTTGTGCCAGGAACCACCAGCGAACCATTCAATAGCCGAACCTTTATTTCCATAGAAACGAACCCCTGGCGAACATCATGCAGACGAACCCTTCACCATGGGCTACGAACCTTGCATGGGGATTTCACGAACCTCCCATGCACGAACCAAGCAAGAAGAAGGCGAACCCTACAATCGGCGAACCTTCATGACCAACAAACATTAGCCGAACCTTCATGGAAGCTTGGCCGAACCTTTTAAGAAGGTTCGCTGCTTGAAAGCCGAATCCAACTCTTTTCTTACTAGCAGATGCAAACCACGATTCTCATACACTTAAATGGCCAAACAGCTTAAGTTTTCGGCCCATAGTCATTTCTTGGCCCAACTCATTGTAATTGGCCCACGCCTTTTAAGCAACCCATGGCTCTATTTAATTTTGGCTCACCTAAGTATAAATGGTAGCCCACATTAATTCGTTGGACCCAATACATTGTATTAAACCATGTTGATTTCTTAGGCCCAAACCCCTTGGCCTAATAAATTGTGAAATGGCTCATTTCCTAATTCGGCCCAACATCATGAACTAGGCCCATATGGACTATCTTGCCCCAAGACTATTGTTACATTAGGTTTATGAAGTTCAATTCGACCCAATGGGTTATTCGGCCCAAATGATACTAGGACAAGAACACCTAGGATTAATACTAGTGATCACTCGTGTGGGATTTACAGGTTAAAATACAACAAAGATGGAAAGGAGTTGATAAACAAAGAGGAAACAAGGTAAGTTAGTAATCATATGTTGAAACATTTAAATGGTTACAATTAAGAGGTCACAAATCACTAAGAGTCTAATGATAGCAAACAAGTGAACACAACATGTAACGAGAAGACACGTCAAATTAACATAAGTGATCACAAGTAATTTAGGGGCCGAATAATGATCGAGACTTACGAGTGTTAGCCAACTCTAGGGCTAACACACACACACACAGATCAACAATAGCATATACTTATAAGCTACAAACTAAGTGAAATCAATACAGGATCGTGAACAACATAACAAGTACAAACAACGAGCGCGTGCATTCTTGTTTATACCTAGTCAACCACAACCACTACCAGGTGAGTTCATTTGTCCCTTTTCAAACCTTTTGTTTTACCTCGGGACTGAGAAGCATGCTAAACAATTATTGAAATGTTTATTAAATGCTTTTACACATAATTACAATGCTTATACGAATGCTTGAACTTGAAATGCTTGTTTGGAAACCAAAGACTAAGGCTATAGTATAAATAGCAAATGCTATTTACCTTATACTTATTTACATTATGCTAACATTTTGTGCTCAAACTGGAAACTAGTATACTTTGAGAAGCTATAAACTTGATACTTAAACTACAAACTAGAAGTTTAATCTATATACTTGAGACTTAAGCTATAGGTTTGAAGCCTAAACCTTATGCTAGACGTTTATGATATAAACTTAATACTTAAACTATACAATTGTTGTTTAACTTATAAACTCTATGTTTAACTACATACCCAATGTTAAGGCTTTGGGAATACTTATACTAAACACTAATACTTTATATAATGATTTCAGAGAGTTAATGTTCTATACTCTTAGTAAAGTGTTAAACTGTTTTACACTTACAATTTTTACTTAAACTTAACTTGACAACTTATATGCTTAGAAATACTTATATACATGAGATGCTTGAAAATACGTGAAGGCTTAATATACTTGGAACACTTGAAACACGCGAATACTTGTTATACTTGGAACACTTGAAAACACGTGAATGCTTGATATACTTGGAATGCTTGGAACACGTGAATGCTTGATACATTTGGGATACTTGAATACATGGATGCATGATATACTTGGGATACATGAACACTTGGAATGCTTGATACACTTGTATGCTTAAACAAAAGACTGATTGATCGCCGCGTGTTGACCAGTGTGTCAACCCCTACTAGTCATCAGTGAAACTATGTGGATGCGTTAAACTTGCATGCTAAAGCTATAGGACATTGTAAGACAGACTGTTGGCCGCCGCGTGTTGACCTGTGTGTCAACCCCTACTAGTCATCAGTGTTCTTCTTTGTGAGAGTCATGTAAGATAGACTGATTGGTCGCCGCGTGTTGACCTGTGTGTCAAACCCTACTAGTCATTCAGTGTTCTTCTTGATTCATCCATGGTTATGACAAGTGACTAGAATGATTGGGTTCTTCTAGTTGACTTTGTGTTAACTTGAAGGTTCCTATATCATAACACGTTACGAGTCATATTTAGGACTATTATGGATAGATGCTGAATTCCCTAGGGTGTTCAGCTATCCATAATGGTGCCTCTTAAACTAAATACTTATATGCTATGGAATCAATAGTGTGGAGTGAAACACTTAATTATCATTAATAACAATATGTTAAGCAGCCCGGTATGTGGTGGGACGGTGGCTGGGGCTTGTCCCCTACATATGCCCTATATATAAGCATACTTGGTTGGATAGCATAGGTGGTTTTTAGTGAGGTTAAGGTTGTCATTTCGGGGGAAACAAAGTAAACATTGGCAGGGAAAACACAGGCTAAGAATCATATGTCATGAAATCAGAGTAGTGGGATGAAATGCTTAATTATCATTAACAACAATATGTTAAGTAGCCCGGTATGTGGTGGGACGGTGGCTGGGGCTTGTCCCCTACATATGCCCTATATATAAGCATACTTGGTTGGATAGCATAGGTGGTTGTTAGTGAGGTTAAGGTTGTCATTCAAGGAATCAAGGTAAACAATTATAGGGTAATCGAATTCAAAGAATCAAACATTATGGAATCAAACATGTAGGATGAGACTCTTAATTATCATCAGGAACAATATATCATGTGGTTTGGTATGTGGTGGGACGGTGGCTGGGGCTTGTCATCTACATATGCCCTATATATAAGCATACTGAGACAGATGGTATAGGTGGTTAATGGTGAGGTTAAGGTTGACATTCAAAGGATTTTTCAAACTATTTTTACATAAAAACTACATGAACTCACCAACCATTGTGTTGACTTTGTTTTCTTACATGCTTTCTCAGGTGACGCACAGGATTAAGCTCAGATTCAGGATTGCATGCTAGGATGCCCAGATATAGATCCTAGATGACTTTTGAAGAAGGACATCTTTTGAGATCAATATGAATCTCTTTTGACATCTTGTACAGATACAAGATAGATATATTTGATTCTTTTGGATAGGTTAACTTAGTTAAATTACCAAACCTTGACATTGTAATTTAACTTTGTAATCCCAGTTAATGATTTATTGTGCTTAATTATTGTTAACATTGATGCTATGTAAACAATCTGATCATCACGATTATCATTCACGATATCGTGCTCCGAGAACCTTCCGCCCGATGGGGACTTTGATCCTGAAGTGGCCGTGTTAGTGTTTGGGTTAGTGCTCGTGTTTGTGTCCAACAACTCTCGGTTGTTCATGTTTGCCCGTGTCGGTCCACAATGACCGTGTTTGCTCATGTTGGTCTACATTGACCATGTTTGACCAAAGTTGACCGTGTCAAGTCAACAATCCGTTGTTGAACCATGTGACGGTTTTGAATCGTGTAGCAAACGTGCAAGTGCTCGTCGTGTGCAAAACGCTCAAATCGCGTCTATGGACAACTTACTATTTATAGTAAGTTTCCTTTTATGGAAATTTTCACAAAGCATAACGATTTTATAGTTCTAGCATGCCCGTTAGTCCTACGTGATCATGTTAACACATAACACATCATCATACGAAGTCACATAAGTCATTTTCATCATGTTAGCACATAAAAGTTTCCTAAAATGGAAAGTTTCCATTTATAGCATACGTGACATCGGAAACCATCTAACTTAGCATACAATCATCATATTACAACATTTTAAACAACTTAGCATGCTTAAATCACACAACATTCTTATAAATTGGTTTTTCTAAAAATAAAGTTACTATCGGGGGCAAGAGACCCAAAAGTATCGAAAGCAAACGGAATGAAGGCATGTTGATTCTCGGCACACGCCTTCTCGTGCTTAGCAATTTTTCCCAATTCTGCCTTTAACACGGCCTGCCTAGCGACAAACCCGGTGTCCCTAAGCCCAACAAGGGGGGACACCCCAGTAAGGTCTACACAAGCATGCTTCCCCCTGCCCATCCAAACACAAGAATGTCCGCTGGTCGAAGAGTAGACCTTCCCTCACACGGATCTGACAAGAAATTCACGGGAGCCTCTTTTTTTTGCCGAGATTCCCGCCCGTTTTAACACATCACAAAGGACATCCCTGACCAAATCATGTCTGTATTTAAACCCTGGGAGTTCTTTGCAATGAACCGCATGTTCACCGAATTTATCTAAACAAACTTTACGGCAGATCGGGCAGGGCTCATCCACTGGGAACAAGGGGATCATTAAACGGTATTTAAGAATAGCCCGGTACTCCACTGCTGACATGTGTTGGCCTAATCCTTCGATTGGGATGACAGTCAGAAAGTCTTGAGCATGCGGAGTCTGAAGACATTCTAACATCGCTTTTTGGCGAGTTGACAGACCGAATTTTTCTCCCAAACTTTGGACGGTTTTACTATAAAGGGCACTCGCCAGAACATTTTGGGCTTTAGGAGGGGCGGTGTCCTTATTAGTGAACCCGCCAAGATCAAGATCAGGACTCGAGATGTGCAAACAGTCCAACGCACACCCAAAATCGGGATCTAACCCATCAACACTAAAATTACGCATAATGTGATCCTGTAACTTCCAAGATTGTGCTCTCGAGGCTACGAAAGCATAGGTAGAAACATCCTCCGCTGAATATAGCCCTAAACCACCAAAACAAATGGGGAGAGAGGACAGTCTCCATTGAAAATCCCCAAAAAACGGACCCCCACATACCACAATATCCTCAATCGCCGCTCTGAGCCCTTTGTCAAAAACAGAGACAACATCTTTAACGAACGTAGGCTGGCATGTTCGGAGACCGAACAACAACTTAGCCACTCCCATACAAGAGCGAAGCAAGAGAAGCTCACATTGAGGGTCACACAGGCGAGTGAGACATCTCATCAGATCCACTGCCTTTGAGGCTCTGTGAATAGCTAAACTACTAATAAAACCAGCGTCTCGGCTAACCGCCCCTCCAAGGAGTTTGACCCCTAACTCCGGTCTTCCAGTCCCAACAGGAAATAAACCACTCTTTGTCTTTACCCCATTGCATGACGGCCAAAATACTTCAGTCTTTTTAATATTAAGCTCAAGCCCCAAACTTGGCCCCTTGGATCGAATAATCTCCAATGCCTTAGCTACTTCAGTGGTGTCTCCAATAATCGTGCCATCATCTAAGTACCAAGCATGGAAAAGTAGCTTACAATCATCCCTCACCCGATGAATGAGAGGGTGTAAAGCTAAAGCAAAGAGAAGGGGTCCTAAAGGATCGCCTTGTTGAACCCCGGTAGTTGACTGAATACAATCATTCCCTACATATAGTCTAGCTGGTTGCCCGTAAAGAAAATTAACCCATAGAGAAATAGACGGGCATCTAGCACGAACCTCCTGTAGGAGTGTGGTTCTATCCCCGATGCTGCTACATTTCTGAAAAGAGTTCAGCAGGTCGTGCACAATAATTCATCGACACCGAAGAACGCTAACTTTGTTTTTAGTAGGATCGGATTTGCCATTCAAAAGGGGGTGGCGGCGCAGCTTGTTGCTCGCTTACCTGCCTTTCTATTGTAATTGGATCCATATTGATCGTTTTAACAATGGAAAAAAAAAGGCCTAAAGTTACTATAAATAGTAACTAGGTAGTTTTTTCATAAAAATGACCGTCTAAACACTCCTAATCCATTTTTATGTCACAAATCATCATAATAACCCATTTAACATCATTTAATCATACTAACATAGTCCAAAACATCTTTCATCAATACTTTGACCCGAAAAAGTACTAAATATAGTAACTTTGTTGAAAATGACCAAAACCACATCAAAATCACATTCCCAAGTTTCCAATCATCATAATATTATCCAAATATCAAATTCGCATACATGCATGTTCACCATTTGCACCAAAACATCAACTTGTAACCAAAAAGTTACTAAAAATAGAAAGGTTCATAAAATCATAGTTTTAAGCATTTTAAACTAAATCTAATCATGTAGCATGTTCCCAATATCATCTATGAACATACCAACATACTCAAAATCATCCCAACAATCATGGATCATACATGCATGGCAATATTCCAACATTTAGTATACAAATCATGAGTTTTAGCAATACACATCATCATGGATCTTCACAAAACTCAATCTAAACATCATAGATCATCATAAAACACATTTAAATCATCAAACCCAGAAATGAATCTCGTGCATGTGAAGGATATGTGCTTGCATGTGAGTGTAAGACCTTGCATGTGGGTCTTTGAGTGAGATATGTGCAAAATAGCTAAGGGATTACCTTCCAATGCTCCAAATGAGTTGAGATGATTGATCCATAGCACTCTAAGCTCCTGGAATCCCTCTCTTAGTCGTGTAGATGATGGGGGTGGTGATGAAAAGCTTCAAACCTTCTTCCAAGATAGCAAAACTCTCAACAATGGCTTCCTCAAGGTCTCTAATGGTGATTATGGAGTTGTAAGGAGGTTTGCAGGTGATCTGGGGAGGATTAAATCGAGCTAATGGCGTCTGAAACCGAAGGAAATGATGGTGTAGAGATAATGATGGATTTTGTGTTGCTCAAGAAGATTTTAAGAAGTCAGAGTTGTCAGACGTATCGCCTGACGTGGGTGGTTGGCGCCAGTCGTTACGCGCGGGTGCACCGGATGAGGCGCCATTTTCTTCATCCGCGCGGATCGCCAGAGGTCGAGGGCTCGGGTCAGGCGTACCGCCTGGCCAACCTGTCAGGCCCAATAAGCATATTTTGTTGTTCAGGGCCCATTTTTTCCCGTTTCTCGACTGTAGAACATCGTTCGAGCGTCGTTTGGACTCTAAGAGTCAATTACTAGTCATAATTGACTCGTGAAGTATTTCTGTGTTTAAGTGTTGTGATGTTCACCAACGTTTGTGATTTTTCTTGACACGTGTGTGTGGTTTCTGATAATCCTTTGGGTTATCATGTTGTGTACCAATGTTCGTACTGTCGTGCCACGTGTCACACTAAATTAATCTAATTCTAGTGCCACATGTACAATTAGCATTTAAATAAACATTTAAATAAATAAAATACTGACCTGGAAATTACGGGGTTTCACATCCTCCCCTTGTTAGAAAGAATTTCGTCCCGAAATTCAACTCGTGTTGCCAGTGTTTGTCTGTTCCGCGAACAGGTGTGGGTATTTCCGTTTCATCTGGTCTTCACGTTCCCATGTGAATTCCGGTCCACGCCCCGAATTCCATCGCACCTTAACGGTCGGTATCTTGCAGAGTTTGAGCTTCTTGGTTTCCCGGTCCATAATCTCTACCGGTTCCTCAACGAAGTTCAGTTGTTCGTCGATCTGTATCTCCTCAAGAGGTATTGTCACACCCTGGTAGTTGCGGAAGCGTACGGTGTGACTTTCAAGGTTTCACATCAATACTTCACTATGTTTCACTCAGTTGAGCCTGGTACTCATAGACTCTACTATGTGTCTCCAAAGATTGAGCTTTCAGCTCCATCCCCTGTATCTTTAGGCATCTGAGAAAACATGGTTTTAAAAACAAACAATCAGCATATTGCTGGTGAGTTCACAGATTTACTTGTTCAAAACGTATGTAATGTATCTCAAATGATTCGAACGTTTGCATAAAATATTTTCATAAATGCATGCAATGTATCCAAAGCATTCAAATGTTTTCATAAAAATAGTTCAAAAATGTTAGTGCCCCAAACTGGGAGTAAAATATTGGTATTCAATGCAGACATTGTTCCTTTCAACAATGCCGTGTTTCTCCGCTCTGACCAGCAGTCCAATTATAACTCCAGGGCTCCCGTAACCGAGCTGACAAGTTCAGTGTTTGCCCTTTCCCAATGTCCTTGTCGCAAGACATTGTGTGTTTAGCCTTATTGAGCGCCCGCTCGACATCCAGTCGTGGTTTTAGCTACGAACCACGGGCGAGGATTGTCAATCACAAATAGAATCTATTCTCAATAATCACGCCCCCCCCACGGTTAACGGTTACAGAATAGGGGACTTAGCGACAAATGTTCAACCTGAGAAATAACGACAAGCCTGGTCATATGTTTTTCCCACTGTCACGTGTCTCAATCAAATGTTTTACAACGCTTTCGTTTCCATGTCTCGCAAAATGTTTCAAAAGTTTTTCAGCATAACACATGATGCAAAATACGTTTTCATGTTTCACAAAATATAACAAAAGCGTTTCAGAGTTCCACCTGATCTCATCAGGTATCATGTATCACACAATGTATCAAACGAGTTCAGTGTTTCACCTGATCAAATCAGGTATCATGTATCACACAATGTATCAAACGAGTTTAGTGTTTCACCTGATCAAATCAGGTATCATGTTCCACAAAATGTATCAACACGTTTGAAAGTTTCACCTGATCAAATCAGGTACCATGTTTCACAAAAATGTATCAAAATGTTTTCAGAGTTCCACCTGATCTCAATTCAGGCATAATGTTTCACAAAAATATGTCAAAACGGTTTCATAATTCCACCTGATCACATCAGGTTTCATGTTTCACAACATGCATCAAAACTGTTTTCAAAACTCCACCTGATCAAATCAGGTACCATGTTTCATCAAGTGTTTCAAATACTAACTCAAACTTCATAATAATCAGTATGTTTCAAACACGTTTTTATGTTTTCTCATTCCCCGAGTTCAAAGCCAAAATACATAAAAGGGGATTCGTGAACTCACCTGAGTTGATTCAACTCAATAACAGTGCACAACGCTCGCATCACTAGTTCCTGAACTCTAAACCTGTATGTCATTAGAGTTCTCTGAGTTACTTAATTCTAAACTGATTCTCAGAGCTTTCCTTAGTTCAATATCTCACAACGTGTTTTCACTGAGAACCTAATAACGATTTAGGTTCTCATTAAGAAATTTATAGCCTGTTGGTTTAATCAGGACATTCTCAGATTAACCAAGTTAGTATTGTTGTTGATTACGTCCCCAAAACGGTTTCTCAATGGATTCCAGGTTTAGAAATAGTTAACCCTTGTCATTGGTCATTCAAAAGAATGATCAGGACAACCACAACCATTGTTATAATCAAATGGTTAAAACCATTGTGATTCATAATGGGGTTTCATGATGATCGGACATTATAACGGCTCAAAACAAAGCTTTGACCATTAACAGTTCGAGTTCTTCGTTTATAAATCATTCCTAGCCATCATCTAGGCAATAATCAACAACCCTAACTATATCATTACGTTCACAACCAGTATTTAATCAATCATTATCAACCTAGAAGGTTAAACTGAACGATTACCTCTTCTGACGGAGTTCTGCGGGTAAAAAGACTTTGTGGACTTGTATAAACGTTTCTTGATGCGATCTAAACGTTCCAGAGGCTTCAAAACTGAGTTTTTATGGATTGGATGATGAAATTTTCGTGGGTGATGGTGGTGTCGTCGAGCAGAAGCAAGAAATGATGATAATGGATGAAAATCTTGACTTTTAAGCCAATTTCCCGATATTTTTGTCCCAGGCGCATCGCCCCACCTCGGAGGGTTTTTCCGGGCCTACCGCGCGGGTCCTTGGCGGCCAGATCTTGATCTTATCTTCGTTTCGCAATTCCGGGAGCATACGAACTCTGTTTTGCGCACGGTTTTCGCCTACGTTCACGATTTTTCGAGCTCTTTCCAATGGTTATAATCTCAAGACTTAAAGAGCTCAAAATATTTGACCTCTTATCTATTGCTATATTCGATTTAGTGTATATTGAAATCGGAGCCTCGTTTCGCGATTTCGCTTACACTCATTCTCTTCATTTTCGAGTTATGATTCTAACCTGAGAATTTTGAGTTGTCACAGTCTCCCCCTGTTATAAAAATTTCGTCCCGAAATTTAGTGAAGACCTACTTGATGACAATTGATCATGAAAATAGGTGTGGGTATGTTGCTTTCATTCGATCTTCTCGTTCTCACGTATACTCAGGTCCACGTTATGAATTCCCTCGAACTTTAACGATTGATATGCGACTGCATTTTAAAACATTCAATTCTCGATCCATTACCTCTACTAATTCCTCATTGAATTAAAATTTTCATCAATTTGAATTTCTCTAAGAGGTACAATCACTGATTCATCAGCTAGGCATTTATTCAGATTTGATACGTGAAAGACATCATGATTGTTACCGAGTTCAGGAGGTAACTCAAGTCTGTAGGCTACTGATCCGATTCGTTCCAGAATCTTGAATGATCCTACAAACCTTGATGAAAACTTACCTCCCTTCCCCAATCTGAATATGCCCTTCTAAAGTGAAACCTTCAACATGCCTCGATCTCCTATTCGACTTCCAAAGGTCTACAACTATTATCAGCTTAACTCCTTTGTCGATCGCGAGCAACTTTACTTCGTTCTTGAATGAGTGCTATCTTATCAATTGTTTCCTGAATGAGTTCTGAGCATATTTTCTAAAGTTTGATTGGTTCGTTCGGTTTAAGTAATGTCTCCAAATCTTGTATGCAAACACCACTGCACCAAGTTCTAGATCCTGAGTGGTATAGTTCTTCTCATGTACCTTCAGTTGTCGAGAAGCATACGCAATCCCTTTTATCGTTCTGCATTAAAACATCCTCAGGTCTTTGGCGAGAAGCATCACAGTACACTATGAAATGATCAGTACCTCCCGGTAATGCCACGATGGTTGCATTGCAGAGTTTGTGTTTCAACAGTTGGAATGCCTCCTCCTTTTGAGAACCCCATATAAATGGTTGATTTTTCTGCGCCTTGATCTTAATAGGTTCCACTTGAATACCGTTTCGATTCACTACGTGACCAAGAAATTGAACTTCCCGTAACCGGAACTCACACTTGAAGAATTTGGCATATAGTTTCTCACGTGCCAAAAGTTCTAAGATCAATTTCAAGTGTTGAACATGTTTCTTGTAACGAGCTGTTCTCGATTTCATACGCTAGAAAGACCAGACACCCTTTTCCGTGAGCATTTCTGAGTTTGAATTCAAACGATGATACCAAACTTTCTACCAGCTCATTCTCCTTGAAATATCAGTGTATTACCGTTAGGTAATGGAATACAGATCACCTTATTTTGACATATTACTTCCGCTTGGTTATCAGAAAGTCAGCCCATACCAACAACGACATCAAACTCCCAAGCTCAATCGAAAGTAATTCTATATTGAACAGATGATCATTTAGATTCAAGGAACATCCTTGAGTAACACTGTTAGTTTTGATTAACTTGCCATTAGCAAATTCAATGACGTAGGGAGTATCTAGATCTACCGCAGGCAATGAAAGTAATGATGCAACTTCAGGAGAGATAAACTCTTATCTGCCCCCGTATCTGCATAAAGATTACTGAGACGAAACGCATCCATGACAATATTCGCATCAGGCCTCGCCTCGGTTGCACCAATCTGAAAAACTCTTCCCCTAGCTTCATTCCCCGAATTGGCGTTGTTCTTGTTTGGACATTTTCTCAGCAAGTGGTCAGAACTTCCACACTTAAAGCATAACCGTTTTGTTTGACTGGTTTGTCAGGGTGCTTGGTTTAATGGTTGAGCAGGCAAGTTACAATACCTGGTGTAGTGTCCAACTCTATTACAGTTGGCACAAACAGGACACGACCCAATATGATGAAATGAACACTGAATACATTTAGGCGCCTGTCCGTTGTAAACTTTCCTTTCTGAAATAGTTGCACCTCGGTTCTTCACTACTGAGTTGCTTTGACTAGTCTCAGCCGGAGCCTTTGCTTTATTCTTGCCACACCACTTTCATTTAGTGCCTCTCACAGCACTAGAAGTATCATCATCACTACGGCCTGCAGCCGTCTGAGTTTTTGTGAACAGAGTACCACTCCTTACCGCCTCATCGGTAAGCTTAGTGGTCAAAAGGATTGCACGTTTAAGAGTTGTTGGTTCAACTACAGTTACCATTCTCCGAGTCTGGGGAACCAATCCTTTGATGTACTTCTCAATCAACGCTGCTTTCGTCGGAAACATATTGGGAAATAAGCAAGTAAGCTCGTGAAATCAATCGGTATAAGCTAAACAATCAGCTCCGATCTTAGAGTGATTCCTGAATCCCTCCGGGAGCTTTTGTATCTCAGTGATGGACAATACTCTGACATAATCAGAGTTTTAAAATCATTCCAGCCCATTGCATCAACTGTGGCTGAACCCAAAGTTTTAACCTGGGTATTCCACCAGGTTAGAGCTGACTCTCTCAAAGAACAAACAGCATAAGATACCCTATGCTTCGCCAAACACTGGCTGATCTTAAGTTTTGTCTCTATTTCCTCAATCCACCTTAACCGTCCAGCCGCTCCTGGTTTACCCGTGAAAGTAGGAGGATTGCAAGAAACAAAGTACTTATAAGTACATCCTTGCTGAGGTGGATCAGGTACAGATGTTTTTGTTGTCGTTGTCTCCGTGATATTATGAGTTTCCCCGTTGCCACCAGTATCATTACGCTCAGTGTAATCGTAGTCCCCACCAGAACCCGCAGTAACATGAGGTTGGTGTTGTACCAACACACCACACACAGATAGCTGTTCTCGCGCAATCCGTGCTATCGTAGCTTCATTTAGTTCAGATCCACTTACACCAGCAAGTGGAACAGTGTTCACTCCAGGGTTCCTAAGTGGAACTGTATTTGTTTCCAGACTAACCCGTGAATCTGGATTTGATTCACATTTACTGGTGGAACTTGGTTTGACTCAGAGTTAATAACGTTCTTGGTAGATTTCTTATCTGATCTACCTCGTTTAGTAGCCATTGTTCTGCTCTCATGCAGACAAACTCAGATCAGTTCAAGAACATTAAATATATAACTCGTTCGATCACATAAGTTCAATCGTATTCAGTTATACTGAAAGTTTCTAATTTTGAAATTGTGATTATATGAAATACAGTATAACTACTTAACACAATCCAGATACGTTCTCACCCATAGATGTTCTCACGCAGAAATGTTCACACAGTCTTATGATACGTTGCCATGCAGGCAATAGATATGTTCTCACACAGAATTGTTCACACAATTTTGATATTGATATATAGTTCATACGTTCACACACAAACGATGGAGAAGATACCACACAAGGTATGCAGAAACGATACCACACTAGGTATTCAGAAATGATACCGCACAAGGTATTCAGAAATGAGCACTGAGATGACTTTGTAAACCGTAATCTGCCTCATCCTATCCTCTATAATTCTCGTATAGATCAGGATTCTCTGAGGTGATGGGCTTCTAGCCATCTGTCCACCGAGGCATCATTATCAGATATCTGTGGATGTGGGGGTATGTGTAAAATCTGAGGTGCTACAAAGGATGTTGTAGAAGAAACTTCTGACGGATCTGAGTCAGAACTTGAGCTGAGACTCGGCGTATCATTCAGAATCACACATGGAATATGTCTATATATGTAGCGTTCACGTGGTTTTTCCATTGATATATAGACAAAATCTTCAGATCAATATCATGAAGTGAATATTGAATACTAGTATTCAACATAGTCATGATATGACATCTCTCCCTATCTCAAAGCAACTATTCATCCTTACTGTTATTATTGTTTTGCTTGTATTGAACTTCACTATAACGCACACGTGTTGCGAATTTCAGTTACGCTGGCCACTCATAACTGGAATTCGTACCACCTGATTATCCTAGCTTAATTCAAAACAAGTTTTGTTCGTTAGCTACGTTCGGTGCTCTCAGTGTCACTATACGAGCCTATGGTTATAGTCTAGGTCTCTAAGTCAACCTAATTCTCTATAACCTATGGCTCTGATACCAATCTGTCACACCCTGGTAGTTGCGGAAGCGTACGGTGTGACTTTCAAGGTTTCACATCAATACTTCACTATGTTTCACTCTGTTGAGCCTGGTACTCATAGACTCTACTATGTGTCTCCAAAGATTGAGCTTTCAGCTCCATCCCCTGTATCTTTAGGCATCTGAGAAAACATGGTTTTAAAAACAAACAATCAGCATATTGCTGGTGAGTTCACAGATTTACTTGTTCAAAACGTATGTAATGTATCTCAAATGATTCGAACGTTTGCATAAAATATTTTCATAAATGCATGCAATGTATCCAAAGCATTCAAATGTTTTCATAAAAATAGTTCAAAAATGTTAGTGCCCCAAACTGGGAGTAAAATATTGGTATTCAATGCAGACATTGTTCCTATCAACAATGCCGTGTTTCTCCGCTCTGACCAGCAGTCCAATTATAACTCCAGGGCTCCCGTAACCGAGCTGACGAGTTCAGTGTTTGCCCCTTCCCAATGTCCTTGTCGCAAGACATTGTGTGTTTAGCCTTATTGAGCGCCCGCTCGACATCCAGTCGTGGTTTTAGCTACGAACCACGGGCGAGGATTGTCAATCACAAATAGAATCTATTCTCAATAATCACGCCCCCCCACGGTTAACGGTTACAGAATAGGGGACTTAGCGACAAATGTTCAACCCGAGAAATAACGACAAGCCTGGTCATATGTTTTTCCCACTGTCACGTGTCTCAATCAAATGTTTTACAACGCTTTCGTTTCCATGTCTCACAAAATGTTTCAAAAGTTTTTCAGCATAACGCATGATGCAAAATACGTTTTCATGTTTCACAAAATATAACAAAAGCGTTTCAGAGTTCCACCTGATCTCATCAGGTATCATGTATCACACAATGTATCAAACGAGTTTAGTGTTTCACCTGATCAAATCAGGTATCATGTATCACACAATGTATCAAACGAGTTCAGTGTTTCACCTGATCAAATCAGGTATCATGTTCCACAAAATGTATCAACACGTTTGAAAGTTTCACCTGATCAAATCAGGTACCATGTTTCACAAAAATGTATCAAAATGTTTTCAGAGTTCCACCTGATCTCAAATCAGGCATAATGTTTCACAAAAATATGTCAAAACGGTTTCATAATTCCACCTGATCACATCAGGTTTCATGTTTCACAACATGCATCAAAACTGTTTTCAAAACTCCACCTGATCAAATCAGGTACCATGTTTCATCATGTGTTTCAAATACTAACTCAAACTTCATAATAATCAGTATGTTTCAAACACGTTTTTATGTTTTCTCATTCCCCGAGTTCAAAGCCAAAATACATAAAAGGGGATTCGTGAACTCACCTGAGTTGATTCAACTCAATAACAGTGCACAACGCTCGCATCACTAGTTCCTGAACTCTAAACCTGTATGTCATTAGAGTTCTCTGAGTTACTTAATTCTAAACTGATTCTCAGAGCTTTCCTTAGTTCAATATCTCACAACGTGTTTTCACTGAGAACCTAATAACGATTTAGGTTCTCATTAAGAAATTTATAGCCTGTTGGTTTAATCAGGACATTCTCAGATTAACCAAGTTAGTATTGTTGTTGATTACGTCCCCAAAACGGTTTCTCAATGGATTCCAGGTTTAGAAATAGTTAACCCTTGTCATTGGTCATTCAAAAGAATGATCAGGACAACCACAACCATTGTTATAATCAAATGGTTAAAACCATTGTGATTCATAATGGGGTTTCATGATGATCGGACATTATAACGGCTCAAAACAAAGCTTTGACCATTAACAGTTCGAGTTCTTCGTTTATAAATCATTCCTAGCCATCATCTAGGCAATAATCAACAACCCTAACTATATCATTACGTTCACAACCAGTATTTAATCAATCATTATCAACCTAGAAGGTTAAACTGAACGATTACCTCTTCTGACGGAGTTCTGCGGGTAAAAAGACTTTGTGGACTTGTATAAACGTTTCTTGATGCGATCTAAACGTTCCAGAGGCTTCAAAACTGAGTTTTTATGGATTGGATGATGAAATTTTCGTGGGTGATGGTGGTGTCGTCGAGCAGAAGCAAGAAATGATGATAATGGATGAAAATCTTAACTTTTAAGCCAATTTCCCGATATTTTTGTCCTAGGCGCATCGCCCCACCTCGGAGGGTTTTTCCGGGCGTACCGCGCGGGTCCTTGGCGGCCAGATCTTGATCTTATCTTCGTTTCGCAATTCCGGGAGCATACGAACTCCGTTTTGCGCATGGTTTTCGCCTACGTTCACGATTTTTCGAGCTCTTTCCAATGGTTATAATCTCAAGACCTAAAGAGCTCAAAATATTTGACCTCTTATCTATTGTTATATTCGATTTAGTGTATATTGAAATCGGAGCCTCGTTTCGCGATTTCGCTTACACTCATTCTCTTAATTTTCGAGTTATGATTCAAACCTGAGAATTTTGAGTTGTCACAGGTATAACAAGTGTTTCATCGGTTAAACACTTCTTGAGATTCGAGATATGAAATACGTTGTGTACACTGCTCAGCTCGTCTGGCAGGTTTAGCTCGTAGGCCACCGGGCCTATGCGTTTAGTGATCTCGAATGGTCTAATGTATCGAGGGTTCAACTTGCCTCGTTTGCCAAACCGTATGACTCCCTTCCAGGGCGAGACCTTGAGTAACACTCTGTCTCCCACCTGGAACTCCAACGGTTTGCGTCGCTTGTCAGCATAACTTTTCTGTCTGTCCCGAGCTGCTGCCATCCGTTTGCGTATCTACACGATCTTCTCAGTTGTTTCTTGCACAAGCTCTGGACCGGTCAGTTGTCTGTCCCCAACTTCCGCTCAACAGATGGGTGATCGACACTTACGTCCGTAAAGTTCCTCGAATGGTGCAGCTTGTATACTAGTGTGGTAACTGTTGTTGTACGAGAACTCAACTAACGGTAGGTGAGTCTCGCAGCTACTACCAAAGTTAATAGCACATGCCCGAAGCATGTCCTCCAGTGTCTGTATGGTGCGTTCACTCTACCCATCCGTCTGCGGGTGGTAAGCGGACTCATATCCAATATCGTACCCAAAGCCTTATGCAAAGACTTCCAGAAATGCGACGTGAATTGACTGTCGCGGTCAGATATGATCGAGATTGGCACTCCATGTCGAGTGACCACTTCCTTCAGATAAATCCGAGTCAATTTATCTAATTTGTCAGTCTCTTTGATGGCTAGGAAATGTGCAGACTTTGTCAGACTTTGATGGTATCGCAACCACTTGCCGTCTTAGGCAGTTTAGTGATGAAGTCCATGGAAATCTGCTCCCACTTCCACATTGGTATCTCAGGTTGTTGAAGTAACCCTGATGGCTTCCGGTACTCAACTTTGACTTTTGAGCACGTTAGACACTTACTCACGTAAGTTGCTATCTCGGCTTTCATGTTCGGCCACCAGTAGGTTGTCTTCAGGTCGTGGTACATCTTGTCAGAGCCCGGATGTACTAAATACCGGCTCTTGTGAGCTTCGTCCATCACTACTTCTCTCAATCCCCCGTAGCGTGGAATCCAAATTCGATCCATTAGGTAGTAAGCTCCGTCGTCCTTTACTTTCATTTGTTTATCCATGCCACGCATGGCTTCAAGAGTGAGGTTTTCAGTTTTCAGAGCTTCTTGTTGTGCGGTTCGAATCTGATTTGGCAATTCGGAATGAATCGTGAGTTGTAGGGCACGCACACGTTTTGTTGTTTCCTTCCGGCTTAGTGCATCAGCCACTACGTTCGCTTTACCGGGATGGTATTTGATAGCGCAATCATAATCGCCGATAAGCTCAACCCATTTTCGTTGTCTCATGTTCAACTCTTTCTGGTCGAAGATGTGTTGCAGGCTCTTATGATCAGTAAAGATAGTGCATTTCGTGCCATACAAGTAGTGTCGCCAGAACTTCAAAGCGAATACCACAGCTCCCAACTTAAGGTCATGAGTCGTGTAGTTTTTCTCATGCACCTTTAGTTGTCGTGAAGCGTAGGCTATAACCTTCTCGTGTTGCATCAACACGCAACCGAGTCCTTGTTTCGAGGCGTCGCAATACACCACGAAATCATCACATCCTTCCGGTAGGGATAGGATGGGTGAAGTGCATAGCTTCTGTTTTAGCAGGTTGAAAGCAGCCTCTTGTTTCTCTCCCCAATCGAACTTCTTGTCTTTATGAGTCAGGGATGTCAGTGATTGAGCAATCTTTGAAAATCCTTCAATGAATCTTCTGTAGTACCCGGCCAGACCTAGGAATTGTCGCGCCTCAGTTGGAGTCTTGGGTGCTTCTCAGTTCTTAATTGCTTCGATTTTGGCTGGGTCTACATGTATCCCTTGTTCGTTAACCACATGTCCAAGAAATTGGACTTCGCGAATCCAAAAGTCGCACTTTGAAAACTTCGCGTATAGTTGCTCTTTCTTCAGTAATTCCAAAACTAACCTTAGGTGTTCAACATGTTCTTCCTGATTCTTTGAGTAAATCAGGATGTCGTCAATGAACACTATTACGAATTTATCAAGATAAGGTTTGCACACTCTATTCATGAGGTCCATGAATACAACTGGTGCGTTGGTCAGTCCAAAAGACATAACCAAGAATTCGTAGTGTCCATATCGGGTTCTAAAGGCAGTCTTAGGAATATCATTCTCCTGTATCTTTAGTTGATGGTAACCCGATCTTAAATCGATCTTCGAATAGTAGCTTGACCCTTGCAACTGATCAAACAAATCATCTATTCGCGGTAACGGGTATCGATTCTTGATCGTCACCTTGTTCAGTTCTCGGTAATCGATACACATATGGAATGATCCGTCCTTCTTCTTCACAAACAAGACAGGTGCTCCCCAAGGTGAGAAGCTTGGTATGATAAATCCCTTGTCTAACAGTTCTTGTAACTGATTAGACAGTTCCTGCATTTCAGTCGGTGCTAGTCGGTATGGAGCTTTGGCAATCGGTGCTTCTCCCGGAGCGAGGTCTATCTGGAACTCGACTTGTCGTTTCGGAGGTAGTCCAGGTAGATCTTCGGGAAACACTTCGGGAAAATTGCGGACTACAGCGATGTCCTCAATCTTCCTTTCTTTCTTCGGTTGCTCTGCGATGAGGGCTAGTATTGCAGTATATCCCTTTTGTAGATACTTGTTCGTCTTCATGCATGATATAATGTTTAGAGGTACTCCCCGTCGTTCTCCTTGAATTGAGATTTGTTCCCCGTTTGGTAATGTTACTCGTACGATTTTCTCGTTGCATACGATCTCGGCTTGGTTAGCGGATAACCAGTCCATTCCAACGACCACATCGAAGCTTCCGAGAGTCACCGGCATTAAGTCGATTTCGAGTTCGTGATCCGCCAACACCATGACGCATCCTCGAAAGACGTGTTGTGTTTCGATCAGTTTGCCGTCGGCTAACTCCACGGTATACTTATAGTCTAGTGGTGTTGGGGTAATATCTAGCAATTTACTAAACTCACTAGATATAAAACTCCTATCGGCACCGGTATCAAATAATATACTAGCATATTCATTATTTAAAAGAAACGTACCGGTTACGATGTTCAGGTCATCTTTGGCTTCTCCCGAGCCAATCACAAAAGCTCGACCCTTGGCCGCTCCTCCCCCGGCCTTCTTCAACTGAGGGCAATCCCTCTTCATGTGCCCCGGTTTTCCACATTCATAACACCCCTTGAGAGTGTTCTGGTTGTTGTTCTGGTTGAAGTTGTTGTTGTTGATAGGTAACTTGGATTTACAATTCTTGGCCATGTGGCCATGTCGTCCGCACTTCAGGCAACGGTATCGTTCGCACTGCCCAAAGTGGTGATAGGAACATTGGTTACACAGAGGGTACTTTCCTTGATATACTCCCTTCCCCTTGTCATCGGGTTGGGTGGCAGTAAAGGCTCTTGCAGGTGCAGATCGTTGCTGTTGTTGTTGAGAGTGACGAGATTGATGATGGCTGGGTTCCCATTTCCTCTTCTGGCTCTCCTGAGGCTTCAGATGTTCACCTCGTTTGGGCAGTTTGCCCTGAGCCACAGCTTGGTCAGTTAGTTTGTGAGCCAATCTGGTCAGTGGTTGGATGGTGGTGAGGTCAGATGCAGTGACCTTGCCTTGGATTTGTTCGGGCATCCCACTGATGAACTGCTTGATCTTCTTGTATTACGGCGTCACCATTGCCGGGCATAGCTTACACAACTCGTGAAATCGAGTACAATATTGCTCGATCTCAGAGCCCACCATCTTCAGCACCCAAAATTCGGCTTCCAGTTTCCTGATTTCATCACGAGGACAGTACTCCTCTTGTAGCAGTCGGGTGAAGTCAGCCCATGACATGGAGTTGGCACCGTCCAATCCCAGGGTTTGCACATGGGTGTTCCACCATGTGAGAGCTGCTCCCTCGAGTGTACCGGTTGCGTACTTAACCCGGTTTCTTCAGCACATTCGCTCATGGTGAACACCGATTCCACCTTTTCCACCCAACGGAGCATCCCTTGTTGTTGTTGCCGTGCGATCCTGTTCGTCAGAAACCAATGTCGTGTGTTAGTATTGTGTTAGCTACACCATGTTAGCAGTGTTAGGCGATTGTTAGTACCTTTATTGTTCCCACTAGTTTCGCTATGAATACGGTTTGCTTCATACTCAGCGAGTACTTTGTTGACTCGTTAGTCAACCAACATTTTAATCCTTGCTGCTTCAGCTCTGCGCTTGGGGTTACGAACATAGGATCCTTTTCCAGACATGGTTCTGTATGGAAAGGATAGAATGTTAGTTAGCGTGAGTTAGAGTGTTAGCCAAATGTCATGTTAGAGGTCAAGTCAGATGTCATGTTAGTTGTCAAGTCAGATGTTATGTTAGTTGTCAAGTCAGATGTTATGTTAGCAAACAACCATAGTGATACAATAAATAAGACAAAACATAATTCTCATTAATAATAAACTTGAAGTACAATGATTTCCAAAAGATGATAACAACATAAGTTTGTACGAGCACATCCCGCTCGTTTAGGCAAATATAAAAAGAAACATAAACGAAAGTAACTCCGCTAATCGGAGTCCATGGTGACATGTGAAATGTCATTATCCGCTCCATCATCGTCCTCTGCCTCCTCAGTATCCTCGTTGGGATCCTCGTCAAAGTCTCCCTCCTCGAGGTCATTGACCTCGAACTGGGGACCGTCATCAAGTGGCGGCTCCACTATAAACTGCTCAACCCACGCATTAAGCATGGCGTCGCTAGCCAGGACCATCGAATGAGTCTCCTCATTGGCGACCCTATTCTTAGTAATGCGCCCGTCGTGTTCCTGCATGACATCAACCATTTGCCCGTGCTGACTCATCAGCTGGGCCATCTGGAGACGTAAGGTCTCCACCTGCTACTCCAATCGGTCATTTCGCCTTTCAAGGCGATCGTTCTTCTCCCTAAGAACGCGGACCTCGTCCGATAACTCACCGTTGCTCCAAATCTCTCGTCGTGTGTAGGCCACAT
This sequence comes from Mikania micrantha, assembly GCA_009363875.1. Taxonomy (NCBI): domain Eukaryota; kingdom Viridiplantae; phylum Streptophyta; class Magnoliopsida; order Asterales; family Asteraceae; genus Mikania; species Mikania micrantha. Next base: position 950,966 of record CM018690.1, on the reverse strand, counting down.
GAGCGCGAAGGCTTGCTCCATCGGCACTCCGAGTGGCGGCAGTCGATGACCTGTAGATGTATCGCCGGGATAACGATACGGAGGTACTCTCTCCTCAACGATCCACTCCTGAATGGTAAAGGATACCAACCCCAGTGCCGGTCTCGCATCATCTTCCTGACACGCCGGTCCATCTCGGCGTCCACCTGTGCTACGATGTTGTCGACTCGTCGTCGACTCTCCGCAGTCTGCTCGTCAGTTACCGGGCGTTTTCCCGGGTTCCTGCTAGCATCTCTGTTGTTGTCGGCCATCCTGTAAGTCTCAAGTTAGTAAGCAACAGTTTAACATAAGTAATAACATCATCTATGTGCAAGTTCTATGTGTAGTGTCTAAAGTTGAGCAATGGCTATAGTCTAAGTTTACTACATGCAAGCCTAGTTCTCTATAACCAAGGATCTGATCCCAGTCTGTTACTCCCCCAAATTCCCACTCGTGGTATCAGTCCACGTTGGTGTGACGTGGCCAGAATCACAGCTCAAGGTCATATAGAATACCTCTATATGAGTTCACAAATACAATGTTTGACACACACACTTAAGAAAAATAGTTCGCAGCAGAATATTAAATCATTGCAGCGGAAAAATATAAGTTTAGTACATATGCAGCAGAAATTGAAATGTCAAACACAACATTGTTTAATACATAACAAAAGTAAATTGTTTGCAAATGACACAAAAACAGAATGCATGAGGATCCTAGTTGCTCATGCCTTATACGTGCATTCCTGTTCCATGTGCCAGTCAGTTACCCGAGAATACAAGTTTAGAAAAAAAATGTCAACACAAAGGTTGGTGAGTTCACAGGTTTTGATATACATATAGTAATAAAAGTGTGTCATGCTAACGATAATAAATTAATAAATGAAAACTGAAATACGAATCGAAATACGATACGAGCGTCGGATTCGCAAAGGTGACGATCTTTACGGATACGTACGTAAGTAACGCGTTTCGACGAGATAATTAAATAATATCTAACGATAATAAATTAATAAATGAAAACTGAAAACGTTTATTAGGAATCACGACCTTAAACGAATTAAGATATTTAAATAACCGATTTAATAAAAATAAACGGAGACACTTTATTTAAACGATGTTCTTAAAAATCATTTTATTACAACAAAAACATATATAATTAAAAGAATTATGTTTAAATAGGTTCACGAGAAGAACCGAATGATTGTATAAAGGTTAACGCGTATTAAACGAAATTATTCTACGAGATAATCTGATTAAAAACATTTTTATTAAAATGCAATCTTATTGTTTTAAAAGTCTTATGGTTTGAATATGTTTATGTTAAAAACCGAGCAATTAATTATTTTAAACGCGATAAAAACGAGACCGAGCACACGGGGAATACGCGGAGTATAAAAGGTGGAACCTACTCCTTCTTCTTCATTTCCCAAGCTCTTTCTCTCTCTCTAGACCGCCTTTTCCGGCCACACTTTCTCTCTCTAACTTCTCTCTACCATAACTTCTTTGTTTCTCAACGGATTCGCGAGATCTCGGCGCCAAATCGTTCGTGTGATCGAAGAGAACACAAACCCACGAAGAAACTCAATATTTGGTCAACATTTCGAGGTAAATCTGAGATTTATTTTCGGTTTAGTGGTAGATCACGAACCCTTAGATTATTACTATTAAAATCGACCTAGAAGCTTGTAAAACCTTTAATCTAGTTAGTATAAACCTAAGGGAAGTCATGGACGGACCTGCTAAGGACTAGGACTAGATGAAAGGATGATGATGGAGCTGGAATCGCGACCTACATGTGACTGAAACCCCAGGGCAGAACATGCAAATGCAGCGAACCCTTCTTCCATCTGCATCACTTGTTAGCCGAACCTTCTTTAGCCAGCCGCGAACCTTGGGTCACCGATTGCATGGCCGAACATTCTTGGGCTCACGAACCCTTGTGGGCGGGAACAAGGTGGCCGAACCTTGAGAGTGCTATATTTTCAGCCGAACCCTATACCCGACGAACCATCATGATACTCACGAACCTTTGGCCATTCATGATCTACGAACCCTGGCCGAACCTGGCCAGGTCTGCGGATGGCGAACCTATTCAATGCCACGAACCCAAGGGTGGCGAACCTATTAGACTGGTGCTGGCCGAACCCTAGCTCCATGGGTCGAACCCACTGATGTTTAGCCAAACCTGGACCTAGCTTGGACGAGGGGCAGCGAACCAAGGTGTAACCGAACCTAAAGGTTCGCTGCATTAGGGATACTAATCTACATTTTTTTAAAGAGGCTAGATGCAAAACAAGGGATATAAACATGTATATAGGAATGTATATACATGGACGTATCCATGCATGCATGAGAAATGCTATCTATCACCTTTTCTAAATAATACAAGTCTAAATCATGAGTTTATATTGCTTGATTCATTTATGGGAATAGTTTCAATACAATTTCATTAAAACTTAAGTGGATTTTATAAACTAAATAATGATGGTGTAAAGTAATTAGTCATGCATGTAAGTGTTAATTTGAATATAATTAAGGTCAACACCTTGGAATATATACACACATGTAACAAAGGGAACACACATAAGATAACATAACGGATTATCATTGTTAAATTTCCTAACCTGACAAATAAATTACATGTTAAGGATGATTAATTATAAAATCTTTAGCGGGATATTTAAAAAATAGATAAATAAACTAAGTTAGTAAAATACTACTGAGTTTAAAAGGGACACTAAATTTAAGTTGAAATACATATGATCATAAACACAAACACACTTATAATTACAGGTTGATTGAGTTGGTTAGATTCTCATACGCGAGCGTGCATTCTTCTAAAACACCGAATTTGAGGAATTCAGGTGAGTTCTCATACCCTCCCTTTTAAACTATTTTGTTTCAAAACTCGGAGGTGAAACATGTATACCAATTTAAAAAAATATTATTTTGATAACATATGGATGATACCTGTTTATCAATATGATATTCATATTATGGATTATCATTATATATTAATTATCACTTATTAATATATATTCCGTGTAATATTGTTATTGACTTCGGTCATTAACAAGGATTACATGTATTGCCTCTTGGATTATCACAACTCCGTGAATCATTGCCTTTGACTTTGGTTAATTGCATTGGTTTCATGTATTGTCACGTGGTTAGCTACCACTCCATGGATCATGTCTATAACTTATGTTAATTACATAATTTCCATGTATAGTCACAGATACAATTTGAGAATATTGATGTTTGAGATGTGTTGAATGATCATGTGGTTAATTATCTATTATTGTCTATGATTATCTAGGATTATCTATGATTAAATTGATTATGTGATAATGTGTTGGTTATGTGTGTGGATTTTGTGCTGGGATGATTATGTTGGATTCTCACGCAGGTATTCTTGTGGATTTTCTCAGAAAGACCATAAGCTTTTATACTCATTTTAATTAAAACTTTTTATAAAACCCTTTTCAAACATAAACTTTTATACTCATTTTATAAAACACTTTTTAAGTATAAAAACTTATGATTACTCACCAACTACTTCGTAGTTGACATTTGATTTTCTTACATGTTTCAGGGAATGAAGACAAGTAGGTTGAGGAGGATGATCTCTCATATTTTGGACATCATCACTTAGGATCTTGGACTTAGCTAAATAACTGGAAATTTTAGCGATTAGAATTTAGTTAGATAGCTAAATCCATTTTGTAATTGATGTAACTGATTAATGATAGACATGATTTTTGTGTAAGTAATTTGGTTGATTGAATGATATGTGATGATTTAATTTAGATGCCCACGAGCTTTTGAACAATCTACACATCCCTCGTGGCATCCCGATGTTTCCGCCATCGGTCGGGGTGTTACAGATTGGTATCAGAGACTGGGTTATAGGGAATTAGGTTACTAGAAATGGTTGACCTAGTCTATAACCGTAGGATACCCTAGTATGAAGTTACTTCATACACTAGTTAGTATATTCAGGATTTCATGCTTATGTGTTTATTACATGTTAACTGAACTCCTGCTATATATCTGATTCGCATGTATTACTTGTTTACTTGTGCCCTAATGATTCAGTAAGGACATGCATGTGGTGTATCGTAAAGGTGGTGGGACGTTGGCTGGGGCAGTTGCGACTGACCCCTACATATGCCCTATATATATATATACCATTTACGGTACATTGGGTGGATGTCAGTATTGAAGAATGTGGGAACTACCCGTTTGGGAAACTTACCTGCTTAGGAAATTAACTGTTTAGGAACTTATTTGCTTTAGGAATAAATTGTTGATCTAGCATTACCAGAAAAGGACACACTCGTGGTATACTACAAAGGTGGTGGGACGGTGGCTGGGGCAGTTGCGACTGACCCCTACATATGCCCTATACATATACCATTTGTAGTATATTGGGGGTCTGTCAGTGTCAGGAACTTAGGATATTACTAAGAATGGTTGTAAAGTTGAGATTGATGGGATATGGATGTTGATGTATGTTTGTTGGAATGGTGTGGATTTACTCACGGATGATCACACTTGATGAACACTTATACATTCACTTACGAAACACACTGATTGGACACGTAGGGTGCATAGGATCAACAAATGATATGAATGATTAGTGATGAACTGTAGACTTGGGTGATGATATAAACACTTAGAGATAATATAAATGCATAGTGATGATACTAACACTTAGTGATGGTATGGACACTTGATGAGAATAAATTATAGGGAGGATATGAACACTTAGTGACAATAAGAGCACTCAGTGATGATATGAACCCTTATTAATGATTATGGACATTGAGATTTGGTATGGAATTTAGTGAACTTAGACATTAGGGGAACTTTAATGTCAGGTGAACTTAGACATTAGGTGAACTTAGAAATAGGCAAACCTACATGTCAGGTGAACTTAGACATTAGGCGAACCTAATTGTCCAAGGGAACTAGAGACCACTTCACTCAAAATTATCCTACCTAGGATAAGGTTTGTGAGGTGAGACTATGGTAAGATACATGATTCACCCTAAATGCTAACAAGGGCATAATCGTGGTGAAATGGAACGGTGGTGGGACGGTGTAGGGGAGATTGCTATCTACCTCTGCATATGCCCTATATATAAACTTGTTGCATTGCATCGGGAGGTTGTCAGTGTTAGTATAGGGTGGGGAATGTTGCACTTAGGAATATTTAGCTAATATTAGTTATGACCAAATAGGACACTTAGTATAATATTAGGAAATTAATAAATGTTATGAGTTTAATGACACATAGGAGAGAAATATAGTTCCTATATGTAATCCTAACTGTTTAAATGAACTCATTTGACCATTGTTTGTATGTCTTACGTTGTAAACGGTAGTAACATGTTTCTAATTCCTCAGAAACATGCCGCCGCGCCGTCACAACGAAGATGACTCGAACAATGGGGATGCTAACAACAGTAATGCCAACTCCGGCATACAAGAGTTAGCAACACTTATCTCTGGATTGGTGAATCAACTGACACAAGCCAATCAATCTCTCGCTCAGAACAGAGGTGGTGCAAACCCACCAACTTGCACATTCAAACACTTCAACTCTTGCAACCCACAGAAGTTTACGGGTGCTGAGTCAGCCACTGGTCTGCTGCAGTGGTTTGAGAGTATGGAGAACACTTTCATCAACAACGATTGCCCCGATAATCTGAAAGTTCGTTATGCCACTATTGTTTTCCAAAAGAGAGCACTAACATGGTGGAATGGGGAAAAACGAACTAGGGGAGTTGAAGCTGCTTTAGCACTGACTTGGACTGAGGTCAAGAACTTGATGACTACTGAATTTTGTCCTCGCAGTGAGATGAGGAAACTGGAGACTGAGTTCTGGGAATTCAAACAAGATAGCGGCGAGAATGTTATCTACAATACTCGTTTCCACGAGTATAGTCTACTGGTACCTCATTTGGTGACGCCATTGGAGAGAGCAATAGAGAAGTACATAGGCGGTCTGCCTATGCAGATTCAAGATACCGTCTACGGGAGCAACCCCAAAACACTTGAGGCTGCGATCCGTTTATCTGCTGCACTCACTGACAATCATGTGAAAGCTGGAACACTCACTCGGAAAGGATTCAAGAAGACTGACACCAAATCATCTGCCAAGGAGATTTCTACTGAAGTAAAGACTGAACAGGGCAGCTCTTCAAGAAGCAACAACAAGAAGTGGAAGACTAGAAACTTTGTGGTTACTGCTCCTGCTGCTAAGTCTACGCAACAATCATCAAATAACACCACTGCCATAATCTATGTTGGGGTCACTCCCCAATGTAATACCTGCCGATATCATCACACACCTAACTTGCCATGTCACGTCTGCAACAACTGTGGCAAGTATGGTCATTTTGCCAATGTCTGTCTGAGTGCACCGCAAGCACAATGGATGCAACCTGCTCCGCTTGCACTGCCAGCTCCGCATGCACAACCTATTCCAGCTGTACCCATTCGCCAGGTACCACCTGCACAGGCAAGAGCCTGTTATGAGTGTGGCGAAGTGGGCCATTTCATAAATCAATGCCCAAGACTGACAGGAAACAATCAACGGGTGGCAAGAGGCAGAGCGTTCCAGCTGAATGCTCCAGCTGCTCAAGCCAACCAAGATGTGGTCAACGGTACATTTCTGAACAACAACTCTTATGCATCTGTTTTATTTGATTCTGGTGCCGATAGGAGTTTCGTTTCATATGATTTTGAATGCATGCTTGGTAGAATAAGTACACACTTAGATAAACCGTTTAACATGGAGGTGGCTGACGGAAACACTATTGATATTGACACTGTTATTATCGGATGTACTGTGAACTTAAATGATCACGTTTTCCTGATTGATCTTATACCTATGCATCTTGGTAGCTTTGATGTTATCATAGGCATGGATTGGTTAGCCACCCACAAAGCGGAAATAGTATGTCATGAGAAATACATTCGTATTCCCTTACCTTCAGGTGAAACTTTAAGAGTTTTTGGAGAAACTTCTAGCAAAGGTCTTAAGCTGATGTCATGCACTAAAGCACACAAGTACCTTAGGAAGAAATGTATAGCCTTCTTAGCACACATAGTGGAGAAAAAGGAGAAAGGAAAGAGCATTGAAGACGTTCCAGTAATAAGAGATTTCCCAGAAGTATTTCCAGATGATTTGCCGGGTCTTCCACCAGAACGTCAAGTAGAGTTTCGAATTGACTTAGTACCTGGTGCGAACCCAGTTGCCAAAGCTCCTTACAGACTTGCGCCTTCGGAGTTGCAAGAATTGGCGAGCCAGCTGCAAGAACTGACCGATAAAGGATTTATTCGCCCGAGCCATTCGCCATGGGGTGTGTAACATCTGTGCATATAGTCATAGCAGTCATAAACAGTGTTAGTGCAATGTGTATTTGATTTAGTATTTACAATGTGATTCAAGTGTTCATGATTGTGTTTGTGTAATTTAGGATCTTATTTATTTAGGAACATGTATTATTTATTTACTGTCGATTTCTCTAGGCAAGAACAATATCGTATTATATCGAAACAGTGGTGGGACGGCGTAGATAAGGCAGTTAGCTGGAATCTGGGTATGCCCTATACATATACTGCGTTTGGTGTAATGGGATAGTGTTAGTGCGTAGTGTTACGACGAATAGTATGACAAACGAATTAATTAAACTAAATCGTAATGCGTAAGCGAGACTGAGTATAGTTATGGGTGACGATCCACAAACGCGCCGGCCGAACCTTCTGGGCGCTGCAACTGGCCGAACCTGCATGGTTCTCGGCCGAACCCTAGACGAGCCATCATAACCAGACGAACCTATACACTTGGGCGAACCTTCATGCAACCGGCGAACCCTTCCAGCTAGACGAACCCATGCACGAATTGCATGGGCGAATCTATGGCCGAACCTACGCATAACCACAAAGAGCCGAACCCTGATGTCGCCGAACTTTCCCGGACAACGAACCCTAGACGAACCATTAACAACCAACGAACCTTTGCATGGGACGAACCTACACCATCGGGCAAACCTTATCGTTGCAGCCGAACCATTGCCATTAGACGAACCCTAGCTGAACCCTTAGAGTCGAACCTTACATTCACCGAACCATTCTGATGCTCACGAACCCTAGGCAGTGCCATACCCTACATGCAGCGAACCTGCATGACACTCAACATGGACGAACCTTGTTTGGAGGCGAACCCTTGGTGGCGAGCTAGGTGGGACGAACCTTCCCCATAGGTTCGCTGGTTTGAATCTTGGCGGCACCTAAGTGGAATTGGCCCATGTTTAAACCAAACGGCCGCATGCACAACCACTCCCACTCCTTCGGTCCAACAAGGATAATTCAGGCCCAATATTTACGTCTAGTTCAATTGCCTATCCATATCGATTAAACATTTGGCCCAATGAGCCTAGTTTGGCCCAATGAATTGGTTTTGACCCAATCCTGGCCTAATAGGGCCATGCATTAATCCGTGAGCCTGACCATAATGCCACGCGGCCCATGAGAACTTGTTGGGCCCATGACTAACATTTCGGCCAAATTTTAGTTGACTCATGTGGGATAGTGGCCCACATAAGGCCCACTAATTAAATCTCAATAAACATGGGTTCATTACAAAAGATGTCAACATTTTAATAACACATAAATCTAACACTCAAGAACTATCTTCATAAGGATTCGAATTGGTTAAAACAAGTATTCAAAAGATAATCAGGATCATGTTAACACAAGTCAATCAAATCAATCAAAGAGTACAATATCACAAGGTTTATAATCTATTTATGATTACAATGATATAGGAACTAGTTAGAAGTCTTGTTTGCTAGTTGCTAGTTGTTCTGGTTCAGAGTCTACTGCTGTCAGGTGAGAACATTAGCCCCTCTTTTACTGTTTTACTACTGTTTTGGGGTTGAACACGTGATCAAATACTCTTATTACAATCATATCTCATTATACAGGATTTATGTTACTTTACAAGCATTACAGGTTCATTGTACAAATTCAACTGATTCATGAACTGTTTTAAAGGATTTAGCAATTGTCTTAAAGGATTTTATCAACTGTTAAACTTTTTCTACTAAAAAGGTTTTATAAAGGTTCTTTAAACTATTTTATATCAGCTTTACACAAATGGATTTATAAATGCTAAACACTTTTAAATAATGAGATTTATGAACTCTTTTACTATAAACTTGTGCTTTCGATAAAAATAATATGTTATAAACCTTGTTATTATACAAGGACACTATCTTTAGTATTCGATCAAGGGTTTCAATACAAGGTTTTAATTCAATGGTTTTCATAGTGATATTCAATCAAAGGATTTCAAATCATGTTAATCAAGCAAGGTTTTCAAATCATGGTAAATCAAATAAGGCATTCAATCAAAGGTTTCAAATCAAAGTATTCAAAAGCATGGTGTTCATCGTTGTGAACAAACTTATACACACATTAAGTTACACATCTCATAGCATTAGTACTGGGTGATCACAACAAGGGAAAGCGGACACATTTGGTTACACCAAAGCTGGAATTAGCTTTTAAATTTGTTTTAAAATCTAATTGCAGAATTGGTTGCATTACGGTAATAAGAAATTGCTGCTAATTTAGTTTACCAGTATACGTCATATTGACCGGGTTACGTCAACACGGAGTTGTCTTCTGAGTAAACTCGTTAGTACAGCTCGTGTTGATGCGTTTGCTGACAAATTTTCTGACTCCAAACGTAGTTTGGGACTTGATTATATGTTGGTTTTCTAGCAAACAGTCTGTTGACTGTTTGGACACATTATACATACTTGATGTTAGTTTGGGTTACAACCATCCATGCATTTTCAATTACAGTTTTATACATATGCCTTACATTGCAAATTTATGCTTACAATTGTTAAACCTATTGTTCTCACCAACTACTTTTGTAGTTGATAGTTACTTTTCACGTGTTTCAGGTAATCAGGTTTAGTATCCTTTTAAGGACAACTAAGGAGACCGTTGTAAGATAGAACAAGAAGAAGAAACAAGCTAGGATGGATTTAGAAACACACTTAAATCCTAATTGTTTAATTGTCTTGTTTAAGTCTTATTTTGTAAACACTATTTTTGGGTCTGTAGTTGTCATTATTTTGTGAAGATAGATAGATTTTCTGTAACTAAACAATGGTTTAATCTTTATGAAATCTAGTAATGCATTGTGGTTGTTCTTAATCAATACTTGTGCATGATTCAACCATTGATCGTCACCGCGCCGTGGATTCCGCACGCGGCGCATGGGGTGTGACAGGTTGGTATCAGAGCCCCGGGTTGTAGAGAACTAAGAAAAACCCAATACTTAATGACCTAGACTATAACCTAAGCTACCCAATAGGACTAAGTGCTATAGGCTTGAGGATACTTAGGATCTAAGTAACTTAAGTTAAGCATTAAGTCTACAATAAGCTTGAAAGATCTTAGAAATACTTTTCTGAGACTAGATGTCGAGTCAAGGAATTTGGATCGGAATTCTATAATCTTAGAAACCGAACTAAATTTCTCAATACATATTCATTAAAGGATTTCAGAGGCAAAGATCTGTATTCTTAGTATCTTTGATCTGAAATTCTCAATTAGAGTTCATCACTGAATTTCAGGGGCAAAGATCTGTATTCTTAGTATCTTTGATCTTAAATTCTCAATCAGAGTTTATCATAGGATTTCAGTGTCACACCCCCAAATTCCCACTCGTGGCATATGTCCACGTGGATGTGACATGTCCAGAATCACAGCTCAAGGTCATATAGAACACCTCTATATGCGTTTACAAATCCCATGTTTGACACATACACATAACAAAATAGTTTGCAGCGGAATAATAGTTATCAATTCATATTGCAGCAGAAATCAAATGTTTGACATAACATGCAGCGGAAAAGTAAATAGTTTAATACAACATTGCTTAACACAATAAAAGTTATATTGTTTTTAAAAGACACAACAGAATGCATGCGGTTCCTAAGCTCATTCCTTAATGTGCATCCTGTTCCATGCGCAGCTAGTTACCTGAGAATACAAGTTAGAAAAAGTGTCAACACAATGGTTGGTGAGTTCACAGGTTTTGATATACATGTAGTAATAAAAGTGTGTCATGCTGTTTATTAAATGTTAGTACCGAGCCCTAGGCCCAAAGTGTCAGTGCGTCACTACCGAACTAGACTTGTTTGTCCTTGCCTCCGCTATGTCTCGTATACATAGCAAGTTAGGTCAGAGTTTGCACGGGTTATGACATCCAGTCAATATAGTGCCCCGTGGGGTTAGTCATTCCCTAATGGATCCATCCAAATCTACCACGTTGTTCGTACATTAACGGTAAGACTTTGTGAGGGCTTAATACGAGTTCAACACTTAATGTTTGTCCAATAAACCAGCATACACAAAAATGTTTGTAATAGCAATAATGTTTGACTCGATGCAACTAGTATTCTCCCCCTATTTAAAAGCGTTTGAAAAAGAGTAAAGAGGGGCCGTAAACTCACCTTAGTAATGAAAATGCAAATCAAGCGTAAGCTCCTGCGTAGATCGCGTGTCGGTCACCGGCTACCTATATCGTACACCGTACGTGAGTTCGTGTAAGTGACCGTGTTAGTGTTTGTGTTAGTGCTCGTGTTTGTGCCAACAACCCTTGGTTGTTCATGTTTGTCCGTGTCGGTCCACAATGACCGTGTTTGCTCGTGTTTGACCAAAGTTGACCGTGTCAAGTCAACGACCCGTTGGTGAACCGTGCGACGGTTGTGACTCGTGTAGAAATTGTGTAAGTGTTTGTCGGGTGCAAAACGCGTAAATCGCGTCTATGGACAACTTACTATTTATAGTAAGTTTCCATTTATGGAAAGTTCACAAAGCATATCGGTTTTATAGTTCTAACATGTTCAATAGTCCTACGGGATCATGTCAACACATAACACATCATCATGCGATTTCACATAAGTCGTTTTTAACATGTTTGTGCACAAAAGTTTCCTAAAATGGAAAGTTTCCATTTCTAGCATACGTGACATCGGAAACCATCTAACTTAGCATCTAATCATCATATTATAGCATATTAAGTCATCTAGCATGTTCAAATCATACAACATGTTGACAAATCGGTTTTTGTAACATTAAAGTTACTAAATATAGTAACTTTCTAGTTTTGCATGGAAATAACCTATTTTAACATTTCTAAACCAATTTTCATATCCTCAAACATCATAATAACCAATCTAGCATCACTTAATCATGTATATATAGCCAAATTTATCATCTAGCAATATATTGTCTCAAAAAGTTACTAAACATAGTAACTATGTTGTGTAATGACCAAAACATTATCAAAATCACATTCCAAGTATTTCAATCATCATATTTTCATCCTAATAGTAGTTCTACATACATGCATGTCCACCATTTTATCTATAACACCATTTAGACAAAACAAAGTTTCTATAAATAGAAAGATTGTCAAAAATCATAATTTTAACCATTTCAAGCAAATCTAACCATGGGTAATCCTTCTAACATCATCAATAAACATGTCAATATACTCAAGATCATTCCAATACTCATGGATCATACATGCATGCATCAATGTCTTCACAAACTATCATTTTAAGCACAATGGCCTATACCCATCATCTTAGATCATCTTAAAACATCATTTAATCACTTTAAATCATCAAGGAACATGGTGAAACCAACAAACCCAGAAGATAAATTCGTGCATGTGCACTCTAGGTGCATGCATGTGGAATTTACACATGCATGTGTGTGTAATAGTGTGAAAAACGAATTTTAGTCATGAGAACTACCTTCCAATGCTTCTAGATCGTGGAGATGATGACAAGAACACCTCCAAATGCTCCTGGAACAGCCCACGACAGGTGCAAGAAGGGGTTGGGTGCTTCTCTTGGCTTCTTGGTTCTTAAATCCTTCAAGAGGAGCTTCAAACCTTTAAGATGAGCTTCAACAATGGGAGTTCTTGAGTGAAAATGGTGTATTCAGATGGTTCTGATCGAGTTTAACCGAGATGATGGCGTGGGAGGTTGGATATAATGATGAAAATAGTAGAATAGGTATAATGGTCTTGGTTTTATAAAGATTCTGTCGACTGGGCGGTTTCGCGTATCGCGATGGTGGGTTTAAATATTCTCCGCGTACCGCGGCGGATTTCGGGAGTCAACTCTCCGCGATGTTGGTCGCGTATCGCGACGATGCTACTTGTTGGGCCATCGCGTACCGCGATGGGCCCCCGGAGAGCCCAATAAGCCTATTTCAATGGATTTGATCCGTTCGTCACCGTTTTCACGCTTCCGAACTATCGTTTGGCCTTGTTTGAATTTCCAAGTTCAATGTGTGAGTGTTTCGTGAGGTTTCGAGTGTTGTGCTACACAATGTGCTTGACGTTCACCAACGTTCGTGTGTTTTGACACGTGTGTGCTGTTTGTCGATAATTCTACGAATTATCTAGTCATGTGTCAGTGTTCGTACTGTCGTGCCACGTGTCACACTAAATTAATCTAATTCTAGTGCCACGTGTACATAAAGTATTTAAATAAACATTTAAATAAATAAGTTGCTGACCTGGAAAATACGGGGTGTCACATTCAGAAGCAAAGATCTGTATTCTTAGGTGGTGTTTGTTTTTCTGAAAAAGAGCTTCTAAACCTCTTTTAACCTCTTTTGTCTGCACCCCGCAGACCAAGGACAGATGTAGAGTGTTTGTTTTTTCGCAGACGTTTCATTAAAAAACGTCTGCGAAACCTCTTTTTCTTGCAGACATGGTTTAACCTCTTTTTAATCCTCTTCTCACCTTCCAAACCTCTTCTAGGTTAGAATATCACCGATCGGTCTATCTCCTTCATCTCCTTCATCAGATTCGGATCGCCTCTCCCTATCCCGCATCAGATTCGATCGCCTTCATCTCCTGGACTCCACCACCGCGATTCACCACCACCGGCAGTCTGCTTAGATCGGCCCACCACCGGCTAACTCTAAGCTCCCGAGCCAACCGAGAAACAGCACGGAAACAACCGCTCGGAGAAAAACGAGACAGTTCGCCGCCGTGATCGGAATGGCCATTGACAGAAGTTCCTTGAGTTCCTCCGTCACCTGTATGCAATTTCATAGCTAGCTTCTGGAGATCAACGGAGTTTGCTTATACCTGCGAGGTGGTGAATGATCCTTTGATACTATTCGACTGTGAATTCGAAATCTTCAAAGCTAGCTTTTGGATATTGAAGAAACTGATTCGATTTGGTATCTTCAATCACAAGTTGAAAAAGGAGACGTAAATGGAGATTTTGAAATGGAAATCGATGCGATTTGTCAAATATTCATCATGAAAAACGTTTTTTTTGTCTACTGCTTAGAACTGGGGAAGAGAATGGGAAAGAGTTTTGAAGAGGTTAAAAAACAAACCCTCTTTTTCCCTTTTCTTACAGAGGTTTGGTCCACCTCTTCTGCAAAAGAGGTTTGCAGATATGGTCCGCAGACTGAAGATGTTAAACCTCTGAAAAAACAAACACCACCTTAGTATCTTTGATTTGAAATTCTCAATCAGAGTTTATCATAGGATTTCAGAGGCAAAGATCTGTATTCTTAGTATCTTTGATCTGGAATTCTCATCATGTTATCATTATCATGTATTCATCATCACTAGGACTTCATAACTTAGAATCTGTGTAACAGTATTCTTTAGTTGAAGTTCACACAAGGAGATCATTATACTCAATACTGTAAGTATTGGGAACCTAGGCTAATTAACCTAGGATACATCTACTAAAACCTAAGGTCATGATGCAAGTAAATCAAGAACCTTGGTTTAGACAATCATAATCATATACATAGTTCAAGAGACAATCATGAATCAATCATAATCATTCAAGAGTTGGGATCCTAGCTTCAAATACAAATGGCGGCCAAGCTCTGGCATACTGAAATGGTGGTGGGATGTCAGCTGGGCAGGCAATTTGCTTGACCCTACGTAAGCCCTATATATAAGCGATCTTCAGTATGGCAGGGGGAATTCGGCATTTGTATTTGAAGTAAAGATCCGGGAGCAACTGGAATCATTGAACATTAGTCAAACAAATGAGATACAACCATTTTGTTACTCAATCATAAATGAGTCAATCATTGTGTGTGAATCAATCAGGTGGACAATCATATTATGTAGTATTAAGTGATTACATGCTTAGTACTTACTAACATAGGTTAACGGGACAAATGTAGAGCACACGTATGATTTAGTTCTACATGTTAACAATTGTTAGTAAGTGCACACATAATTCAATCATAAATCAACCATAGATTCAATCATAGTTCAGTGATCAAAGATCATGGAATTCTTAATCAATGGAACATACTTGGAAATCAGTACAACCGTATTACCAAATGCTAGCAAGGGCATGATCGTAGTATATTGAAGCGGTGGTGGGCTGGCGACTGGGCTGGCAGGTTGCTTGACCCTTTTGTATGCCCTATACATAAGCTATCTTCGATATACTGGGAAAGTGTCAGTGTGTAGGTTTGGTGGAGTGAAATCATGAGACATCGTACACAATCACATGAGAAGCATGCTAAAAGGTTAACTAATTTTATGTTAACCGACTTTGTATGCTTGTCCATAATACAATTGAATGATAATAGTAGTAGTATGAATATATTACTAACTTTATCATGTAAATTCAATTGTATCCTTTCTCATTTCTGACCCACTTGTGGCTTCTATTCGTAGAATGCCTCCTCGACGTGATCCTAACGGAGGGGGTTCAACAAGTGGCAATGATGATGAGATCAACAAAATTTCCCGGGTTATCTCATTGCATATGAGGGATGTCATCCCGGGTATGGTCACTTATATCACCCAGAATCTTCGGGGAAGTACCAGTGATTCAGCACATAACTCAAATGTGTAACATCAGTGCCGGAACCGTACCAGAACAGTGATCTTAAACAGTAACATGAACAGTAAACAGGTACGAACAATATAGATTTCAGTGCATTTTCTATTCATGTCCATTGTCATTATCATTTTGTGTTATCAAACAACAAGTTCAGGAACATTTAACAGAAACAAAGTTCAGAACTAGGGATCTTGAGTCAGATAATTATTTGGCAACACAGAACCATCATGTGATTACTTGTTTGGGATTTATTATGTATAAACGTATGTGAGGATTTACAGAACAAAACACACGGATGTTGTTATGTGAATGCTAAATTGAAGGATTATTCGTATGGGTGACGATCTGTACGAGTAAATCTGACAGTTTAACGCTCTGAATAATATCCGATAACTAGAAAATAATATTGAAAAGTATAGTTATCGTCGTGTTCGTACGGGTGATGATTCGAACGAATACGCGCGACGACCGTACGATTCAATTTAAACAGTTAATTAATATTTTAAAATTTAAAATAAATAAAAGATACTAGTTAATTTATTAGGAATCACAACTTAGAATAATTTTATAAATCTTATTTTTATAAATCGAGTCGTTTCATGATGAAAACCACGCGAACCGGTATTTTAAGCGAAACCGAACCAGACCGAACGACCGGGTATATTCCAACACATTTAATGTGGTCATAAAGACCACAACTACCACCCAACCCTCTCTCCCTTGCATTTTCGTTTCATCTCTCTCTCTCTAACTCTCTCAAGGAAAACCCACTTCTCTCTAAGATTTGAAGCTCAATTCTTGGTGGATTCAAGCATAGTTGGTGTCAAAACGTTCTTCTTGCTGCGTAGATCAAGAAAGTACAAGGATTTTAAGCTTTCATCCGTCATTTTGAGGTAAATCTACAAGTTAAATTCGGTTTAGTATGCATTTCACGAACCATGTAGTTTTTGTTGTGTTTACCGGCTTAGGCACATAGTAACCACTTAGATAAACCATTGTAATCGACTAGGAAGCCTAGAAATTAACTTCTAACAGGTTCTGATCGATGGGGAAGATGATTTGATATAGGTTCGTGGATGGTTAAGGCGGCCGAACCTTGTTGGGCTGGTGAAAGATCAGCCGAACCATCATCTAGTGTGCCGAACCCTGGGAGCCGAACCCTGCAAGTCTGCAGCCGAACCTGTGGACTTGCTACACGAACCCTTACAGCCGAACCTTCTTGGTACAGATGAACCATGAGTGTGTCACGAACCTAAGACTTCAATAGGATGTAGCCTAACCTTGAGGGATAAATTCAGCCGAACCTTGTATCTTCTACAACCTGAAATTTACAGCGAACCTAAGGAGATACGTTTAGGGCTGCGAACCTAAGTGGAACATCACGAACCCTACATTTTTCTAGCCGAACTATCCAACATGAACGAACCTTATAGGAGCTGTTGAACCCTAGCATGACGAACCTTAGGACTCAACGAACCTTTGATCACGAACCTTTGAGCAACGAACCTTTTCCTTAGACGAACCTTCCAAGTCAGACGAACCCATGTTGCCACGAACCAGGGATGGACGAACCCAGAAGGTTCGCCGAACCCAGAAGGTTCGCCGAACCTACACCAAATGGCAAATAGGTTCGCTGCCCAAAGTGGTTTGAACCCCGAAGAGTTAGCTAATTAGGGAAATTCAGTACCTAGGGCTATTGAACTTAGTTGTAAGAACAAGGAAATGAATATAAGAGTACTCAAAGTTTAGAACGAACCAAGAACACACATTGGTGGATGTTATTGCATAAGGTGTTGGTGTAAATCTCAACATTTACATCTAACACTTATATAACTAAATTGGATTGCTCAATTGTGCACTCTAAGCTAAGTTATATACACGGACGAAGAAAGGACTATGGGAAACAAAGAACTATCAAAGGACTTGGAATTGACCTAAATTGGGTTAACTCAAGTTCTAGCACGTTTAACTTGTATTTTTCATGAAAATAACTTATGTTTTAATAAATAAAGTGACTTTAAATAATAGTTAATTGTATATTTTATAAATGTCATGAGTTTCTTTTGAAGTTTATATATAGTTACAAAAGTTTGTTTATTATAAATGATTTGGAATCGATTGTAAAATAGACAACATAAATTGTCTGGATTTGAACTAAAAACAAAAGGAAACTCTGCCCAAATTTTGTGAAAATTTAAAAGTAGATTGCTATAACTAATTATGGGATTGGGTCCTAAAAGGGTAACTAAGTTAGATTAGATCATTGAGACACTTAGTAAATTAGGACACTTAGTTACACACACCGAGACCAAGCCTTAGATACGACTACTAATACGCGTACTTATAGTATTCAAATTATTATAAAACAACTCAGGAACTGAAGATACTTAGCTTACAAACAAGAGAGCGCATTCTGTGATAGAACATTAGACATCAACACAGGTGGCTTCATTGCCCCTTTTCTAACTTTTTGTTTTAAAACGCGGGGCTGAGAAACATGCGTAAACTGTTTATTTAAATTGTTTACTTAAGTGCTTTTATTTAACATATGTTTTATATGTGAATTGTTAACCTAGATCATGTCTAGGTAAAATTTATGCAGGTTTTTACTAAATTCATCTACTTATAACTTAAGTGGATAATTGGGTTAAACTAAACATTTCAACGAACCAAACGAAACATTTTGAAAAATCAAGTGTGTGAGTTCAACGAATCAAACGAGACATTTTGACGAATCAAATGGGGGATTTCAACGAATCAAACAAAACATTTTTGACAAATCAAGTGTGTGAGTTCAACGAATCAAACGAAACAATTTTGACGAAACAAGTGTGGGATTTCAACGAATCAAACGAAACCATCTTTGCAAAGCTAATATTCGGGGTTCAACAAATCAAGTGTTTGATGAACATCGAATCAAGAGTGCAATTTGATCAACGAATCTAGTATTCCATGATCAACGAATCAAGTACATCTTGTAACAAAATCAGACGAATCAAAAATCATTTTCAAGGGAAAGTCTGGGAAATATCAAAGATAACATATGCCAACGAAACAAAACGAATCAAGAACGAAACAGAAACCCTATATTTCAAGAAGTCCTAGCTAGACCGTTTGATTTGTAGGTCATATGTTTGATGATATTTACAGAATTCTCTAACTACTAAGTACCTTGATTGACAGACTAGTCTACTCGAGTTGACCAAGGCCCAATCATTAGGACTTAGATTTTATTAAATGTTTATTTATTTATTTAATTAAGCATTTATAACTGTTTCTGCAATTGCTGTGGTTGATCATATTGTGTGATGGACTTATGAAATCAACATGGATTTCAAATGATTGTAATTACAGGGACAAAGAACAGAATGATTTTGGGTTTAATGAGAAGGGTAAAAATGCTTAACTATCATTAACAGCAGTGTCATATACGTATTAGTATGTGGTGGGACGGTGGCTGGGCGGGCGGTAAGTTCGACCCTACATATGCCCTATATATAAGCATACCGATCCGGATATTACATGTGGAGTTAATGAGGTTAAGGTCTTTACCGGAAGAGGTTTACAAATCATTTTCAAACTTTAAACTATATGAACTCACCAACCATGTGTTGATTTTATTTTTGCATGACTTCTCAGGTGACGAACAGGTCAACTAGGAAGCTTATGCTTTTGGACTAGGACTTCAGATAGAAGACTTAGTATTTTTGGACCTGCATATTTTTGGAAACATCATCATACAATTATTTTGTATATCTTGTGCAGTTACAAGATAGTTATTTTATGATGTTTATGATAGATTTACATTGTTAAATTATGAACGATTCGGATGTAATTTAACTTTGTAACTCTATTATATTTAGCATTTCTCATTTATATCATGTGCAATGTAAACAATCTGATCACTTTGATTGTCACTCACGATATCGCGCCCCGAGAACCTTCCGCCCGACGGGGACTTCGATCCAACCCCGCCGGCTCGGGGTGTGACACATGTCACTAACGCCGGAACTGCTACCTTCACTTATAAGCAGTTCAATGATGCTAAGCCTCCTAAGTACTCTGGTACTGAGGGAGCTACCAGTCTACTACAATGGCTGGAAAGCATTGAGGATATCCTAGACTTCACGGGATGTCCGGAAAACCTAAAGGTCAAGATGGCTTTAAGCGCTTTTCATAAGGGCGCACTCACCTGGTGGAATTCTGAGAAGAACACCAGAGGACGAGAAGTTGCTATGGCTTTACCATGGGAGGATTTCAAGAAGGTATTGGTGGAACAGTTTTGTCCACGCCATGAACTGAAGAAACTTGAAGTTGAGATGTGGAACTTAGTCCAAGATAGTGGTGAGAGCGCTAAATATACAACTCGGTTCCATGAGTTGTGTATTTTGGTGCCACACCTGGTTACTCCTCTATCCCGCAGGATAAAGAAGTATATTGAAGGCTTACCCCTAGTCATCAGGGGAACAGTTATGGGGAGTAACCCCACTACTCTGGAAGCGGCAATTCATCTTGGCGCAACCCTTACTGAAGAATATGTCAAAGCGGGTGTGCTCACTCGAAAGGGGTATAAGAGAGCGCAGATTGAAGAAGGCAAGAAACCTGAACCGCACCAACCCAAAAAGAAGAAACAGAAACAAAGGGTGATCAAGAACTACGCAGCTTTGACTGCAGCCATACCTGTTCAAGCCACTCCTGTTACTGCTATGCCACAACCAGCTACGGCCAGAAAGCCTTATACTGGTCTGTTTCCACTTTGCACCAAATGCCAATACCATTACCTACCCACTATTCCATGCAGAAAATGTCTCAAATGTGGAAGATATAGACACTTGGCTGCAACATGTCGATCTGCTCATCTAGCTGCTGCTACAACTACCACCGCTAATCCTGCTACTAATGCTGGAAGGGCTTGTTACAACTATGGAGCAGAAGGACACTTCAGAAATCAGTGCCCGAAACTCAACACAGCCGCTACAACTGCTACTGCTCGGGACTTTGTTATCGGAACTTCCGAAGCACGCGAGGACCCGGCAGTCATCACGGGTACATTTCTCATTAATGATCACTACGTTTCTATCATATTTCACACTGGTGCTGATAAAAGTTTTGTCTCCACTAATACTGCTTCACTGTTTAATATACAACCATCTATACTTGATGCTCCTTACACCGTAGAAGTAGCGGATGGTAAGACCATATTAGTAAATTCAATAATTCGTGATGGTGAATTAAGATTGAACGATCATCTTTTCCTTATCGATCTTATTCCTATGACACTCGGAAGCTTCGAAGTCGTAGTAGGAATGGATTGGTTATCCAAAAACCATGCCGAAATCGTATGTTCGGAGAAACTTATTCGAATCCCTCTACCGTCCGGAGAAATGATGCAAGTCTACGGCGAGAAACCCTGCCGTGGATTGAAGATTGTGTCGTGCATCAAGGCTAGGAAGTACCTGAAGAAGAAATACTTTGCGTTCCTAGCTCACGTGGTAGAGAAGAAACCTGAGAAGAAAGCAGTTGGAGACGTTCCGGTCATCAGAGATTATCCAGACGTGTTCCCAGTAGACTTCCCTGGACTACCGCCGATCAGGCAAGTGGAGTTTAGAATCGATCTCGTCCCTGGAGCAAACCCAGTGGCTAAGTCACCATATCGATTAGCACCGTCGGAGATGCAAGAACTGTCTAGTCAACTTCAAGAACTTCTAGACAAAGGTTTCATTAGACCGAGTTTCTGTCAATGGGGAGCTCCGGTTCTCTTTGTCAAGAAGAAAGATGGTTCATTTCGTATGTGCATCGATTACCGTGAGTTAAACAAGTTGACAGTCAAAAACAGATATCCTCTACCTAGGATCGATTACCTGTTTGATCAATTACAGGGAGCAACTTGCTTTTCTAAAATTGATCTACGATCCGGGTACCACCAGCTCAGAGTAAATGATGAAGATATACCAAAGACTGCTTTTAGGACTTGATATGGACACTACGAGTTCGTGGTTATGCCATTTGGACTGACCAATGCACCGGCAGTGTTCATGGATCTGATTAATCGAGTCTGCAGACCATATTTAGATCAGTTTGTTATCGTCTTCATTGATGATATACTGATTTATTCCAAGACGGAGCAAGAACATGAGGATCATTTGAAGAAAGTCTTAGAACTACTAAGAGCTGAACAGCTTTATGCTAAATTCTCAAAGTGTGAATTTTGGCTAAAAGAAGTTTACTTCTTAGGGCATGTCATTAATAGGGATGGGATACACGTAGATCCAACGAAGATTGAGGCAATTAGGAACTGGACTACCCCATCTACTCCAACAGAGATTCGTTCATTTCTGGGTCTGGCAGGTTATTACAGAAGGTTCATCGCGAACTTTTCAAAGATCGCCTTGCCACTTACCACTCTGACTCAGAAAAGTCAAGCTTTTATATGGGGGCAAAAACAAGAAGATGCATTTCAACTTCTTAAACAGAAGTTATGCAACTCCCCTATCCTTAGTCTTCCAGAAGACAGTGATGATTTCATTGTCTATTGTGATGCTTCAAACCTTGGACTCGGTTGTGTACTTATGCAACGGGACAAGGTGATTGCATATGCTTCCAGACAGCTTAAGGTTCACGAGAAGAATTATACTACTCATGACCTTGAGTTAGGGGTTGTGGTCTTTGCATTGAAGATTTGGAGGCACTACTTTTATGGTACTAAATGTGTCATCTATACGGACCACAAGAGCCTGCAACACATGCTCAACCAGAAGGAACACAACATGAGACAACGGCGTTGGGTTGAGCTTCTAACTGATTATGACTGTGAGATTCCTTACCACCCGGGTAAAGCCAATGTGGTGGCGGATGCTCTTAGTCGTAAGGAACCAGTCAAGCCAATTCGTGTAAGAGCCATGGAGATCAACACACAGCCAAACTTGAAGGACTTGATTCGTATTGCACAACAACAAGTGGTGACAGACAATCAGCTGAAAACAGACTTAGACTGCGGAATTGAGAAGAAACTAGAACCTCGATCTGATGGGGTGTTATATCTCAACGGCCGCATTTGGATTCCAAAGTCAGAAGAATTGCGCACAATCTTCTGTGAGGAGGCTCATAAGTTGTGATACTCAGTTCATCCTGGAGCAGATAAGATGTACCAAGACTTGCGGCCATCTTACTGGTGGCCGGAAATAAAGAAAGACATAGCACTGTATTTGGGGAAATGTCTAACATGTTCCAAAGTCAAAGCAGAACATCCAAAGCCTTCGGGACTTCTGCAGCAACCTGAAATTCCTCAATGGAAATGGGAACATATTTCCATGGATTTCATAACTAAGTTGCCGAGAACTCCGCGAGGTTACGATTCGATTTGGGTGATCGTCGATCGACTCACCAAATCTGCTCATTTTCTCCCAATCCGAGAGGATTACAAAATGGAGAAGTTAGCTACCTTGTACATCAACGAAATCATCGTTTGTCATGGTACTCCAACATCAATCATTTCTGATCGTGATAGTCGTTTCACTTCTTGCTTTTGGCAAACATTGAAAAGGCTTTGGGAACCCGTGTTAATCTTAGCACGGCGTATCATCCCCAAACCGATGGCCAAAGCGAAAGGACTATCCAAACACTCGAGGACATGCTTCGTTCTTGTGTAATTGACTTCGGTGGGAGTTGGGACACTCATCTTCCACTCATCGAGTTTTCGTACAACAATTGCTATCATATAAGCATTCAATGTGCACCATTCGAAGCTTTATATGGTAGGAAGTGCCGATCGCCATTCTGCTGGACCGAGGTTGGTGACTCACAGGTCGTAGGACCTGAACTCATTCAGGAAACAACAGACAAGATCACAATCATTCAATCAAGGCTTAAGGCCGCAAGGGATCGGCAAAAGAGCTATGCCGATCGACTTCGGAAACCACTTGAGTTTCAAGTTAGTGACCGAGTCTTACTCAAAGTTTCTCCCTGGAAAGGCGTTGTTCGATTCGGGAAGAAAGGGAAACTTGCACCAAGGTACGTTGGACCTTTTGAGATCCTGGAAAGGATTGGTCCCGTAGCCTAAAACTCAAACTTCCAGTGGAGCTAAGTAATGTTCACGATACGTTTCATGTATCTAATCTTAAGAAATGCTTGGCGGATCATGATGTTCAAATTCCACTGGAAGACATTCAGGTTCAAAACAACATGAAATTAATAGAACGTCCGGTTGAAATCATGGATCATGGAGTCAAGAAACTTAAACGTAGCCTTATCCTGATCGTAAAGGTGTGATAGGAGGGCAAACGTGGTGCTGAGTTCACCTGGGAACGTGAAGACCAGATGAAGCTTAAGTACCCTCATCTTTTTACAGTACCTTCGGCTAGTTAATTTCAGGACGAAATTCCCTTAACTAGGGGAGACTGTAACATCTGTGCATATAGTCATAGCAGTCATAAACAGTGTTAGTGCAATGTGTATTTGATTCAGTATTTACAATGTGATTCAAGTGTTCATGATTTTGTTTGTGTAATTTAGGATCTTATTTATTTAGGAACATGTATTATTTATTTACTGTCGATTTCGCTAGGCAAGAACAGTATCGTATTATATCGAAACAGTGGTGGGACGGCGTAGATAAGGCAGTTAGCTGGACTCTGGGTATGCCCTATACATATACCGCGTTCGGTGTGATGGGATAGTGTTAGTGCGTAGTGTTACGACGAATAGTATGACAAACGAATTAATTAAACTAAATCGTAATGCGTAAGCGAGACTGAGTATAGTTATGGGTGACGATCCATAAAGATACGAATGTTGAACTTATAATTACGAGTAAACGGCAATAAATAAATAATACGACCGAAGAACGTACGCGATTTTGGGTATACACGAAATTGTAGTCGTTTAACGGTCTGACAAAGAACGAAATGTAAAAATAAGTAAAAAAATTATTTTACATTTTACAATTTTGAAACTCATCAAAAACAATGAAAAATATTAATTTCGTAACGTATCGATACGCGCGTAAAAACACGCGAAACCGACACCGAGCGAGACCGAACACGCGGGGAAACACCAGGGGCATAAAAGCCCTTAATTCCCCTCATTTCTTTCATTTATTGCAGCCCCATCCTCTCTCTAGAACTAAACTCGCGAACCCTCCCTTTCACTAAAACTTCAACCTTCCAAGCCTCGTGTCTCGCTCTTTTCTCAACGGATTTGGGTGTTCTTGGTGTCCACGCGTAGCCCTTGACGTCCTCTACAAGAAGATACCACAGATCTGAAGTTTTCACCGGCCAAAATCGAGTGTGACACCCCGTAATTTCCAGGTCAGCATCTTATTTATTTAAATGATTATTTAAATGCATTATGTACACGTGGCACTAGAATTAGATTTATTTAGTGTGACACGTGGCACGACAGTACGAACACTGGCATATGGTTAGATAATTCGAGGAATTATCGGCAACTAGCACACACGTGTCAAAACACACGAACGTTGGTGAACATCACAACACTTAAGCACAGAAACACCTCACAAGCCAATTATGGCAAGTAATTGACTATTAGAGTCCAAACGACGCTCGAACGATGTTCTACAGTCGAGAAACGGGCAAGAATGGGCCCAGAACCTCAAAATAGGCTTATTGGGCCTTACATTTGGGCCAGGCGGTACGCCAGACCCGGAGCTCCCACGACAGGCGATGCGCGCGGGACAAAAAAAGGCGCCCAGCATGTCTACCATCCGCACGTAACGACGGCAGACACCCCCCACGTCAGGCGATACGCCTGGGACGCCAGAGTCGCAAAACAACATTTTAAACCCCCAAGATCATCATCACATCTATTTTCATCATTTCTCTTGCACCCACACGCCACCCTGCGGCCATTAACGATCCAGAACCCCTGTAGCAGCCCTTGGAAGCCATTAAAGACCCCTTTGAAGCTCAAGAACCTTGAAGGAAGTCTTCTAGATCACTACTCATCACCACCACCTTCTTGTTCTCGATCAAACCCATGAACCAGGAGGTGTAGGAGCTGCTACCATCACCATCTAAGAATCTCAGGAGCTATTGAAGGTAGTACCTTAACCCTTGTGGCCTAAAACCACCACATTTCGCACCTACACCCTCACAAACACACATGCAATCTTATTAGTCTTGCATGCACGAATTTCTTCTTGTTTTAATCTGGGTTTATTGATAAATCTACTGTACATGATGACCTATGATGATAATATGATGAAATGTGATGATCTAAGATGATGGGTTTAAGCCTTGGTGCTTGAAATGATGATTTGTCACAATATATTCCCATGCATGTATGATCCATGATGTTTAGGATGATTTTAAGTATATAGAAATGTTCATAGATGACATTGATGATGATTTACATGATTAGATTTGGTTAAAATGGCTTAAATATTGATTTTTGATAAACTTTCTATTAATAGAAACTTTTTGATTGTAAAATGATGATATGAATGATATTTGATAACATGCATGCTTAAGGATTGCTATTCAAATGTTATTAGAATGATAATGATGTTCAAAATGTGATCTTGATAATGTTTATGGTCACTTTTGACAAAGTTACTATATTTAGTAACTTTTCGGGTCGAAATAATAATAGGAGACGACTTGGCTATAATGGTATGTCTAAAATGATGATAGAATGACTATTATGATGATTGATGATGTGAAAATTAGTTTAGAAATGTTAAAATGGTTATTTTTATGCAAAACTAGAAAGTTACTATATTTAGTAACTTTATTTTTACAAAAACCGACTCGTGAACATTTTGTATGATTTGAACATGCTAAATGATTTATTATACTATAATATGATGACTAGATGCTAAGTTAGATGGTTTCCGATGTCACGAATGCTATAAATGGAAACTTTCCATTTTAGGAAACTTTTGTGCACTAACATGTTATAAACGACTTATGTGAATCCGTACGATGATGTGCTATGTGTTAACATGATCCCGTAGGACTAATGAGCATGCTAGAACTCTAAAACCGATATGCTTTGTGAACCTTCTAAAAATGGAAACTTACTATAAATAGTAAGTTGTCCATAGACGCGACTTGCGCGTTTTGCACACGACGAACACTTACACAATTGCTACACGATTCACAACCGTCACATGGTTCACCAACGGGTCGTTGACTTGACACAGTCAACTTTGGTCAAACACGGTCAACTTTGGTCAAACACGGTTAAACACGGTCAAACACGGTCAAACATGGTCAAACATGGTCAAACACGGTCAATGTGGACCGACACGAGCAAACACGGTCATTGTGGACCGACACGGACAAACATGAACAACCAAGGGTTGTTGGACACGAACACGAGCACTAACACAAACACTAGCACGGTCACTTACACGAACTCACGTACGGTATACGGTATAGGTTCCCGGTGACCAACGTGCTACTTCTTCAAGGAGCTTACGCTTGATCTACTACTATCATCACTAAAGTGAGTTTACGGCCCCTCTTTGCTCTTTTTCAAACGCTTTTAAATAGGGGGAGAATACTAGTTGCATCGAGTCAAACATTATTGCTATTACAAACATTTTTGTGTATGCTGGTTTATCGGACAAACATTAAGTGTTGAACTCGTATTAAGCCCTCACAAAGTCTTACCGTTAATGTACGAACAACGTGGTAGATTTGGATGGATCCATTAGGGAATGACTAACCCCACGAGGCACTATGTTGACTGGATGTCATAACCCGTGCAAACTCTGACCTAACTTGCTATGCATACGAGGCATAGCGGAGGCAAGGACAAACAAGTCTAGTTCGGTAGTGACGCACTGACACTTTGGGCCTAGGGCTCGGTACTAACATTTGATAAAAAACATGACACACTTTCATTACTATATGTATATCAAAACCTGTGAACTCACCAACCATTGTGTTGACACTTTTTCTAACTTGTATTCTCAGGTAACTAGCTGACTATGGAGCAGGAATGCATATTAGGGATTATGGGCATAGGATCCCGCATTCATGTTATCAGTCTTTTGAAAAACAATTACTTTTGGGTTATGTTTAAACAATGTTGTGTTGACAATTTAATTTCCGCTGTATAAACAACTATCTTTCCGCTGCATGTTATGCTAACTTTATTTTCCGCTGCAAACTATTTTATCAAGTGTATGTGTCAAACTTGGATTTGTAAACGCATATAGAGTTGTTCTATATGACCTTGAGCTGTGATTCTGGACACGTCACACCCACGTGGACTGACACCACGAGTGGGAAATTGGGGGTGTGACAGACTGGTATCAGAGCCTTGGTTATAGGGAACTAGGTTTGCATGTAGTAAACTTAGACTATAGCCATTGCTCAACTTTAGACACTACACTTAGAACTTGCACATTGATGATATTATTGCTTATGTTAAACTATTACTTACTAACGTGAAACTTACAGGATGGCCGACAACAACAGCAACGCTAACAGGAGCGCAGCTAGACCCACGGGCACAGATGATTTGGCGGCAGAGAGTCGGCGACGGATCGACGATATCGTAGCCCAGGTTGACGCAGAGATGGATAGATGGGCTCGACACGCGGAGCGAGCTCGGTATTGGGGATGGCTCCCGCAAGTCATCCAAGGTTGGATCATAGCCAAGAGAGTACCTACACCCCGGTATCGCTGTGACGCGCCGACCGACCACCGACTACCCCCACTCGGAGTGCCGCTGGAGCAGGCATTCGCTGCCCACGTGGCATTCTCTCGACGGGAGGCCATGAAGAGTGGCGAACTGTCGAACGAGGTCCGGGTTCTTCGCGAGAAGAACGATCGACTGGAGAGGCAGAACGATAGACTGGAGGAACGCAACGACAGGCTGGAGGCACAGGTGGAGACTCTACGTCTCCAAGTGTCTCAACTGATGACCCAGCACGGACAGATCGTTGATGTCATGCAGGAGCATGATGTACGCATCACTGAGAATCGGACAGACATAACTGAGACTCAGGCAATGGTGCAGGCCAGTGATGCCATGCTTAACGCATGGGCTGCACAGTTTATTGAGGAACCACCACAGGAGGATGGTCTTGAATTCGAGGCCGAGGACCTCGAAGAAGAGGACTTGGATGAGGATCCTAATGAGGATCCGGAGGAGGATGATGATGACGGAGACGCTGCTAGCGATATTTCACACGTCTCTATGGATTCGGATTAGAGGACTGTTGTGTTTTGTACTTTCTTTATTTTGGCCTAGACGAGCGGGATGTGCTCGAAGAACTTATTATGTATTTCCTTTTGAAATTATTGTACTTCAAGCTTATTATTAATGAGAATTATGTTTTGTCTTACTTACTGCATTTTGACCATGGTTGCTTGATAACATAACCCATGACTTGACAACTAACATGACATGTGATCTGACTTCTGACACAACATCTGACTAACTAACATTCTATCGCTTCCGTATAGAGAATATCTATGGCGGGAAGAGGACCACATGCGCGCCCTGCTAGGCGGACAATGGATGCTGCAGTGATCAAGATGATGGTTGACCGTCGAGTCAACAAGGTACTGGCGGAGTACGAAGCAAATCGACTTGCCAGTGAAACCAGTGGCTCTAACAACGGTACTAACACTCGCCTAACATGACTTACGTAGTATAGCTGACACGCTCTAACACACGACATTGGTTTCTGACTGACAGGATCACAAGGCAATAACAACAAAGGATGTTCTTTCAAATCCTTCCTGAACTGCCACCCGCTCAAATTCAAGGGTACTGAGGGAGCTGTAGGAATGCTCCGCTGGGTGGAGAAAGTGGAGTCTGTATTCGCCATGTGCGAATGTGCTGAAGAGAACCGGGTGAAGTTCGCAACTGGTACACTGGAAGGACCAGCCCTCACATGGTGGATTACCCATGTACAAACCCTGGGGTTGGACGGTGCCAACTCCATGCCATGGGCTGATTTCACCCGACTACTGCAAGAGGAATACTGTCCTCGTGATGAGATTCGGAAACTGGAAGCCGAATTCTCGGTGCACAAAATGGTGGGATCTGAGATCGAGCAGTACTGCACTCGATTTCATGAGCTGTGTAAACTATGTCCAGCTATGGTGACGCCGGAATACAAGAAGATCGAGCAGTTCATCAGTGGACTGCCTGAACAGATTCAAAGCATGGTGACTGCGTCTGACCTCACCACTATCCAACCACTGATCCGACTGGCTCATAAACTGACTGACCAAGCTGTAGCTCAGGGCAAACTACCAAAACGAGGCGAGCATGTGAAGCCTCAAGAAAGCCAGAAGAGGAAGTGGGAACCCAGCCACCACCAATCTCATCAGCCCCAACAACAACAACGATCTGCACCTGCCAGAGCATTCACTGCCACCCAACCCGATGACAAGGGAAAGGGTGTGTATCAAGGGAAGTACCCACTGTGCAACCGATGTTCATACCATCACTTGGGGCAATGCGAACGGTACCGTTGCCTGAAGTGCGGAAGACATGGCCACATGGCCAAAGACTGCAGATCCAGATTCCCTATCAACAACAATCCCAACCACAACCAGAACCAGAACAACAACAACAATCAGAACACTCTCAAGGGGTGTTATGAATGTGGCAAGCCGGGCCACATGAGGAGGGATTGCCCTCAATTGAAGAAGGCCGGAGGAGGAGCGGCCAAGGGAAGAGCTTTTGTGATTGGCTCGGGAGAAGCCAAGGATGACCCGAACATCGTAACCGGTACGTTTCTTTTAAATAATGTCTACGCTAGCATGTTATTTGATACCGGTGCCGATAGAAGCTTTATATCTAGTGAGTTTAGTAAGTTACTAGATATTACCCCAACACCACTAGATTATAAGTATACCGTAGAGTTAGCTGACGGCAAACTGATTGAAACACAACACATCTTTCGAGGATGTGTCATGGTTTTGGCGGATCATGAACTCGAAATCGATTTGATGCCGGTGACTCTCGGAAGCTTTGATGTGGTCGTTGGAATGGATTGGTTATCCGCTAACCAAGCTGAGATCGTATGCAATGAGAAGATCGTATGAGTGACGTTGCAGAACGGAGAACAGATCTCGATTCAGGGGGAAAGACGGGGAGTACCTCTGAACATCATGTCATGCATGAAGGCGAACAAGTACCTACAAAAGGGATACACTGCAATACTAGCCCTCATCGCAGAGCAACCAAAGAAGGAGAGGAAGATTGAGGACATCGTTGTAGTCCGCAATTTTCCTGAAGTGTTTCCCGAAGATCTACCCGGACTACCTCCGAAACGACAAGTCAAGTTCCAAATAGACCTCACACCAGGAGCAGCACCGATTGCCAAAGCTCCATACCGACTAGCACCGACGGAGATGCAGGAACTGTCTAACCAGTTACAAGAGCTGTTAGACAAGGGATTCATCAGACCGAGCTTCTCACCTTGGGGAGCACCGGTCTTGTTCGTAAAGAAGAAAGACGGATCATTCCGTATGTGTATCGACTACAGAGAGCTGAACAAGGTGACGATCAAGAATCGATATCCCTTACCGCGAATAGACGATCTGTTTGACCAGTTGCAAGGGTCAAGCTACTATTCAAAGATCGATTTAAGATCGGGCTACCATCAATTGAGGATACAGGAAAACGATATTCCTAAGACTGCCTTCAGAACCCGATACGGACACTACGAATTTTGGTTATGCCCTTTGGACTAACCAACGCACCAGCTGTATTTATGGATCTCATGAATAGAGTGTGCAAGCCCTATCTCGACAAATTCGTGATAGTGTTCATTGACGACATTCTGATCTACTCGAAGAATCAGGAAGAACATGCTGAGCACCTGAGGCTAGTTTTGGAATTACTAAAGAAAGAGCAATTGTACGCGAAGCTTTCAAAATGCGACTTTTGGATTCGCGAAGTCCAATTCCTTGGACACGTGGTTAATGAGCAGGGAATACACGTAGACCCAGCCAAGATTGAAGCCATCAAGAACTGGGAAGCACCCAAGACTCCGACTGAGGTGCGACAATTCCTAGGTCTGGCCGGGTACTACAGGAGATTCATTGAGGGATTTTCCAAGATTGCTCAATCACTGACATCCCTGACTCATAAGGACAAGAAGTTCGATTGGGGAGACAAACAAGAAGCTGCTTTCAACCTGTTGAAGCAGAAATTATGTACTGCACCCATCCTATCCCTACCGGAAGGATGTGATGACTTCGTAGTGTATTGTGACGCCTCGAAACAAGGACTCGGTTGCGTGCTCATGCAACGCGAGAAGGTGATAGCCTACGCTTCACGCCAACTGAAGGTGCATGAGAAGAACTACACGACTCATGACCTTGAGTTCGGAGCCGTGGTGTTTGCTTTGAAGATCTGGCGACACTACTTGTATGGCACAAAGTGCACTATCTTTACCGATCATAAGAGCCTACAACACATCTTCGATCAGAAAGAGTTGAACATGAGACAACGAAGATGGGTTGAGCTTATCGGCGATTATGATTGCGCTATCAAGTATCATCCAGGCAAAGCCAATGTAGTGGCCGACGCGCTGAGCCGAAAGGAAACAACGAAACGCGTGCGTGCCCTACAACTCACGATCCATTCTGAACTGCCGAATCAAATTCGGATAGC
Organism: Mikania micrantha; assembly: GCA_009363875.1. NCBI lineage: Eukaryota > Viridiplantae > Streptophyta > Magnoliopsida > Asterales > Asteraceae > Mikania > Mikania micrantha. The sequence continues at coordinate 918,379 of CM018690.1, read as the reverse complement.
ACAACAGGAAGCTCTGAAAACTGAAAACCTCACTCTTGAAGCCATGCGTGGCATGGATAAGCAAATAAAGGCAAAAGACGACGGAGCTTACTATTTAATGGATCGAATTTGGATTCCATGCTACGGGGGATTGAGAGAAGTAGTGATGGACGAAGCACACAAGAGCCGGTATTCCATACATCCGGGCTCTGACAAAATGTATCATGATCTGAAGACAACTTACTGGTGGCCAAACATGAAAGCCGAAATAGCAACTTACGTGAGTAAGTGTCTAACGTGCTCAAAAGTTAAAGTGGAGTACCAGAAGCCATCAGGGTTACTTCAGCAACCGGAATTACCAATATGGAAATGGGAACAAATTTCCATGGATTTCATCACTAAACTGCCAAAAACGGCAAGTGGTTGCGACACCATCTGGGTTATCGTAGACCGACTAACAAAGTCCGCACACTTCCTACCCATCAAGGAGACTGACAAGCTAGACAAACTCACACGCATCTATCTGAAGGAAGTGGTCACTCGACATGGAGTGCCAATCTCAATCATATCTGATCGCGACAGTCGATTCACGTCGCATTTCTGGAAGTCCTTGCATAAGGCTTTGGGCACGAGATTGGACATGAGTACCGCTTATCACCCGCAGACGGATGGGCAAAGTGAGCGAACGATACAGACACTGGAGGACATGCTCCGGGCATGTGTCATTGACTTTGGTAGTAGCTGGGAATCTCATCTACCGTTGGTTGAGTTCTCATATAACAATAGCTACTACACTAGCATTCAAGCTGCACCATTCGAGGCACTTTACGGACGTAAGTGTCGATCACCCATCTGCTGGGCGGAGGTTGGAGACAGCCAACTGACCGGTCCAGTACTTGTGCACGAGACGACTGAGAAGATCGTGCAAATACGCAAACGAATGGCAGCAGCTCGGGACAGACAGAAGAGCTATGCTGACAAACGACGCAAACCGTTAGAATTCCAGGTGGGAGACAGAGTGTTACTCAAGGTCTCGCCCTGGAAGGGAGTCATTCGGTTTGGCAAACGCGGAAAGTTGAACCCTCGTTACATTGGACCTTTCGAGATTACAAAACGAATAGGCCCTGTAGCCTACGAACTAAACCTACCGGTTGAACTGAGCAGTGTACACAACGTATTCCACATCTCGAACCTCAAGAAGTGTCTATCTGATGAAACACTTGTTATCCCTCTCGAGGAGATACAAATAGACGAACAATTGAACTTCGTTGAAGAACCGGTAGAGATTATGGACCGGGAAACCAAGAAGCTCAAACTCAGCAAAATACCGATTGTGAAAGTGCGATGGAATTCGCGACGAGGACCGGAATTCACGTGGGAACGTGAAGACCAGATGAAACAAAAGTACCCACACCTGTTCGCGGAACAGACAAACGCTGACAACGCAAGTTGAATTTCGGGACGAAATTCTTTCTAACATGGGGAGGATGTGACACCCCGTAATTTCCAGGTCAGCATCTTATTTATTTAAATGATTATTTAAATGCATTATGTACACGTGGCACTAGAATTAGATTTATTTAGTGTGACACGTGGCACGACAGTACGAACACTGGCATATGGTTAGATAATTCTAGAATTATCGGCAACTAGCACACACGTGTCAAAACACACGAACGTTGGTGAACATCACAACACTTAAGCACAGAAACACCTCACAAGCCAATTATGGCAAGTAATTGACTATTAGAGTCCAAACGACGCTCGAACGATGTTCTACAGTCGAGAAACGGGCAAGAATGGGCCCAGAACCTCAAAATAGGCTTATTGGGCCATACATTTGGGCCAGGCGGTACGCCAGACCCGGAGCTCCCACGACAGGCGATGCGCGCGGGACAAAAAAAGGCGCCCAGCATGTCTACCATCCGCGCGTAACGACGGGAGACACCCCCCACGTCAGGCGATACGCCTGGGACGCCAGAGTCGCAAAACAGCTTTTTAAACCCCCAAGATCATCATCACATCTATTTTCATCATTTCTCTTGCACCCACATGCCACCCTGCGGCCATTAACGATCCAGAACCCCTGTAGCAGCCCTTGGAAGCCATTGAAGACCCCTTTGAAGCTCAAGAACCTTGAAGGAAGTCTTCTAGATCACTACTCATCACCACCACCTTCTTGTTCTCGATCAAACCCATGAACCAGGAGGTGTAGGAGCTGCTACCATCACCATCTAAGAATCTCAGGAGCTATTGAAGGTAGTACCTTAACCCTTGTGGCCTAAAACCACCACATTTCGCACCTACACCCTCACAAACACACATGCAAGCTTATTAGTCTTGCATGCACGAATTTCTTCTTGTTTTAATCTGGGTTTATTGATAAATCTACTATACATGATGACCTATGATGATAATATGATGAAATGTGATGATCTAAGATGATGGGTTTAAGCCTTGGTGCTTGAAATGATGATTTGTCACAATATATTGCCATGCATGTATGATCCATGATGTTTTGGATGATTTTAAGTATATAGAAATGTTCATAGATGACATTGATGATGATTTACATGATTAGATTTGGTTAAAATGGCATAAATATTGATTTTTGATAAACTTTCTATTAATAGAAACTTTTTGATTGTAAAATGATGATATGAATGATATTTGATAACATGCATGCTTAAGGATTGCTATTCAAATGTTATTAGAATGATAATGATGTTCAAAATGTGATCTTGATAATGTTTATGGTCACTTTTGACAAAGTTACTATATTTAGTAACTTTTCGGGTCGAAATAATAATAGGAGACGACTTGGCTATAATGGTATGTCTAAAATGATGATAGAATGACTATTATGATGATTGATGATGTGAAAATTAGTTTAGAAATGTTAAAATGGTTATTTTTATGCAAAACTAGAAAGTTACTATATTTAGTAACTTTATTTTTACAAAAACCGACTTCTGAACATTATGTATGATTTGAACATGCTAAATGATTTATTATACTATAATATAATGACTAGATGCTAAGTTAGATAGTTTCCGATGTCACGAATGCTATAAATGGAAACTTTCCATTTTAGGAAACTTTTGTGCACTAACATGTTATAAACGACTTATGTGAATCCGTACGATGATGTGCTATGTGTTAACATGATCCCGTAGGACTAATGAGCATGCTAGAACTCTAAAACCGATATGCTTTGTGAACCTTCCAAAAATGGAAACTTACTATAAATAGTAAGTTGTCCATAGACGCGACTTGCGCGTTTTGCACACGACGAACACTTACACAATTGCTACACGATTCACAACCGTCACATGGTTCACCAACGGGTCGTTGACTTGACACGGTCAACTTTGGTCAAACACGGTCAACTTTGGTCAAACACGGTTAAACACGGTTAAACACGGTCAAACACGGTCAAACATGGTCAAACACGGTCAATGTGGACCAACACGAGCAAACACGGTCATTGTGGACCGACACGGACAAACATGAACAACCAAGGGTTGTTGGACACGAACACGAGCACTAACACAAACACTAGCACGGTCACTTACACGAACTCACGTACGGTATACGGTATAGGTTCCCGGTGACCAACGTGCTACTTCTTCAAGGAGCTTAAGCTTGATCTACTACTATCATCACTAAAGTGAGTTTACGGCCCCTCTTTGCTCTTTTTCAAACGCTTTTAAATAGGGGGAGAATACTAGTTGCATCGAGTCAAACATTATTGCTATTACAAACATTTTTGTGTATGCTGGTTTATCGGACAAACATTAAGTGTTGAACTCGTATTAAGCCCTCACAAAGTCTTACCGTTAATGTACGAACAACGTGGTAGATTTGGATGGATCCATTAGGGAATGACTAACCCCACGGGGTACTATGTTGACTGGATGTCATAACCCGTGCAAACTCTGACCTAACTTGCTATGCATACGAGGCATAGCGGAGGCAAGGACAAACAAGTCTAGTTCGGTAGTGACGCACTGACACTTTGGGCCTAGGGCTCGGTACTAACATTTGATAAACAGCATGACACACTTTCATTACTATATGTATATCAAAACCTGTGAACTCACCAACCATTGTGTTGACACTTTTTCTAACTTGTATTCTCAGGTAACTAGCTGACTATGGAGCAGGAATGCACATTAGGGATTATGGGCATAGGATCCCGCATTCATGTTATCAGTCTTTTGAAAAACAATTACTTTTGGGTTATGTTTAAATAATGTTGTGTTGACAATTTAATTTCCGCTGTATAAACAACTATCTTTCCGCTGCATGTTATGATAACTTTATTTTCCGCTGCAAACTATTTTATCAAGTGTATGTGTCAAACTTGGATTTGTAAACGCATATAGAGTTGTTCTATATGACCTTGAGCTGTGATTCTGGACACGTCACACCCACGTGGACTGACACCACGAGTGGGAAATTGGGGGTGTGACATCGAGGTATGCTTCGAGAAAGATTACGAAAAATAGGGTTTTTGTGTTGAGTTATTCGAATTTGATGTTAGCAGGTTCTAGACCACCTCCATGACCTTACACACTCGTGAACATCTCGGATCTCTTAATGTTCATGGAAAATTAGAGCAAACAACCTCAAAATCGATGATGATGATGGTGAAGTTACAGGTTCGGGCGAACCTGTGTGGAAACAAACGCGCCGGCCGAACCTTCTGGGCGCAGCTACTGGCCGAACCTGCATGGTTCTCGGCCGAACCCTAGACGAGCCATCATAACCAGACGAACCTGTACGTTTGGGCGAACCTTCATGCAACCGGCGAACCCGTCCAGCTAGACGAACCATGCACGAATTGCATGGGCGAATCTATGGCCGAACCGACGCATAACCACCAAGAGCCGAACCCTGATGTCGCCGAACTTTCCCGGACAACGAACCTTAGACGAACCATTAACAACCAACGAACCTTTGCATGGGACGAACCTACACCATTAGGCAAACCTTATCGTTGCAGCCGAACCATTGCGATCAGACGAACCCTAGCTGAACCCTTAGAGTCGAACCTTACATTCACCGAACCATTCTGATGCTCACTAACCCTAGGCAGTGCCGTACCCTACATGCAGCGAACCTGCATGACACTCAACATGGACGAACCATGTTGGGAGACGAACCCTCCCCATAGGTTCGCTGGTTTGAATCTCGGCGGAACCTAAGTGGGATTGGCCCATGTTTAAACCAAACGGCCGCATGCACAACCACACCCACTCCTTCGGTCCAACAAGGATAATTCAGGCCCAATATTTACGTCTAGTTCAATTGCCTATCCATATCGATTAAACATTTGGCCCAATGAGCCTAGTTTGGCCTAATGAATTGGTTTCGACCCAATCATGGCCTAATAGGCCCATGCATAAATCCGTGAGCCTGACCATAATTCCACGCGGCCCATGAGAACTTGTTGGGCCCATGACTAACATTTCGGCCAAATTTTAGTTGACTCATGTGGGATAGTGGCCCTCATAAGGCCAACTAATTAAATCTCAATAAACTTGGGTTCATTACAAAAGATGTCAACATTTTAATAACACATAAATCTAACACTCAAGAACTATCTTCATAAGGATTCGAATTGGTTAAAACAAGTATTCAAAAGATAATCAAGATCATGTTAACACAAGTCAATCAAATCAATCAAAGAGTACAATATCACAAGGTTTATAATCTATGTATGATTACAATGATATAGGAACCAGTTAGAAGTCTTGTTTGCTACTTGCTACTTGTTCTGGTTCAGAGTCTACTGCTGTCAGGTGAGAACATTAGCCCCTCTTTACTGTTTTACAACTGTTTTGGGGTTGAACACGTGATCAAATACTCTTATTATAATCATATCTCATTATACAGACTTTATGTTACTTTACAAGCATTACAGGCTCATTGTACAAATTCAACTGATTCATCAACTGTTTTAAAGGATTTAGCAATTGTCTTAAAGGATTTTATCAACTGTTAAACTTTTTCTACCAAAAAGGTTTTATAAAGGTTCTTTAAACTGTTTTATATCAGCTTTACACAAATGGATTTATAAATGCTAAACACTTTTAAATAATGAGATTTATAAACTCTTTTATTATAAACTTGTGCTTTCGATAAAAATAATATGTTATAAACCTTGTTATTACACAAGGACACTATCTTTAGTATTCGATCAAGGGTTTCAATACAAGGTTTTAAATCAATGGTTTTCATAGTGATATTCAATCAAAGGATTTCAAATCATGTTAATCAAGCAAGGTTTTCAAATCATGGTCAATCAAATAAGGCATTCAATCAAAGGTTTTAAATCAAAGCATTCAAAAGCATGGTGTTCATCGTTGTGAACAAACTTATACACACATTAAGTTACACATCTCATAACATTAGTACTGGGTGATCACAACAAGGGAAAGCGGACACATTTGGTTACACCAAAGCTGGAATTAGCTTTTAAATTTGTTTTAAAAGCTAATTGCAGAATTGGTTGCATTACGGTAATATGAAATTGCTGCTAATTTAGTTTACCAGCATACGTCATATTGACCGGGTTACGTCAACACGGAGTTGTCTTCTGAGTATACTCATTAGTACAGCTCGTGTTGATGCGTTTGCTGACAAATTTTCTGACTCCAAACGTAGTTTGGGACTTGATTATGTGTTGGTTTTCTAGCAAACAGTCTGTTGACTGTTTGGACACATTATACATACTTGATGTTAGTTTGGGTTACAACCATCCATGCATTTTCAATTACAGTTTTATACATATGCCTTACATTGCAGATTTATGCTTACAATTGTTAAACCTATTGTTCTGACCAACTACTTTTGTAGTTGACAGTTACTTTTCACGTGTTTCAGGTAATCAGGTTTAGTATCCTTTCAAGGACAACTAAGGAGACCGTTGTAAGATAGAACAAGATGAAGAAACAAGCTAGGATGGATTTAGAAACACTCTTAAATCCTAATTGTTTAATTCTCTTGTTTTAGTCTTATTTTGTAAACACTATTTTTGGGTCTGTAGTTGTCATTCTTTTGTGAAGATAGATAGATTGTCTGTAACTAAACAATGGTCTAATCTTTATGAAATCTAGTAATGCATTGTGGTTGTTCTTAATCAATACTTGTGCATGATTCAACCATTGATCGTCACCTCGCCGTGGATTCCGCACGCGGCGTAGGGGGTGTGACAGGGTGCGCCGGTCCTGTTTGTCAAGAAGAAGGACGGGTCATTCCGAATGTGCATTGACTACCGCGAATCGATATCCACTGCCGCGTATCGATGATCTCTTCGATCAGCTTCAAGGCTCGGCATGGTTTTCAAAGATCGATCTTAGGTCAGGGTATCATCAGCTTCGTGTGCATGATGATGATATTCCCGTGACAGCGTTCAGAACAAGATATGGCCATTATGAAAATCTGGTAATGCCTTTCGGCCTTACAAATGCACCTGCGGTTTTCATGGACCTCATGAACCTTGTTTGCAGGCCATACTTGGATAAATTTGTGATCGTATTCATTGATGATATTCTGATCTACTCAAAGACCAAAGAAGAACACAAGAAACACCTTAAGTTGGTTTTGGAGATCATAAGAGAAGAGCGACTGTATGCCAAATCCTCTAAATGTGAATTTTGGCTTAAGGAAGTTCAATTGTTGGGGCACATAGTCAATGAAAATGGTGTTCACATGGATCCTGCGAAGATTGATGCGGTGAAGAACTGGAGTACACCGAAGACAACGACGGAGATTCGATCGTTTCTTGGACTTGCTGGTTACTATCGGCGGTTCATTTCGAATTTCTCCAGGATTGTTGTCCCTCCCACTTCTTTGACTCAAAAGAATAAACTATATGAGTGGGGACCAAAGCAGGAAGAGGCATTTCAGACTTTGAAGCAGAAACGTTGTGATGCTCCTGTCTTGACACTGCCTGAAGGGAATGATGATTTTGTGGTTTACTGTGATGCATCCAACCTCGGTCTCGGTTGTGTTCTCATGCAATGGGGAAAGGTTGTGGCCTATGCATCAAGACAACTGAAAATTCAAGAGAAGAACTACACTACACACGACTTGGAACTTGGTGCAGTTGTAACATATTCTCAATCAGAAAGAGCTAAATATGAGACAACGGAGATGGGTTGAACTGTTAAACGATTATGACTGTGAAATTCGCTACCATCCTGGTAAAGCGAATGTAGTAGCAGATGCGCTTAGTCGCAAAAGTCAAGTTCAGATTCATAGTGTCCGAGTGCACACTAATCTTCTTAATGATGTTCTCACAGCCCAACAACACTCATTGGCTCAGAATAACCTGAAGAATGAGATGTCTTGCGGGGCTGAAATTTTATTGGAAACTAAGGATTATGGTTTGATGTATTATCTGAATCGGTTGTGGATACCGAACAGGGGTGACCTTAGGATGGTGATTATGGATGAAGCTCATAAGTCTCGTTACTCAATCCATCTGGGTTCTGATAAGATGTTTCAAGACCTTAGGGGCTTGTACTGGTGGCCTGGAATGAAGAAGGATATTGCTGAGCATGTTTCCAAGTGCCTTAACTGTGCTAAAGTCAAGGCAGAACACCAGCGACCTTCAGGATTGTTATTACAACCAGAAATACCCATGTGGAAGTGGGAGAATATCTCCATGGACTTTACTACCAAACTCCCACGAACCGCAAGCGGTAAAGATAGCATTTGGGTGATAGTTGATAGATTAACAAAGTCGGCTCATTTCTTACCGATACGCGAAACGTACCCGGTGCGGAAGTTAACTCGTATCTACGTTGATGAGATCATTAGCCGACATGGTATTCCCTTAAGCATAATATCAGATCGTGATGCTCGTTTCACGGCACGATTTTGGGAATCACTTCATGAAGCCTTTGGAACAAGACTGGATCTTAGCACTGCCTATCATCCTCAAACGGATGGACAGACGTAGCAAACGATTCAGACATTGGAAGATATGTTGAGAGCTTGTGTCATCGACTTCGGTGGCAATTGGGATAGCCATTTACCATTGGTTGAGTTCTCGTATAACAACAGTTATCATGTGAGCATTGGTATGGCGCCGTTTGAAGCTCTTTATGGTAGGAAATGTCGGTCACCTATTTGTTGGACCGAGGTCGGCGAATCGCAGATCACTGGTCCCGAGATTATTCAGGAAACGACTGACAAGATCCGCCAGATCTGTGACAATCTGTTGGCTGCACGCAGTCGACAGAAGAGTTATGCGGATAAACGACGAAAACCTTTAGAATTTGAAGTGGGAGATATGGTATTGCTTAAAGTGTCGCCTTGGAAGAGCGTTGTGCGATTCGGGAAGAAAGGTAAGCTTGCTCCACGATATGTTGGCCCTTTTAAGATCCTTGAACGGATTGGGAAGGTTGCCTACAAGGTGGAACTTCCTCCTGAACTTAGTAACGTGCACCCAACGTTTCACGTGTCCAACTTAAGAAAATGCTTAGCTGATCAGGATATTCAGGTACTACTCGATGACATTCGCGTCGATGATACCATGCATTTTGTTGAAAGACCAGTCGAGATAATGGATCGTGAGGTTAAAAAGCTCAAACGCAGTAGAATCCCAATTGTCAAAGTACGTTGGGAATCGAAGCGGGGTCCAGAATTCACCTAGGAGCGTGAAGATCAGATGAAGCTTAAGTACCCACATTTATTCACTACGGTCACTCCAAGTTGAATTTCGGGATGAAATTCCCTTAACTAGGGGAGACTGTAACATCACTGTAATTCCGGTCGTCCGTACATCCGTACGAATGTACTGTTACGACCAGAGATTTGTAATTATTATGATGATGTATTATTTGATGATTATCACTGTTATTAGTATACATATTTACAACATACTATTATATGCGTAAACCATGGGGAGTTTAGTTGTAACCCAACTAAACAGAACCAGAGAGTGTATCGTAATTACAATTCTACTGATTATGGATTATTGGTTGGGAATTGGAAAGGAGTTTGAGTGGTTGTTGTATGGTTGCTAAACATAGTCAAGGACACATGGTCATGGTTTATCGAAATAGCGGTGGGACGGTGGTTGGGGCAGTTGCGACTGACCCCTACATATGCCCTATATATATGCATATTTCGGTCTATCATGGATGTGTCAGTGATATGGTTTAGTGGGTTTTGGATTGGGAATTATAAGATTAAAATTTATAAAATGATGAAAGGATAATGGGAATTAATTACGCGAAGTGAGGTTACGAACTTAACTTAAACGCGAATGTTAATTCAGAAATATTAACTTAATAAATGTATTCGCGTGGGTGACGATTCACACGAATATAATTTTTAGGAATAATATTCTGAAACGATATTCCATAAATTGTAAATCGAATCGAAATACGATACGAGCGTCGGATTCGCAAAGGTGACGATCTTTACGGATACGTACATAAGTAACGCGTTTCAACGAGATAATTAAATAATATCTAACGATAATAAATTAATAATTGAAAACTAAAAACGTTTATTAGGAATCACGACCTTAAACGAATTAAGATATTTAAATAATCGAGTTAATAAAAATAAACGGAGACACTTTATTTAAACGATGTTCTTAAAAATCATTTTATTACAACAAAAACATATATAATTAAAAGAATTATGTTTAAATAGGTTCACGAGAAGAACCGGATGATTGTATAAAGGTTAACGCGTATTAAACGAAATTATTCAACAAGATAATCTGATTAAAAACATTTTTATTAAAATGTAATCTTATTGTTTTAAAAGTCTTATGCTTTGAATATGCTTATTTTAAAAACCGAGCAATTAATTATTTTAAACGTTCTTCATTTCCCAAGCTCTCTCTCTCTAGAAGCCATTTCCGGCCACACTTTCTCTCTCTAACTTCTCTCTACCATAACTTCTTTGTTTCTCAACGGATTCGCGAGATCTCGGCGCCAAATCGTTAGTGTGATCGAGGAGAACACAAACCCACGAAGAAACTCAACATTTGGTCAACATTTCGAGGTAAATCTGAGATTTATTTTCGGTTTAGTGGTAGATCACGAACCCTTAGATTATTACTATTAAAATCGACCTAGAAGCTTGTAAAACCTTAAATCTAGTTAGTATAAACCTAAGGGAAGTCATGGACGGACCTGCTAAGGACTAGTACTAGATGAAAGGATGATGATGGAGCTGGAATCGCGACCTACAGGTGACCGAAACCCCAGGGCCGAACCTGCAAATGCAGCGAACCCTTCTTCCATCTGCATCACTTGTTGGTCGAACCTTCTTTAGCCAGCCGCGAACCTTGGGTCACCCATTGCATGGCCGAACCTTCTTGGGCTCACGAACCCTTGTGGGAGGGAGCAAGGTGGCCGAACCTTGAGAGTGCTATATTTTCAGCCGAACCCTATACCCGGCGAACCATCATGATACTCACGAACCTTTGGCCATTCATGATCTACGAACCCTGGCCAGGTCTGCGGATGGCGAACCTTTTCAATGCCACGAACCCAAGGGTGGCGAACCCTTGGCCGATCCCTTTTGTTTCCACGAGTCTGTTCATACCAAAAACCCTAAGGACCGAACCTATTAGACTGGTGCTGGCCGAACCCTAGCTCCATGGGCCGAACCCATTGATGTTTAGCCGAACCTGGACCTAGCTTGGACGAGGGGCAGCGAACCTAGGTGTAACCGAACCTAAAGGTTCGCTGCATTAGGGATACTATTCTACATTTTTTTAAAGAGGCTAGATGCAACACAAGGGATATAAACATGTATATAGGAATGTATATACATGGACGTATTGATGCATGCATGAGAAATGCTATCTATCACTTTTTCTAAATAATACAAGTCTAAATCATGAGTTTATATTGCTTGATTCATTTATGGGAATAGTTTCAATACAATTTCATTAAAACTTAAGTGGATTTTATAAACTAAATAATGATGGTGTAAAGTAATTAGTCATGCATGTAAGTGTTAATTTGAATATAATTAAGGTCAACACCTTGGAATATACACACACATGTAACAAAGGGAACACACATAAGATAACACGACGGATTATCATTGTTAAATTTCCTAACCTGACAAATATATTACATGTTAAGGATGATTAATTATAAAATCTTTAGAGGGATATTTAATTAGATAAATAAACTAAGTTAGTAAAATACTACTGAGTTTAAAAGGGACACTAAATTTAAGTTGAAATACATATGATCATAAGCACAAACACACTTATAATTACAGGTTGATTGAGTTGGTTAGATTCTCATACGCGAGCGCGCATTCTTCTAAAACACCGAATTTGAGGAATTCAGGTGAGTTCTCATACCCTCCCTTTTAAACTATTTTGTTTTAAAACTCGGAGGTGAAACATGTATACCAATTTAAAAAAAATATTATTTTGATAACACATGGATGATACCTGTTTATCAATATGATATTCATATTATGGATTATCATTATATATGAATTATCACTTATTAATATATATTCCGTGTAATATTGTTATTGACTTCGGTCATTAACAAGGATTACATGTATTGCCTCTTGGATTATCACAACTCCGTGAATCATTGCCTTTGACTTTGGTTAATTGCATTGGTTTCATGTATTGTCACGTGGTTAGCTACCACTCCATGGATCATGTCTTTAACTTATGTTAATTACATAATTTCCATGTATAGTCACATATATTATTTGAGAATATTGATGTTTGAGATGTGTTGAATGATCATGTGGTTGATTATCTATTATTGTCTATGATTATCTATGATTAAATTGATTATGTGATAATGTGTTGGTTATGTGTGTGGATTTTGTGCTGGGATGATTATGTTGGATTTTCACGCAGGTATTCTTGTGGATTTTCTTAGAAAGACCATAAGTTTTATACTCATTTTAATTAAAACTTTTTATAAAACCCTTTTCAAACATAAACTTTTATACTCATTTTATAAAACACTTTTTAAGTATAAAAACTTATGATTACTCACCAACTACTTCGTAGTTGACATTTGATTTTCTTACATGTTTCAGGGAATGAAGACAAGTAGGTTGATGAGGATGATCTCTCATATTTTGGTCATCATCACTTAGGATCTTGGACTTAGCTAAATAACTGGAAATTCTGGCGATTAGAATTTAGTTAGATAGCTAAATCCATTTTGTAATTGATGTAACTGATTCATGATAGACATGATTTTTGTGTAAGTAATTTGGTTGATTGAATGATATGTGATGATTTAATTTAGATGCCCATGAGCTTTTGAACAATCTACACATCCCTCGTGGCATCCCGACGTTCCTGCCATCGGTCGGGGTGTTACAGGCTTGTTACGAGTTCAACACTTAATGTTTGTCTAATAAATCAGCATACACAAAAATGTTTGTAATAGTATAATTGTTTGACTCGATGCAACTAGTATTCTCCCCCTATTTAAAAGCGTTTGAAAAGAGTAAAGAGGGGCCGTAAACTCACCTTAGTGCAAATGATCAAGTGCAAGCGTAAGCTCCTGAAGCGTCAAGTTATGTAGTCGGTCACCACCAACCTATATCGTATACCGTACGTGAGTTTGTGTAAGCGGCCGTGCTAGTGTTTGTGTTAGTGCTCGTGTTTGTGTCCAACAACTCTCGGTTGTTCATGTTTGTCCGTGTCGGTCCACAATGACCGTGTTTGCTCATGTTGGTCTACATTGACCGTGTTTGACCAAAGTTGACCGTGTCAAGTAAACGATCCGTTGGTGAACCGTGTGACGGTTGTGAATCGTGTAGCAAACGTGCAAGTGCTCGTCATGTGCAAAACGCGCAAATCGCGTCTATGGACAACTTACTATTTATAGTAAGTTTCCTTTTATGGAAAGTTTCACAAAGCATAACGGTTTTATAGTTCTAGCATGCCCGTTAGTCCTACGTGATCATGTTAACACATAACACATCATCATACAAAGTCACATAAGTCATTTTCATCATGTTAGCACATAAAATTTTCCTAAAATGGAAAGTTTCCATTTATAGCATACGTGACATCGGAAACCATCTAACTTAGCATACAATCATCATATTACAACATTTTAAACCACTTAGCATGCTTAAATCACACAACATGCTTATAAATTGGTTTTTCTAAAAATAAAGTTACTATAAAAAGTAACTATGTAGTTTTTGCATAAAAATGACCATCTAAACACTCCTAATCCATTTTTATGTCACAAATCATCATAATAACCCATTTAACATCATTTAATCATACTAACATAGTCCAAATCATCATTCATCAATACTTTGACCCAAAAAAGTACTAAATATAGTAACTTTGTTGAAAATGACCAAAACCACATCAAAATCACATTCCCAAGTTTCCAATCATCATAATATTATCCAAATATCAAATCCACATACATGCATGTTCACCATTTGCACCAAAACATCAACTTGTAACCAAACAGTTACTAAAAATAGAAAGGTTCATAAAATCATAGTTTTAACCATTCTAAACTAAATCTAATCATGTAGCATGCTCCCAATATCATCTATGAACATACCAACATACTCAAAATCATCCCAACAATCATGGATCATACATGCATGGCAATATTCCAACATTTAGTATACAAATCATGAGTTTTAGCAATACACATCATCATGGATCTTCACAAAACTCAATCTAAACATCATTGATCATCATAAAACACATTTAAATCATCAAACCCAGAAATGAATCTCTTGCATGTGAAGGATATGTGCTTGCATGTGAGTGTAAGACCTTGCATGTGGGTCTTTGAGTGAGATATGTGCAAAATAGCTAAGGGATTACCTTCCAATGCTCCAAATGAGTTGAGATGATTGATCCACAGCACTCTAAGCTCCTGGAATCCCTCTCTTAGTCGTGTAGATGATGGGGGTGGTGATGAAAAGCTTCATACCTTCTTCCAAGATAGCAAAACTCTCAACAATGGCTTCCTCAAGGTCTCTAATGGTGATTATGGAGTTGTAAGGAGGTTTGCAGGTGATCTGGGGAGGATTAAATCGAGCTAATGGCATCTGAAACCGAAGGAAATGATGGTGTAGAGATAATGATGGATTTGTGTTGCTCAAGAAGATTTTAAGCTGTCAGAGTTTTCAGGCGTATCGCCTGACGTGGGTGGTTGGCACCAGTCGTTACGCGCGGGTGCGCCGGATTAGGCGCCATTTTCTTCATCCGCGCGGATCGCCAGAGGTCGAGGGCTCGGGTCAGGCGTACCGCCTGGCCCACCTGTTAGTCCCAATAAGCCTATTTTCTTGTTCAGGGACCATTTTTGCCCGTTTCTCGACTGTAGAACATCGTTCGAGCGTCGTTTGGACTCTAAGAGTCAATTACGAGTCATAATTGACTCGTGAAGTGTTTCTGTGCTTAAGTGTTGTGATGTTCACCAACGTTCGTGATTTTTCTTGACACGTGTGTGTGGTTTCTGATAATCCCTTGGGTTATCATGTTGTGTACCAATGTTCGTACTGTCGTGCCACGTGTCACACTAAATTAATCTAATTCTATTGCCACATGTACAATTAGCATTTAAATAAACATTTAAATAAATAAAATGCTGATCTGGAAATTACGGGGTGTCACAGGTGGATGCTATAACTGTTGGACCGATTTGGAGCTCGGAAACAATCCGAATCCAATGAAAAACTACTCGACAACCTCTGGGATAGTGCGGAATCCTATTCCAGGGTTTTCCAATCGAAACCAACAGAAACCGTGGTGATCCGAGGCTGTAGAAACGACTTGGAAGCAACGATCGAACACCACGGGTTGAGAATCGAACTTGGATGATCAAGAACCGCTCAAATCTTCAAGGGTTTTGACACTGGAGTGCTAGGAAAGAAGGAGGGCTCTGGAAAGTTAGGTTTGAAATGATTTGAACATCTATATATAGGCTGTAGTCATTCGGCCGAATGAGTGGCCGAAGCAGCTCATTCGGCGAATGACTAAGCTCGAATGAGCAGACATTCGAATGAGTCATTCGGCGAATGACTCATTCTGAACTCAGACATTCGCTATAACCTTCATTCGCCGAATGACTTCATTCTAGAGTCATTCGGCCGAATGAGTACATTTCATACTCAAACAGTTTATAATCAAATCAAACAACTAGATAAACATTAATAGACAATAATCAATAGAAATAAACATTATGAAATAGATATAAAGACAACTTCCATTAATACTTTGAACATTTACATGATAAGAGTTACAAAACTGAACTAGGGACAATAAACATGCATCAACAAACTCCCCCTTGGACCTAGTTCAACTCTTGGAAGTGTCTTTCTTGAAATACTTTTCAGAAATAGCTTTCCAGTCTGCTCCAGCGTGGATCTTGAAAATGCTGCAGAGACGGATCACTCTCATGAATTGTAGTGCCTGCACCATGTCTTGAACATCAAAGAAGATTTGGTGCCTGAAAAGAGCTTGGACATCAGTG
The DNA here is from genome assembly GCA_009363875.1 of Mikania micrantha. NCBI lineage: Eukaryota > Viridiplantae > Streptophyta > Magnoliopsida > Asterales > Asteraceae > Mikania > Mikania micrantha. The sequence goes on along the minus strand of CM018690.1, from coordinate 901,907 downwards.
TGGGACAGATTTGTCAACCACATGGGCTCGAATATCCTTATGGTCTCCCACTTCTTGTCCTTGCACAATACTATCACAGCCTCGCCAGTTCTCCCGTCATAGTACCACCATCGGAAGCCCTCCATAAAGTCCTGTCGTATCTTCCGTAATGGAATCTTCTTCATGACTTTAGGAGGAAGCCACTTCAGGATGACTTTATGCTTACGGGTATCTCCGTCAATTTCTGGCAAATAATAACGTTCCGGCTGTTGAGGCTGGAAGTTTACCCACCTTTTCCTGTACTCGTACTGTATCTGCCTAGAGAACCAGGCAGACATGCCAGAATCCTCACTGTACAGTAACTTCAGACGTGCTAGTTGATTTACTTCAAAGCCCGGCAGCATCTTGAAGTCATGAGGGTGCTTAAAGTAATCGATCCCCCTTTCTCTCTTCACAGCATAGCACCCGAGATCATGAAAGTATGCCCAGCTCAGGATTTGACCTCTAGCTTTGTAGCCTTTGGTTCTGTAAACTTTCTTGTGCGTTGCTGGCATCTTCTCGGTGCTTTGCTTCTTCAAGACCTCCCAATAGGTCTGCCATTCCTCTTTTCGTCTCTTTTGGTCATCTGTTTCGGCTTTGCTGGCTTCGACTTGTTCTTCTAAGTATCGGATCAGTAAATCTTCAGTCTCTTGATCAAACTGATCAGTAAATGTCGGCAGCTCACCCTCAGCAGATGTATACTTTGGGTATTCTTCTTCTGTGATGTCTTCTATGATAACTTCGTCAATGTCATCAAAAACTTCAGGCTCCGGTTCATCAATGATAGGAACGGAGGTATCATCAGTGATCACCTCGTCCGGATTAAGCCTGAACAGCTCAGCAATCTGCTCTCGGGATAAGCAGTGAATAATCTCCCCTTCCTCTTTGTCATAGCTGACCGAGTGCTGTATAATGCCCTGAGCGTCCAAGATCATAGTCAACGTCTTATCTAGCTGACGTCTCAACGGCACAGCTTCTACTTCCTCGGCCGCTTTGGGTTCATCTGTCTGTGCAGGAGGAGGTGGAGCAGAGGCTTTCTTCTTATCATTGGCTGTCTTGGATCGAATCTCTGATGAGGCTGGAGCTTGATCATCATTGTCATCATCATCATCATCAGTACCGGATGATTCAGAAGACCCACTCCCTGATCCATCTTTGTCATCATCATCAGCTTCATCATCTTCATCTGATTCCTCATCCTTCTCGGAATCCTCATAGTCAACTTGTTCCTCATCAGACTCTTCTTCATCTTCTTGTTTGTCTGAATCATCGGAAGGAGCAGCAGAGCCTTCAAGCCTGGGAGTGCCTTCCTTGGAACTCTCGACAAGTTCAGCAAGGCGAGCATTCTCAGCCTCGAGCTGAAGGATCCTATCATTGAAACCAGAGGCTGTCAAAGCCAGCTGGTTGTGCTCATCGATGTACTTAAGGAGCTGCTCCTCCTGTTGAGCTGACCTGGCTCTCAAATCAGCCCTCTGGTCTGATGCTTGAAGAAGCAGAGTATCCTGCTCTTCAACCCTTCTAGTAAGCTGAGCAATAACCAGCTCTTGCTCCTTGTTCTTCCTCTCTTGCTCCATGCTCCTCTCCATCAGTCTCAAGACCATGCTGTTCAGTGTGCTAAGCTGATCCACAACTGAAACAGTAGGTATATGAACATCAGCACGGACTGTGGAAGGGCCAGAGGAAGCAGTAACATACACCGGCTCGCGAACAAAAGGAGTGGACAGAGGGGCAGTAGTAACCTGAGTGTGAATGGCCCTTGTCCTCGTCAGTGAAGAAACTGACACAGCTGCTACTGATGTGACAGTAGTTGTAGCAGCTGATGTCAGTTCTGACCTCCTTTGGAAAGAGAATCGAGATCTCTTTCCCCTTCCAGCTCTGGATGAGGTGGGCTGTCCAGCAGAAACAATCACTGCTGTGGAAGCAGGAGCAGATGACCTAGGAGGGGGAGAAAAGTCAAACTCCGGAATAAATAACGTATCAGTAATATCCTCCAAATCATCATCTGTCCTCTTTCTCTTCCTCATCTCCACTCTTCCACCCTCATCCACTTTCTCAAACTCATCATCATGAGTCTCTTCAGAATCAGAACTGTCTTCATCACCTTCACCTGCTACACCTTCATCCTCACTCGAGTCCTCTGACTCATCACCACCACCTGAGGAATGTGGAACTGAAACATCGAGAGGAACAGTCACTGAGGATGTAGTAGTAGTCAAGAAGTCCAAATCCATCAGTGAGTCGATGTCCAAATCCTCCTCCTGTGCGGTAGAAACATCAGCAACACCACCAGCAACAGAACCAACAACATCAACCATGCTCACTGAAGCAGCAGTGGTCATGTGTCCGGAAATCATCTCACCTACACCAGAACTCACCATAGCAGCAGTGCTCACTAACACTGTGCTCTCATCTGCTCCAGCACCACTCGGGCCCGCACCACCATCTCCATCCTCACCATCACTGTCATCATCACCAACCGGAACCACAATGTCCTCCACATCTGAATCGGAGTCATCGTGTCTCCATCTTCTTCCAGCCGGAGCCCTGTAATCGGGTCGAGAGAGGTGACCAAATAGGGATCTAGTGGTGGGCTTCCTCTCCTTCCCTCTGTATGACAAAACTCTGTTGAGAGTTATGTCATTCATGTGCTCCAATCTAATGATGTCAGCATTAAGCTTTGGAAGATCTGGAATCTGGGCATCAATAATCTGCTGTAGAAACCTAGGGTACATCAGGAACTTCTTGTCACCCTTAATCCCCACATTCTCCTTCATGTGTATAAAAACCATCTCGGAGAAGTTGAATGGTTTGTTGAGCACCAAGGCAGCAAATGCGCACTGAATGGTTTCGCGCATGTCATCAAAGCCCCCTCTCCTCGAGCCAAGGCAGTGAACAAGTACATGAGCCAAGTACTTGAACTGCGGCGACATGAACGCCTTGTTCAGAATCCCAGCTCCAATATCTCCCTCGTACTTGCATCGGAGAAAGCATCCACGGACTAAGAATCTGTCAAGTAGAGCAGGATGATCCGGAGAGTCTTGAAAACCACAGACCCTCCGTATATGCTCAGCAGAGACCACCACATCATGACCCCTGACCTTGCCCCTTATGACTGTAGGCTCGGCCTCACAATCGATATCAGCAGATGACCAGAAATCCTGCTGATGTGATAAGTAGGGCACATGAACTGTCGATATGGCAGTGAAGATCCTGGAACGCCTCAAGAATGTGATAATATCTGCGTAGTGCTTCGCGTTCGGGGTAGTCAAGTCAAGATGGGCACAGATGTTGTGCTTCGGAACTGATTTGTATCCTGCCATACTGCACAATACAAGAAATACACATGTCAGTACAAGATAATCAATCAAACATTGAAGTTTAACAAAAATCAGATTGACTGTTTTCTGATATGCCGAATGAGTCCATTCGCCGAATGTGTTAACAGTCGAATGAGGTTCATTCGTCGAATGACTCTCATTCGTCGAATGAGACTTGAGTATGACTTGTCATTCGCCGAATGATCCAATCGTCGAATGAGGTTCATTCGCCGAATGAGTCATTCGTCGAATGACGACATTCGGCATATGAACTGAGTTCAAAATCCCTTTATCCAAAATCTCAAATCAATCCAAAAAATCTGGTAAACAACATTCAGAATCGACCGATTAGCATTTTTAATACTTGACATTTTGAGTTTAAGGTCCATCTTAACAGTTTATTTGTTGGGCGAATTCAAAAAAACCTAAAAACCCTAAAAGCTAATCTGTTTGACATGATTTCGTGGATGGAATTGGCTGAAACTTGATCTCCATATACCTGAGAAGAAGTAGAAACAGATTATCAGAAGCAGGATCAATATCAATCAAAGAAAATCAGGTAGGAGTGCACTGTGTGTGTTTCGCCGAATGGGGTTCTCTCTGTAGTCGCGAAAGAGTTTTTGGTCGAATGACCCTCATTCGGCCGAAGGATCGTTAAATAGTCCCTTCTCATTCGCCGAATGAGCTAGTCGAAAGATCACCTGACATTCAGTCTCATTCGCCGAATGAAAGTGGCGACTGAGTCATTCGACAAAGTTTATTCGCCGAATGAGAATGTCGAATGAGACATTCGACCCTCTTCATTCGTCGAATGAAGTTTATCCTGTGTAACTGATTTGGTCGAATGACTCATTCTCAGAATGAGTTCATTCGGCCGAATGAATCCATTCTGCCTCTCATTCGGACGAATGAGAGATGAAAATCTCCAAACCTCAAATTTTTCAACATTTGACATAATGAGCAACAAACTTTTAACAATTTATGAAGATATGTCTGGTTGGTTCAGGATTCAGATATGACAGACATCCAAATCTACAAATGATCATCTAAAACAAAATTGAAAATAGAAAATCTTTTTGTATTTTTCTGAAGCAACCACTACAACTGTACAAGCAAGAATTTAAAAGTAATTAAACACATATTTTTGTGAAAAGCCCATTAATAAGATAACACATATCTCTGATCACATCATATAGCCTTCAATGAATGCTTCACTTCAAACACAATTTCATTTTGATACGATTACTGATATATTTGTCCAAATTTAAACTGAACAATACACAACTCTTAAACAAACTAAATGATTACTCATATTTTCTGATTGAGTTCCCCAATTCATTTCATCAATCAAGATCAAAATAAGTTCAAAACTCATTTCAGCATATCTTAATACCAGTCATCATGAATTCAATGAGATTCAATCATTTATTATCTTTTTGTGTTTTTCTTGTTCTATCCAAATGGATGGCTTCAGCTAGGTTCGTCCCAGCAATATGGCACATGTATGGAATCGAACTTTATTAGTTTAAGTTTTTCTCAAGCTTAATACCAGCTTGCATTAGGTTTTCTTCAAGCTTAATACCAGCTTGTTTTTAGTTTTTCTTGACTGAGCTTAATACCAGCTTGTCTTTGATTTTCCTCAAGCTTAATACCAGCTTGCCTTTATTTTTCTTTGAATGAAACCTCATTTGATTCCATGATGACAGGTGTATGCTTGATTTGAGTCAAGAACCATTTATCACTCAAAAGCCTTAATGAGATGGATCCCACAAATCAAACTTTCTAAATTCTCATAAGTTGTTTATTTATTTTGTATAGCCAGCCTATCAGTACATCCCATCAACATTTTCTTGTGATTTTAGTTCATGCATTTATTTCTGCTTCTATGACATGATGAAATCAATGTGCTATATCATTAAACAGGTCTGTTTCATTTTTAATTTTTCTATTGTTTTTGGTTTTTCAAATTTCTATATCTCCCCCTAAAAACCTAAAAATAGAAAATCTTTTTGTGTTTTTGATAATAAAAGACAACTATATAAGAGAAAATGAAAAAATAAAAAAATAAACAAAACTATCTAATTAAGGAGATGATCATTTGTTAGACTCAGATGAAGATTGAACTTCATCCTTTTGGAAAACACCATTAGCCGATAACAGATATAAAAATCTGGGTTTATCAAAAGCTTTTGTGAAAAGATCGGCTTTCTGGTGATCGGTGTGAATTTTAACAACATCGATTAATTTCTTCTCAAAACAATCACGTATGAAGTGATATTTTATGTCGATGTGTTTGGTTTTGGAGTGCTGCACTGGATTTTTAGTGACAGCAATGGCAGCAGTGTTATCAACATAAATCGGAGTGTTAGAAAAATGTAACCCATAGTCCCTGAGTTGCTGTTGAATCCAGATGATTTGAGAACAGCAACTTGCAGCAGCAATATATTCAGCTTCACAGGTTGAAGTAGACACCGACGTCTGCTTCTTGCACTGCCAGGTGACCAATCGGTTTCCAAAGAACTGACATCCCGCAGATGTTGACTTGAAATCTCTCTTGCATCCACCATAATCTGAATCACTATATGCAGTAAGCTCAAAGTTATCATCATTAGGGTACCATAAGCCAAGTTCCGGTGTACCCTTCAGATAACGCATAATCCTTTTGACAGCAATCAGGTGAGATACTCTTGGTTTGGATTGATAACGTGCACACAAGCAAGTGGCAAACATGATATCTGGCCGAGAGGCAGTGAGATACATGAGAGATCCGATCATTCCCCGATACAGAGTGGCATCAATTAACTCCCCCTTTTCATCTGGAGTAATCCCGTGATTAATCGCCAGTGGGGTACCAGCAGGCTTCGCATCAGACATACTGAACCGGCTCAGAATGTCACCAACGTATTTGGTTTGATGAATAAAAATCCCTGCCTCAGACTGATCCACCTGTAAACCCAAGAAAAACTTCATCTCTCCCATCGAACTCATTTCAAATTTTTCTTTCATAACTGTCTCAAATTCCTTGCACAGATTATCATTTGTGGATCCAAAAATTATATCATCCACATACACTTGTACCAAGAGTAAATCACTGTCCTTCTCACGGATGAATAAAGTGCAGTCAATGACACCTCTTCTGAACCCGTTGTTCAGAAGGTGAGTGGAAAGTGTCTCGTACCACGCTCTCGGAGCCTGATGCAATCCATACAACGCTTTGTCTAGCTTGTAGACTTTATCACGATGCAATGGATCTTCAAATCCGGGAGGTTGATTGACATACACTGTTTCACTGATAACCCCGTGAAGGAACGCGCTCTTTACATCCATTTGATAAACCTTGAACTTTTTGAAGGATGCATAAGCCAGAAAGATACGAATGGCTTCTAGTCGAGCGACCGGAGCAAACACCTCATTATAATCCAATCCCTCTATCTGTCTGAATCCTTGAACCACCAGACGAGCCTTGTTTCTCACGATTATCCCGTGATCATCCTTTTTGCAACGAAGAACCCATCTAGTGCCAATGACTTTTGCACCTTTGGGTTTATCAACTAGTTGCCAGACCCCTAACTTCTTGAACTGCAACAGTTCCTCTTGCATGGCGTCTACCCATGATTCTTCTTTGAGGGCTTCAGTGACGGTACGCGGTTCCACTTGAGATATAAAGCAGGAATGAGCACAAAAGCTTACATCTGCAAAATCAAGAATGTCTGCAAGACCACCTGAAGAAATCTGACTTCGAGTCTTTACTCCATCTAAAGGACTCCCTATAATGTTGTCTTGAGGATGAATTCGATTAATTCTTCCAACAGGATGAGCAGGAACCTCAACCTCAGGATCTAAGTTATTCAAATTCAAGTCCTCAAGATCAGGTACAAGATTATCAACAACTGGTTCAGGAGCAGCTGGGGGATTGTCGTCTGTGTCTGAGCTGTCATCATTTATCTGTGTAGAGGGACCAGATGTAGATGTAGGTTGAAAAGTAGCATCGGGGGCATTCTGTACATCATACAGCATCTGAACAGCTACATCTTCATCTGAGTACATGGGGGGCATATTGAATGAGTCAAAAAGACTGGAATAGTCAAACATCCAATCTGGCCCTTTTCCAGGTGGGGGCATTGTATACTTTTGAACATCCACGTGGTACCACTCCTCCACATTATGAGTTGCAATGTTGTAAACTCGTTTATTTGGAGTGCTATACCCAAGAAAGTACCCTTCTTCCACCTTTTCATTAAACTTGCCCTGCTCATGTTTCTTAAGCATAGTGCATGGAGCACCAAATGGTTCTAGATACTTAAGATTTGGCTTTCGGTTATGGAGCAGTTCAAAGCAAGTCTTCCCATGTCTCTTCACAATTAGGACCCGGTTCAATGTGTAACAAGCATTGGCAACAGCTTCATTCCAGAATTGAACCGGTAGAGAAGAATCAGCAAGCATAGTTCTAGCAGCCTCAATCAATGTCCTATTCTTGCGTTCAGCAACGCCATTCATCTGTGGAACATATGGAGCACTAAACTGTTGCACAATGCCTCTTGCATTACAAAAATTCTCCATGTTGTGATTTTTGAACTCAGTTCCATTATCAGTTCGAAACTGACGAATCTTGAGCTTATAGAGCGATTCAAGTTTGGTAACCAAAACTTGAATGCAATCAAACGTTTCTGATTTCTCCTTCAAAAAGAAGACCCAAGAGTATCTGGAGTATTCATCAGTGATAACCAGGCAGTATTGATCTCCAGCTATACTCTTCCGATTTACTGGACCAAACAAATCCATGTGGAGAAGCTCAAGAGGAACATTGATTGAATGATACTTTTTCAGCTTATGAGACTGCTTAGACTGCTTTCCTTTCTTGCATGAAACACAGATATCAGACAGCTTAAAATTTTTCAAGCTAACTCCCTCAACCAAACTGTTGTGTACCAGATGATTCATTTTGCGTAAACTCAAATGGCCCATCCTCTTATGCCAAAGGATTGAATCTTTTTCAGTTGCCTTTGTCATAAAACATGAAGCTGTGGAGGATGTAGTTGAAGCTGTAGCCATATTGAGAACATACAAGTCTTGTTTTCTTGGAGCAGACATTAAAATCCAATCTTCAGGTATCTGCACACCTTGCTTGAGAATATAACACTTTGAGTCATCAAACAGAACCTTGTACTCTTTGTCACAAATCTGAGAGACTGACAGGAGGTTGTTTTCCAACTGTTTGACATATCTGACATTATCGAACGAAACCTGTCCATTTGTCAAGATTCCCTCTCCTGTAATAAAACCACCCTTGTCTCCAGCAAAAGCTACATAGCCACCTCGAACTGCGTTCACATTGGTGAGCAAAGAAATATCACCAGTCATGTGTCTGGAAGCCCCACTATCAACGATCCAATTGCTGTTTACTCCAGCTTTTGGGGCAACCTGCACAATAAAGAGACTATCAGTTTACATTGGGAACCCAAGCCTTTACGGTCTTGGGTTGACCCATTGAGTCTCGGATCCAAACATCGATCCATTTTCCCTTAAGAATAGGTTTGTCTGAAATTTGTGGAACAGACACCTCAGATGATTTAACTTTCCAAATTGCATTTTTATCAAAAGAGGTTTTCAGATAAATGGATGATGATTTTGATTGGTTAATTTTAACCCCATTTGGAACAACCAAAGTTTCCAACTTTCCCTTTCCCTTGTCTGAACTCTTAAATTGAGTTTGTGATGTTGATTTTGGCTGAAAAGACTTAGGCACAGATTTTACCGGTTTTGGTAAAGCAGATTTTAAGTCTTTGAAAGGGACAACCTTAGGTCTGATCAATTTAGGGCAAAACCTCACAATATGTCCTGATTCACCACACTCAAAACAGACTTTATCACCTTTTTTATGAAAATGTTTTAAATCAGAAAATGATTTTTTAGTTGATTTAAAAACATTTGATTTCTGACAATCTGATTCAAAACCCAAACCCGTCCTTCCTTTGTTACCAAACTGAGCTGATTTGGTAGCACAATTAGCTTCAGACCCCTGTGAAGCTTTAACAAAGCATAATTCTTTGTAAATCTTTGATTTGGAGATTGGGTCACCTTTCATGACACTAGAAGGTTGATTCCGAGGAGTGCTCTGCTTTGATGAATACTCTGATTCATCCTCGGAATCAGAAACCCAATCTTCCACAATTCCATCCACCCTTGAATCCTTAGTTTGAGATGAACTCTGATTATCACTCAGACTAATTGGATCAACTACTAACGGAGTAGTAACTTGAAAATCCTTCACATCTTTGTCATTTGGAGTATTGACAAAGGCATTTAGGATTGGTGGAGGACACTTTTGATAATTAACCTTTTCTTTCCCCTGATCAGTACCCCTACTGATCATATGCTCAATGATATACGAGGAGATCTCATAGCTCTTGAGCTTCTGTCCCAAAGTCTCATAATCACATTCAACTAATGCTAATTTCTTCTTAATCTCATTTATGGTATTGAGATAAGAAGTTATAGCATCTTGCTTGTTCAGAACAGCGATCTCGGCCTCATGCAGTTGTCTATTTAAAAGATCAATTTTATTTTGAAAATCCTTTTCATTAGATTTTAAAACTTTGTTTGCTTCAATGCACAGGTCGAGATCAGTCAGCAAATCACTGTTATGCTTCTGATAAGCAAGCACCTTACTCTTAAGGTCAACACAATTGAAACAATCAGATTGAGAAGATGAACAATCAGTGTATACCTGCTCAGAAGAATCTGTAGAAGCAGAAGAGTTTGCCATCAAGGCAAATTGAGTTGAAGAGTCATCAGCTTCTCCATCAGATTCTTGAGTGTCAGAATCCGTCAAATTTTCTGATTCTGAACTTGATGTCTTGTCATCAATCACCAACAAATCTTCCTGACTGCTTTCTTCATCAATATCATCAGAATTCTGAATCTCTGCCACACATGCTTTCTCTTGATCTTCCTTATCAGCATTAAATCTGAAGTCCCAGTTTACACCTTCATCTTGTTGAACCATCAAGGCTTTACTACCAGAAGATGAAGATCCAGCTGTTGTAGGAGAATCAATAGGAACTAATCGCCTTTCAGAATTAGCAGGGGCAGACTTCTGATGCTGAAATGGGTTCTTGTTTCCAGCTTTCTTTGGCTGCTTGCATTGTCTAGCAAAGTGACCCTTTTCACCACAGTTGTAGCATGTAACAGAAGCCATATCAAATCCAAACTTGGACTCCTTGTTTAGATTGATGTCTTTTCCTGTCCTCTTCACAAACTCCTTAGCTCTTCTGACTGCACTAGCCAATGCCCACATGATATCAATTCTTTCCATATCATCAGGATCAATTTGAGAGTAGTCATCATTGGTCAAATATGGATTGCCGATCTGACCAGCAACCAATCCATCATATGAACTAACCAATGTTGACAGAAGACCCATGTGCTCTTTAGCAATCTCAACTGTGACTTTATCAAAGTTCTCTGTCTTTAGACTTGCAGTAGGCTGATGATGCTCTTGTTGTGAGCTCGATGAAGAAGATGGGCTAAAGTGCATCTGAGCTGCAGATGGGGCTTCAGAAGCTTTAGACACAAAGGCAGTTTTTAGAGGAGCATGAGTTGTAGACTTATCAACTGTGGGAGTGGAGTAGTATAGAGAAGGATCTTGAACTTGTGCAACCCTCTTGGCCTTCCATTTGTTCTCTATCTCCTGCTCTTTTAGCTTCTGAATGAAATCATTGATGTCCATATGAGCCATCATCTGATTTTGCTTGAGTACCATCAAGAAGGACTCCCACTTTGGAGGCAAAGCATCAGCTAAACACTGAATCTTCTCTTGAGTTGTAGTTTTGACCTCATGATTGAACAACTCACTCAACAGATGATAAAACCTAGCAATCAGTTCATCAAGGGACTCATTACCCACATACATAAAGCTGTTGAATTCCTTTTTCAAAGCTTTAGACTTAATGCTCTTCAAAGCATCATTACCCTCATATCTTTGCTGCAATGCATCCCACAGAAGCTTAGCCGAAGGAAACTGTCTAAACTGATGGAAGATATCAGTGGCAATGGACTGTGACAAAATAGCATAGGCTTTCTTCTCATAATCATACAGCTTCCTCTGAGGCTCAGTCATCCGTGTGACTAGCATAGGAGTTCCATCTTCATTCAGAGGCCGCAGATAACCTCCTTCAATCATCATCCACAGATTTGTATCCACCCCATTGATGTGGATCTCAAATCTATATTTCCAGTGAGGGTAATCATCTAAATTCAACAACTTAGGAGCTTTGTTTGAGTTCCCTGTCTCATTCTCTGTCAACAAGAGAGTCTGAATGCGATGGTTTTGGTTAGCCATGAGAGCTAAATCCTCCATTTGATCAGAAGTAATAAGATTCAACACTTAGAAAAATTTCAGAAGTGACTGGCGAATGACTTATATTTGGGCGAATGTCGGGGGCCGAATGAGTAGAAACTGGCGAATGACAAGCTGAGTATGACAACAGACGAATGAGTGAGTCGAATGACCTATTCGGCGAATGGCAGATCGAATGAGGTCTTTCGCCGAATGAGTATTGAGAATGAGGCTTATTCGGCGAATGTGAATGGCGAAGGAGCTATTCGCCGAATGAGAACTATTCGGCGAATGAGGGGCTATTCGGCAAATCTTATTCGGCCGTCAGAGTCATTCGGCGATCTGGGGTTTTTGACAACGAAAATCGTGATATCTTGCAATTTTGACCAGATCTAACCACCAAATTTTGCACAGAACTTCAAGACATGATAATAAACCAATTGGGAAGGAACTAGATCAAACAAACCACAAAAACACTTGATATTTCAATGAAATAGTGACTTGGGAAGCAAGAAAAATAGGGTTTTTGGAAGTTACGAAAATCAGGGTTTTGGGAATCTCAGATCTGTTGATTTTGAGTGGAAATCGAGTAGAATCAAGAGCCAAAGCTCTGATACCACTTTGTTGGACCGATTTGGAGCTCGGAAACAATCCGAATCCAATGAAAAACTACTCGACAACCTCTGGGATAGTGCGGAATCCTATTCCAGGGTTTTCCAATCGAAACCAACAGAAACCGTGGTGATCCGAGGCTGTAGAAACGACTTGGAAGCAACGATCGAACACCACGGGTTGAGAATCGAACTTGGATGATCAAGAACCGCTCAAATCTTCAAGGGTTTTGACACTGGAGTGCTAGGAAAGAAGGAGGGCTCTGGAAAGTTAGGTTTGAAATGATTTGAACATCTATATATAGGCTGTAGTCATTCGGCCGAATGAGTGGCCGAAGCAGCTCATTCGGCGAATGACTAAGCTCGAATGAGCAGACATTCGAATGAGTCATTCGGCGAATGACTCATTCTGAACTCGGACATTCGTTATAACCTTCATTCGCCGAATGACTTCATTCTAGAGTCATTCGCCCGAATGAGTACATTTCATACTCAAACAGTTTATAATCAAATCAAACAACTAGATAAACATTAATAGACAATAATCAATAGAAATAAACATTATGAAATAGATATAAAGACAACTTCCATTAATACTTTGAACATTTACATGATAAGAGTTACAAAACTGAACTAGGGACAATAAACATGCATCAACAATAACTGTGGCGAACAGGGCCACTTTGCAAAGAACTGCCCGAAGAAGGCACAACAGGCAGTTCAAGCACCCCGTGGAAGAGTCTTCGCCATCGGAGCACCAGATGCACGCCAAGACCCGAACGTGGTCACTGGTACATTTCTCTTACATGACTTTTATGCATTTGTTCTATTTGACACTGGTGCGGATCAGAGTTTTATCTCTACCGATTTTGCATGCCAATTAGATTCTATAGAGGAACAGTTAGATTCCCCTTACATCATAGAAGTAGCTAACGGGATACATATCACAGTTAGTACAGTATGCAGGAACTGCCCGTTGACACTTAATGGTCATACATTCACCATCGATTTGATACCGATGGATTTGGGTAGTTTTGACATCATTGTTGGAATGGATTGGCTTTCTTCTAACCGAGTGGAAGTCATCTGTTATGAAAAGCTGTTTCGAGTTCCATTGCCGGATGATTGTGTATTGGAAGTTAGAGGGGTTCAAGCAAAACGAAGTGTCAAAATCATTTCTTGCATAAAAGCGCGTAAGTGCTTACAAAAGCAGTGCTTAGCTTTCTTGGCTCATGTGGTGGAAAAAGAGAAGGACAAGAAGAAGATACAAGACGTACAGGTAGTGAAAGAATATCCAGAAGTATTTCCTGAAGACCTACCAAGTTTGCCACCTGTGCGGCCGGTATAGTTCCGAATTGACTTAGTTCCTGGAGCAACTCCTGTTGCCAAATCTCCTTACAGGTTAGCACCTTCAGAGATGCAGGAGTTGTCAAATCAGTTACAAGAGTTACTTGACAAGGGATCCATCAGACCGAGCTACTCACCTTGGGGAGCTCTGGTCTTGTTCGTAAAGAAGAAAGACGGATCGTTTCCTCAATCCATTGCCGAGGATTGATGACTTGTTTGATCAGTTGCAAGGAGCTCAGTATTTCTCGAAGATTGATCTACGGTCCGGATATCATCAGCTCAGAGTTCAAGACGAAGATATACCGAAGACGGCCTTCCGAACCAGATATGGGCACTACGAGTTCATGGTGATGCCTTTCGGATTGACGAATGCACCAGCGGTTTTCATGGATCTCATGAACCGCATGTGCAAGCCGTACTTGGATCAGTTTGTCATTTTCTTTATTGATGACATACTGATTTATTCCAAGAGCAAAGCAGATCATGAACAACATCTCAGGAAGATCTTGGAGCTGTTGAAAGAACAGAAACTTTATGCCAAATTCTCTAAATGTGAATTCTGGCTAAGAGAAGTTCAATTTTTGGGTCACGTAGTCAATAGCGAAGGAATACACGTGGATCCTGCCAAGATCGAGGCGATAAAGAACTTGGACACTCCGAAGACACCAATGGAGATAATGTCTTTTCTGGGACTGGCAGGTTATTATAGAAGGTTTATCTCAAACTTTTCTAAGATAGCTCTGCCTCTCACTAAACTAACTCAGAAAAGTGAACCGTTTGTCTGGGAGCAGAAACAAGAAGATGCTTTCGAGACATTGAAACAGAAATTGTGTGATGCTCCAATTCTATCTCTCCGAGAAGGATGTGATGACTTTGTTGTTTATTGTGATGCCTCCCATCAGGGACTTGGTTGCGTACTGATGCAACGGGACAAAGTTATCGCTTATGCATCAAGACAGTTAAAAGTTCATGAGAAGAACTACACTACTCATGATCTTGAGCTGGGAGCTGTAATCTTCGCATTGAAGATTTGGAGACATTATTTATATGGCACCAAGTGTACCATATTTATTGATCACAAGAGTCTGCAACACATCTTTGATCAAAAGCTCAACATGCGACAGTGTCATTGGGTTGAAGTTTTAAATGATTACGACTGTGTAATCAAGTACCATTCGGAAAAGGCGAACGTTGTAGCTGATGCCTTGAGCCGGAAAGAACGAGTCAAACCCTTGCGCGTCATAGCAATGGGAATGACCGTGCAGACGAGCTTACGAGACAAGATTATTCAAGCCCAACAAGAATCAGTCGATAGAGGAAACTTGAAGAAAGAACTTGACTGTGGAGCAGAGAAACAATTTGACACTAAGCCTGATGGAGTGATCTACTACCGGGAGCGTATATGGATTCCAGCGGTAGACGAATTGAGAAAGCTTATCTTCGATGAAGCACACAAGACTAAATATTCTGTTCATCCAGGCGCTGATAAAATGTTCCAAGACTTGCGTGGAATTTATTGGTGGCCTGGAATGAAGAAAAACATAGCCGGGTACGTCGGTCGATGTCTTACGTGTGCGAAGGTAAAGGCGGAACACCAGAAACCATCTGGTTTACTGGAACAGCCTGAGATTCCACTCTGGAAGTGGGAACAAATAGCTATGGACTTCATTACCAAGCTACCCCGCACTTCCAGTGGTCATGATACGATTTGGGTTATCATCGGTCGTTTGGCAAAATCTCCTCATTTCTTGCCGATGCGTGAGACTTTCACGATGGATACACTGGCGAGATTGTACATCAATGAGATAGTGGTACGCCACGGTGTGCCATTGTCTATTATTTCTGATAGAGACAGCAGATTCACATCAAGGTTCTGGCAATCGTTACAGAAATCTCTAGGGACGCAGTTAAATCTGAGTACAGCTTACCATCCACAAACAGACGGTCAAAGCGAACGTACTATTCAGACCCTGGAGGATATGTTAAGAACCTGTGTGTTGGATTTCGGTGGGAATTGGGATTCTCATTTGCCACTGATTGAATTCTCCTACAACAACAGTTATCACAGTAGCATCGGATGCGCACCATTCGAGGCGTTGTATGGTCGAAAATGTTGATCACCGATCTGTTGGACAGAAGTAGGAGATAACCGTATAACTGGGCCAGAACTTATCCTCAGATTCGACAAAGGTTACAAGCTACAAGGAGCAGACAAAAGAGCTACGCAGACAAACGGCGCAAGCCGTTGGAATTTCAAGTAGGAGACCGTGTCATGTTGAAGGTTTCCCCATGGAAGAGCGTAGTCCTCTTTGGAAAGAAAGGCAAATTAGCAGCACGATATGTGGGACCGTTCGAGATCATCGAGCGTATTGGTCCTGTGGCGTATAGACTAAGATTACCAGATGAACTCAGTGGTGTACACGATGTGTTTCACGTCTCGAACTTAAAGAAATGCCTTGCTGACGAGTCACTTGTCATCCCAATTGAAGAAATTCAAGTGGATGAACAGTTACACTTTATCGAGGAACCTTTGGAGATTATGGATCGCAAGGTTAAGCAACTGAGGCGAAGCCGTATTCCGATTGTAAAGGTTCGATGGAATTCAAAGCGCGGCCCCGAGTTTACCTGGGAACATGAAGATCACATAAAGTCAAAGTATCCCCAACTGTTTACAGAGGAAGACGTACCTGATAACAATTCTTAAATTTCGGGACGAAATTTCTCTAACAAGGGGAGACTGTAACATCAGTGCCGGAAACGTCACCGGAACAGTGATCTCTACAGTAACTTGAACAGTAATCAGGTACGAACTATATGTATTTCATTGTTTGTTAGATCTATAGTTATCGCCGTGTTCGTACGGGTGACGATTCGAACGAATACCCGCGACGACCATACGATTCGATTTAAACAATAAATTAAATATTTTCGTAAATTGAAAATAAACTAAAGATATTTAGTTAATTTATTAGGAATCACAACTTAAAATAATTTAAATTAATCTTGTTTTAAAACCGTAACGTTTCGTTACGAAAATGAAGGAAAACCGACGATTTACGCGAAACCGAGCAAAACCTAACGAACCCGAACATAACTGGGTATTTTCAAGCCATTTAATGAGGCATTAATGGCCTCATACCACCCCCACCTACCAGATTTTTCACCCCCAAATCGTCACTCTCTATCTCTTCTTTCTCTCACTAGAACCTCAAGCTAGATCTCCTACATTTCTTCACGAAATCGACCCATTTTGGTGTCTAAACGACCACCATAACTTGTAGATCACGAAAGTACAACGGATCTAAGGTTTATCCGGCTGATTCAAGGTAAAATCCATGTTTTGATTCGATTTTTTTAGGGTTTTCTAAACCCTAGGTTCGAACCTTTATAGGACCGGTTTTAACCCATTCCAAGCCTTAGGAAATGCACTTAGAGGAGTTAGGAACTGGTTGTACACCAAAGGATAACCCCTAGATCGAAGCTAGAGCTGCTGTGAATGCTGAGTTCGAACTTCCGAATGGCAAAATGTACCAGCTTGCCGAATGGGTACACACTGGCCATCTTCGGCCGAATGGCCACGGTTGCTTCGGCCATCCTTCTTCGCTCGAACCAAGGCCCAGTCTGCCAATGGCTATTCGCTCAGCCTGGGCTCATTCTCCCCAGTCTGGTTCGGCCCTAACCCTCATTCGGCAGCAACTCATTCGGGAGCATGATCCTTCGGTCAAGGACTTTCGGCCAACTTCATTCGGTCAGTCCCATACGGTTGGGCCCTTCGGCTAAAAGTCATTCGATCGGTCAGCCGAAGTCCCTTCGGCCTCTTTCCTTTGCCCTACACTTCTTTCGGCTAGATGACCTTCGGGTGAACCCTCTTTCGGTCATTACACATCTGAGCAGAAAGTAGTCTATTCGACCACCTTTGCATGCATGGTGTGCATGCACGTTGTGTGTGTGTATGGAAAAAGGGTATTAGGGTTTTCATCTCCATACAATTAAATAAGAGTGGCTATGGTTTCATCATAATACATTGAGCCAAGGGACGATCATAGTAATAAGGAAGCTTAAATTGGATATAAATAGCTAATGATATATGCGTTTAGTTTGAGAAAACAGGAGTTGGCATCATCATTCGGGGTCAAACATGGGAATAGTCATAAGTGATCAAAATGTTAACATAAGGTTGGGTGTTGATGTAATGATTAACACCTAATCCTTAGGAAATCTATAAGGACATGTGACTAACCTAGATGGTTTATTTAAACTATCTGGGCTCAGTTAATCAAAGAACCAACAAGAAATCGTTTGAAGATCAAAGTTGAATAATGGGCCTGAGGATTAGCCTAATGGGTTAACCCAAGCCGATCATGCGTAAAATTCTTTTCTTAAATTTTCATCATGCTTTAATAAAAGAAAATAATCCATAAGCTTTATTAAACTAAAAGAAATGGTTTTTAATCTAATGTTTAACTAAAAGTAAATTAAATTGGAAGCGTTTTAAAATAAGGATTTGTAATAATGAATCATGGGAATAGGGCTACTAATGGGTAATGAGTTAAACTAAGTTAGATGAAATCTTAGAAACATGTTAGAAATCTAGGCCACTTAGTTGCACACCGAGACCGAACCCTAGATACGACGACTGTTGTACATACTTATCATATTCGAATTCTTTTAAAACAACTCAGGAACTGAAGAAACATAACCTACAAACAAAGAGCGCGCATTTTGTGATACTTCTAGTGCATAGCAACACAGGTGAGTTCATTGCCCCTTTTCTAAACATTTTTGTTTTCAAACGCGGGGCTGAGAAGCATGCGTAAATTATTTTCGTAAGATTATATTTACTTAAATGCTTTTACTTATCATATGTTTATACGTATAATTGTTATCCTAGATTCTATTTAGGTATACAATATACAGGAATTCAAAGTAAGTTGTTTATTCATTATGAATAGATAACCGTTTCAAATTAAAGAACTATTTTCAAAGAACTAAAGATCTAAAACAAAGAACTATTTTCAAAGGTCTATTTCAAAGAACTAACAAACTATTACAAAGAACTATTTCAAGGGTGTGTTGTCAAAGAACTAACGAACTGTTTCAAAGAACTATTTCAAGGGTGTGTTGTCAAAGAATTAATGATCTATTTCAAAGAACTAAGTACAAAGAACTATTTCAAGGGTCTAACTGGGAAATATCAAAGATAGCATGTGCCATTCTCAGGTTTGAAAGATGTCCTAGCTAGACTGATCGAATATGAGACACATGTTTGATGATATTTACAGTATTCCCTAACTGTTTTGAGGAACATCTGGGAAATGCACAAAGATAACATGTGCCAAAGAACTAAAGAACTATACGAAACTATGGACGGTATAAAGAACTATAAAAGTCTATATATCAAAAGATGTCCTAGCTAGACTGATTGATTATAGGTCACATGTTTGATGAGGTTTACAGATCTCCTTTACTACTATGTACCTGATTGCTAGACTAGTTGACTCGAGTTGACCAAGGCCCAATCATTTGGTCTTAGATTTTAGTAAATGTTTATTTATTTAATTAATTAAGCATTTACTTAACTGTTTCTATAAATGTGGTGGTTGATCATAATTTTGTGATGAACTTAAGGAATCAATAGAGATTTCAAAGTGTATTTACAGGAACAAAGAACTGAAGAACTAATGGGTTAATGGTAGGGGTAAAATGCTTAATTATCATTAACAACAATGTCCTATGTGGGTTAGTATGTGGTGGGATGGCGTCTGGGCGGGTTGTAGGCTCGACCCTTTCGTATGCCCTATTTATAAGCATACCGATCTAGATAATACATGTGATGTTAATGAGATTAAGGTTGTTACTCAAGGGTTTAACAAATGTTTCATGCGTATGTAGAACTATGGTGGAATGGAAATGAATGATAGGTAAAAATGCTTAATTATCATTAACAACAATGTCATATGTGGTTTAGTATGTGATGGGATGGCGTTTGGGCGGGTTGTAGGCTCGACCCTTGCGTATGCCCTATATATAAGCATACCGAACTGGATATTACAGGTGAAGTTAATGAGGTTAGGGTTTTTACCGAAAAAGGGTTTACAAAACTATTTTTCAAATACTAAACTATATGAGCTCACCAACCATGTGTTGACTTGATCTTTTTGCATGACTTCTCAGGTGACGAACATGTCAATTAAGAAGTTATTGCTTTTGGACTAGGAATTCAGATAGAGGACTAGTATTTTTGGACTTGCATACTTTTGGAACATCATTATACTACATATTTTGTATATCTTGCGCAAATACAAGATAGAAAATTTATGATGTTGATGGTAGACTTACATTGTTAAATTATGAAGACTGATGTAATTTAACTTGGTAATTCTATTCTATTTAGCATTTCACATTTATAACATGTGCAATGTAAACAATCTGATCATCACGATTATCACTCACGATATCGCGCCCCGGGAACCTTCCGCCCTACGGGGAACCCGATCCAACCCCGCCGGCTCGGGGTGTGACAGATTGGTATCAGAGCCATGGTTATAGAGAAATATAGGTCACTTATTTAAACGGTTTGACCTAGACTATAACCTAGGTACCCTGCATGTAGAGAACACAAGACTTAAGACTTTATTGCATTGTGTCTTCTGCATTCGATTATTGCACTAACCGATAACTTTATTGGTTTTGATCAGAATGCTGCTGAGAAGATCTCCTTCTATTGTGCCTCCCCCATAGGATTCAGCTCCACACTCGTCAACACCATCACCAGCTGATTCACCACCGCCACCTCCTCCTCCTCCACTCAACCCACCACCAGGCCCGAGCACGACGCAACTACTAGATCCTGCTACTATCGCCCTGGCGACCCTACTGAGCAGTCAGCTGACTAACCAGCTGAAGAAAGTGATACCGGAGATGCTCAACTGTCTCCGGAGTGACAGCACCAATGCTGGAAATTCATCGGGGGAAGCTAGTGGGAATACTGGCGGTACATCGCATTACTCCTACAAGTCATTTGTTGGTTGTAAGCCGCCAAGCTTTAGCGGGAATGAAGGAGCCGTTGGATTAATCCAATGGATTGAAAAGATTGAGACTACTCTAGACCTCTGCAGTTGTCCAGAGCACCACAAGGTTCGCTACTCTGCTGGAACATTCAACAAGCGAGCCTTGACCTGGTGGAACTCCCAGATCAATGCCAGGGGAAGAGATGAAGCTATGGTAATGCCATGGGAAGAGTTCAAGACGTTGCTGAGAACAGAGTTTTGCCAAAAGAACGAACTGCAGAGATTAGAGGTAGAACTGTCCAACCATGCGATGAAAGGGTCAGACCACATGGGATATACCACTCGTTACCACGAGTTGGTTGCTTTGGTGCCGGACATGGTACCGACTCTGAAGAAACGAATTGACAGGTATGTATGCGGGCTACCTGCTTGCATACAAGTATTAGTGCTTGCTGCAAATCTTGTCACAGTGGAGTTTGCTGCTAGTTTATCAGGGAAACTTACTTACCTGATGGTAGCCTCTGGAGTTCTGAAGAAAGAGGCTGACACTGGCAAAAACAAAGAAGAGTCGTCAAAGAAACCCACCATCATCCGAAGAAGAAACAGAAGGTCATCAAGAACTACACGGTGGCCACCCCTCTCCAACAAGTAGCAGCTGCACCACAAAACCCCAACAGAAGACCCTACACTGGTACATACCCTCTGTGTACCAAGTGTCAATATCATCACGCTGCTAGCACTCCCTGCAAGCAATGCACGGGATGTAGACGAAAGGGCCATTGGATCCAACACTGCCGGATAACACCTAAGCAAGCAGTCAACAATGCTGCTTTAGCTCTCCCTCCACCAGCCAATCAGAACAACGGTGGATGCTATAACTGTGGCGAACAGGGCCACTTTGCAAAGAACTGCCCAAAGAAGGCACAACACGCAGTTCAAGCACCCCGTGGAAGAGCCTTCGCCATTGGAGCACCAGCTGCACGCCAAGACCCGAACGTGTTCACAGGTACATTTCTCTTACATGACTTTTATGCATCTGTTCTATTTGACATTGGTGCGGATCAGAGTTTTATCTCTACCGATTTTGCATGCCAATTAGATTCTATAGAGGAACAGTTAGATTCCCCTTACATCATAGAAGTAGCTAACGGGAAACAGATCATAGTTAGTACAGTATACAGGAATTGCCCGTTGACACTTAATGGTAATACATTCACCATCGATTTGATACCGATGGAGTTGGGTAGTTTTTACATCATTGTTGGAATGGATTGGCTTTCTTCTAACCGAGTGGAAGTCATCTGTTCTGAAAAGCTGCTTCGAGTTCCATTGCCGGATGATCGTGTATTGGAAGTTAGAGGGGTTCAAGCAAAACGAAGTGTCAAAATCATTTCTTGCATAAAAGCGTGTAAGTGCTTACAGAAGCAGTGCGTAGCTTTCCTGGCTCATGTGATGGAAAAAGAGAAGGACAAGAAGAAGATACAAGACGTACCGGTAGTGAAAGAATATACAGAAGTATTTCCTGAAGACCTACCAGGTTTGCCACCTGTGCGACCGGTAGATTTCCGAATTGACTTAGTTCCTGGAGCAACTCCTGTTGCCAAATCTCCTTACAGGTTACCACCTTCAGAGATGCAGGAGTTGTCAAATCAGTTACAAGAGTTACTTGACAAGGGATTCATCAGACCGAGCTACTCACCTTGGGGAGCTTCGGTCTTGTTCGTAAAGAAGAAAGACGGATCGTTTCGAATGTGCATCGACTATCGAGAGCTGAACAAGTTGACTATCAAGAATCGGTATCCATTGCCGAGGATTGATGACTTGTTTGATCAGTTGCAAGGAGCTCAGTATTTCTCGAAGATCGATCTACGGTCCGGATATCATCAGCTCAGAGTTCAAGACGAAGATATACTGAAGACAGCCTTCCGAACCAGATATGGGCACTACGAGTTCATGGTGATGCCTTTCGGATTGACGAATGCACCAGCGGTTTTCATGGATCACATGAACCACGTGTGCAAGCCGTACTTGGATCAGTTTGTCATTGTTTTTATTGATGACATACTGATTTATTCCAACAGCAAAGCAGATCATGAACAACATCTCAGGAAGATCATGGAGCTGTTGAAAGAACAGAACTTTATGCCAAATTCTCTAAATGTGAATTCTGGCTAAGAGAAGTTCAATTTTTGGGTCACGTAGTCAATAGCGAAGGAATACACGTGGATCCTGCCAAGATCGAGGCGATAAAGAACTGGGACACTCCGAAGACACCAATGGAGATACTGTCTTTTCTGGGACTGGCATGTTATTATAGAAGGTTTATCTCAAACTTTTCTAAGATAGCTCTGCCTCTCACTAAACTAACTCAGAAAAGTGAACCGTTTGTCTGGGAGCAGAAACAAGAAGATGCTTTCGAGACATTGAAACAGAAATTGTGTGATGCTCAAATTCTATCTCTCCCAGAAGGATGTGATGACTTTGTTGTTTATTGTGATGCCTCCCATCAGGGACTTGGTTGCGTACTGATGCAACGGGAAAAAGTTATCGCTTATGCATCAAGACAGTAAAAAGTTCATGAGAAGAACTACACTACTCATGATCTTGAGCTGGGAGCTGTAATCTTCGCATTGAAGATTTGGAGACATTATTTATATGGCACCAAGTGTACCATATTTACTGATCACAAGAGTCTGCAACACAACTTTGAGCAAAAGCTCAACATGCGACAGCGTCGTTGGGTTGAACTTTTAAATGATTACGACTGTGTAATCAAGTACCATTCGGGAAAGGCGAAAGTTATAGCTGACGCCTTGAGCCGGAAAGAACGAGTCAAACCCTTGCTCGTCAGAGCAATGGGAATGACCGTGCTGACGAGCTGACGAGACAAGATTATTCAAGCCCAACAAGAATCAGTCGATAGAGGAAACTTGAAGAAAGAACTTGACTGTGGAGAAGAGAAACAATTTGACACTAAGCCTGATGGAGTGATCTACTACCGGGAGCGTATATGGATTCCAGCGGTAGATGAATTGAGAAAGCTTATCTTCGATTAAGCACACAAGACTAAATATTCTGTTCATCAAGGTGCTGATAAAATGTACTAAGACTTGCGTGGATTTTATTGGTGGCCTGGAATGAAGAAAGACATAGCCGAGTACGTCGGTCGATGTCTTATGTGTGCGAAGGTAAAGGCGGAACACCAGAAACCATCTGGTTTACTGGAACAGCCTGAGATTCCACTCTGGAAGTGGGAACAAATAGCTATGGACTTCATTACCAAGCTACCCCGCACTCCCAGTGGTCATGATACGATTTGGGTAATCATCGATTGTTTGACAAAATCTGCTCATTTCTTGCCGATGCGTGAGATTTTCACGATGGATAAACTGGCGAGATTGTACATCAATGAGATAGTGGTACGCCACGGTGTGCCATTGTCTATTATTTCTGATAGAGACAACAGATTCACATCAAGGTTCTGGTAATCATTACAGAAATCTCTAGGGACGCAGTTAAATCTGAGTACAGCTTACCATCCACAAACGGACGGTCAAAGTGAACGTACTATTCAGACCCTGGAGGATATGTTAAGAACCTGTGTGTTGGATTTCGGTGGGAATTGGGACTCTCATTTGCCACTGATTGAATTCTCCTACAACAACAGTTATCACAGTAGCATCGGATGCGCACCATTCGAGGCGGTGTATGGTCGAAAATGTCGATCAGCGATCTGTTGGACAGAAGTAGGAGATAACCGTATAACTGGGCCAGAACTTATCCAGGAGACTACCGACAAGATTGCTCAGATTCGACATAGGTTACAAGCTACAAGGAGCAGACAAAAGAGCTACGCAGACAAACGACGCAAGCCGTTGGAATTTCAAGTAGGAGACCGTGTCATGTTGAAGGTTTCCCCATGGAAGGGCGTAGTCCGCTTTGGAAAGAAAGGCAAATTAGCACCACGATATGTGGGACCGTTCGAGATTATCGAGCGTATTGGTCCTGTGGCGTATAGACTAAGATTACCAGATGAACTCAGTGGTGTACACGATGTGTTTCACGTTTCGAACTTAAAGAAATGCCTTGCTGACGAGTCACTTGTCATCCCAATTGAAGAAATTCAAGTGGATGAACAGTTACACTTTATCGAGGAACCTTTGCAGATTATGGATCGCAAGGTTAAGCAACTGAGGCGAAGCCGTATTCCGATTGTAAAGGTTCGATGGAATTCAAAGCGCGGCCCCAAGTTTACCTGGGAATGTGAAGATCACATAAAGTCGAAGTATCCCCAACTGTTTACAGAGGAAGACGTACCTGATAACAATTCTTAAATTTCGGGACGAAATTTCTCTAACAAGGGGAGACTGTAACATCAGTGCCGGAAACGTCACCGGAACAGTGATCTTTGCAGTAACTTGAACAGTAATCAGTTACAAACTATATGTATTTCGTTGTTTGTTAGATTTATAACAAAGTATCATTATTATTTTGTGTTATCAAAGATCAAAACCAGAATCAATTCAGAAAACAAGTTCAGAACTATGGTTCATCAGTTAGATAATTATCTGGCAATACAGAACCATCATGTGATTGTCTGTAAGGATTTTATTATGCTTAAACGTATGTGAGGCTTTACAGAACAAAAACACGCGGATGTTGTTACGTGAATGCTAAATTGACGGATTTTTCGTATAGGTGACGATCTGTACGAATTAATCTGAAAGTTTAACGTTCTGAATGATATCCGATAATTAGAAAACCATATTGAAAAGTATAGTTATCGCCGTGTTCGTACGGGTGACGATTCAAACGAATACGCGCGACGACCGTACGATTCGATTTAAACAATAAATTAAATATTCTCCCCAGTCTGGTTCGGCCCTAACCCTCATTCGGCAGCAACTCATTCGGGAGCATGATCCTTCAGTCAAGGACTTTCGGCCAACTTCATTCGGTCAGTCCCATACGGTTGGGCCCTTCGGCTAAAAGCCATTCGATCGGTCAGCCTAAGTCCCTTCGGCCTCATTCCTTCACCCTACACTTCTTTCGGCTAGATGACCTTCGGGTGAACCCTCTTTCGGTCATTACACATCTGAGCAGAAAGTAGTCTATTCGACCACCTTTGCATGCATGGTGTGCATGCACTTTGTGTGTGTGTATGGAAAAAGGGTATTAGGGTTTCCATCTCCATACAATTAAATAAGAGTGGCTATGGTTTCATCGTAATACATTGAGCCAAGGGACGATCATAGTAATAAGGAAGCTTAAATTGGATATAAATAGCTAATGATATATGCGTTCAGTTTGAGAAAACAGGAGTTGACATCATCATTCGGGGTCAAACATGGGAATAGTCATAAGTTATCAAAATGTTAACATAAGGTTGGGTGTTGATGTAATGATTAACACCTAATCCTTAGGAAATCTATAAGGACATGTGACTAACCTAGATGGTTTATTTAAACTATTTGGGCTCAGTTAATCAAAGAACCAACAAGAAATCGTTTGAAGATCAAAGTTGAATAATGGGCCTGAGGATTGGCCTAATGGGCTTAACCCAAGCCCATCATGCGTAAAATTCTTTTCGTAAATTTTCATCATGCTTTAATAAAAGAAAATAATCTATAAGCTTTATTAAACTAAAAGAAATGGTTTTTAGTCTACTGTTTAACTAAAAGTAAATTAAATTGGAAGCGTTTTAAAATAAGGATTTGTAATAATGAATCATGGGAATAGGGCTACTAATGGGTAATGAGTTAGACTAAGTTAGATGAAATCTTAGAAACATGTTAGAAATCTAGGCCACTTAGTTGCACACCGAGACCGAACCCTAGATACGACGACTGTTGTACATACTTATCATATTCGAATTCTTTTAAAACAACTCAGGAACTGAAGAAACATAACCTTCAAACAAAGAGCGCGCATTTTGTGATACTTCTAGTGCACAGCAACACAGGTGAGTTCATTGCCCCTTTTCTAAACATTTTTGTTTTCAAACGCGGGGCTGAGAAGCATGCGTAAATTATTTTCGTAAGATTATATTTACTTAAATACTTTTACTTATCATATGTTTAAACATATAATTGTTATCCTAGATTCTATTTAGGTATACAATATACAGGAATTCAAAGTAAGTTGTTTATTCATTATGAGTAGATAACCGTTTCAAATTAAAGAACTATTTTCAAAGAACTAAAGATCTAAAACAAAGAACTATTTTCAAAGGTCTATTTCAAAGAACTAACGAACTATTACAAAGAACTATTTCAAGGGTGTGTTGTCAAAGAACTAATGAACTATTTCAAAGAACTATTTCAAGGGTGTGTTGTCAAAGAACTAACGATCTATTTCAAAGAACTAAGTACAAAGAACTATTTCAAGGGTCTAACTGGGAAATATCAAAGATAGCATGTGCCATTCTCAGGTTTGGGATGCTATCTTTGATATTTCCCAGTTAGACCCTTGAAATAGTTCTTTGTACTTGAAAGTTTAACGTGCTAAATTGGTGGGATGGCGTCTGGGCGGGTTGTAGGCTCGACCCTTTCGTATGCCCTATTTATAAGCATACCGATCTGCATGATACATGTGATGTTAATGAGATTAAGGTTGTTACTCAAGGGTTTCACAAATGTTTCATGCGTATGTAGAACTATGGTGGAATGGAAATGAATGATAGGTAAAAATGCTTAATTATCATTAACAACAATGTCATATGTGGTTTAGTATGTGGTAGGATGGCGTTTGGGTGGGTTGTAGGCTCGACCCTTGCGTATGCCCTATATATAAGCATACCGAACTGGATATTACAGGTGAAGTTAATGAGGTTAGGGTTTTTACCGAAAAAGGGTTTACAAAACTATTTTTCAAATACTAAACTATATGAGCTCACCAACCATGTGTTGACTTGATCTTTTTGCATGACTTCTCAGGTGACGAACATGTCAATTAAGAAGTTATTGCTTTTGGACTAGGACTTCAGATAGAGGACTAGTATTTTTGGACCTGCATACTTTTGGAACATCATTATACTACATATTTTGTATATCTTGCGCAAATACAAGATAGAAAATTTATGATGTTGATGGTAGACTTACATTGTTAAATTATGAAGACTGATGTAATTTAACTTTGTAATTCTATTCTATTGAGCATTTCTCATTTATATCATGTGCAATTTAAACAATCTGATCATCACGATTATCACTCACGATATCGCGCCCCGGGAACCTTCCGCCTAATGGGAACCCGATCCAACCCCGCCGGCTCGGGGTGTGACAATGATCAAATATCGCACTAACACGTACACTTTGAACTCATAGGTTGTATCCTAACTACTTCTAACATTTAACAATTTTTGGGACGAAAATTCCTTCAACAAGGGGATGATGTGACAATCCGACATTTCCGGATTAACCCTGTTAACCAAAACTAACGAGAATCACATGAAATTGAACAATATCAAATTAGAAGGACTTAAATTGGACAAAATAGGTTCCAAAACACTTAAATTA
The DNA here is from genome assembly GCA_009363875.1 of Mikania micrantha. Lineage (NCBI taxonomy): Eukaryota > Viridiplantae > Streptophyta > Magnoliopsida > Asterales > Asteraceae > Mikania > Mikania micrantha. The sequence goes on along the minus strand of CM018690.1, from coordinate 873,749 downwards.
CAAGGATTAAACTTGTAAAGGATTGAAATTATCAGTTTTGACTTTTACAAGTCAAAATTCGGCCAAATGGTTAATTGGAATTCGAATTCTACATTAATAATCAGTTATAACCGAATTAAACCTTCAATCAACACACAATGATGATGATTAACGACCACTATCAGTTCCTAAGCCATTAATTGTTGAATTAAACCCCTTTAGCAACTCATTAAGTCGAAACCATCACTAATGCATATCAATACCACATATTTCGACCGAGATTGACACAAATGAACACCCATAATCACAAATCGACACTGTTAGAGACTGTTTCATCCATCAATTTGATTCCAGAAGGCACGGGAAGAAGAATTCGATCAAGGGGCAGCCGAAACTCAAGTTAAAAGTCGAACTACTTCAATTCAAGATCAAATCAGGTAAAAACTCACCTCTAAACAATCTAAACAAGCCGATTAAACAAAGCCCCATCTTAATTTGAAGTTATAATCTCGAATTATACAAGTTCAAACAATTAGGGTTCATACTAAAATCAATTTGGGGTTTTCTATTCAAATGGATTTAAAAATCAAATTAAACCATATCAGAAGCTTCGAAATGCCTTAATGAACAAAAACCCTATGCTAATTACATACAAAAACAACGAATTCTATGATGTTGAGTTCTAGGGTTCATCACTTAAAACGTTTTGGGGGTTTTTATTCAAATGAGTTTAAAAACCAAATTAATTCATACCCTCAGTTTCGCAAGGCCTTGATTATTAAAAACCCTATGTTAATTTTGTTAAACAACACTGAATTATATATAAACTTGTATAGTGATTTTGAAACAAAAATGGTTTGGGGGTTTTGATCTAAATGAAAGAGAAATTCAAATTAAACCTTGCAGAAAGTTTCTAAATCTTTGGTTTAATGAAAGCCCTATGGAATTTCAGTTTGATTTAAACAGATTTAACTGAATTGAATCGGGGCTTTAGAACTAGGGTTCGAACTTGGTTATATCAATTGAAACTATGTATTGTTGGTTATTTGTCAAATTAAAGTCACCTTTGAACTCGCTTAGGATGATGGAACAATAACCCTATGATTGCAAGATCGATTGGGTTCGAATCGGGGTTCAATTGAACCCATTTGGTTCGGTTAAGGTGAACAAAGGGAACCTGGTATCTCAATGGTTAAAAGAATTAACTTTTGTGTTCTGTTGCGAAACCCTAGCGGGCTGAGTTGGTAGAAGGCTTGTGTTCTGGGTGAGAGGTCACAGGTTCGAACCTGCCCTCTGCCGGTTTTTGGATTTTAAAACCATTTTTGGTATTTTTGTCATAAAACATTCGTTTTAAATCCGTTTTAACCCATTCGAATTTTGTTGGAACCGAAATTGAGTCCCAAAAAAAATGAAACAATAAAATTCATATTTTGACCCAAAAGCCTAATCGCGTATAACTACGTGTATTAAAATGAAATCGTATACGTTTATACGAATTAAACAAACGAATTCAAAACCATGCATACATTTGTATGTATGTTCCAAACAAAATAACATACGTGTGTTGACATGTATGCGACCACAAACACGATTTTACATTACGAATAACGCGATGTTATTGTAATGACACAGATTCTCCGTAGAAGTTTGTCTACGTGATTTCGCGAACACTTGATCATTCGATTCGCATTCTCAGGTGCGTACACGGCCTCTTTTTACTTTTACTGTTTTTGGGGAGAAAACATGCGCAAACAAAAGCTTTTAGATACATATCACTTGCATGAGTTAACTATTTACTATAAGTGCGAAATAGCATTAAAAGTCCTTACATATCGAACCATTTAGTTTGCCGTAGTGCAAAGCGTGGTAGTTGAAGATAGATCAATTGGGTTTGACAAACCTCACTTGGTAGATCGTTGGTTTACGCAGGTGTTTAACTAGCCAATTCAAACATTACTAATGTTTGTGCTAGACAATAGTGGAAAGGCAAACATTCCTTCAAACAGTCAGCTTCGGTGTCGACCGCTTATGTAAATAGTACAATGACTAACTATCATGACTATGCAATGTGTGATTATATTATCTGCAAACATTACATTTCAAACAGTTGTTCAAACATTTGTGATTATTCATTCAAACCTGTGTATGCACCAACCTTTGTGTTGACTATACTTGCATGTTTTCTCAGGACACTAAGGTACAAGCTTGAGCAAGCAGGGACTAGGATGTTGAGTCTCATGCATCAATTATACTACAATTGTTTTGAATTTGGTTATTTAAGACACTGAACATTGTAATTTACATTTTTGCAAACGTTGTGTTTTTTTGATTTTACACACACTTCCGCAACGTTAAAACTTTGAAATTACAATTGAGACCAAATTTATGTTTGAAAAGCATATAGAGGTCTTTCATTATGTCTAATGTCTAAGATACTGGTTTGTCACGCCCTAAACGGTATGATTCCGTTAGTTGGAAATTGGGGGTGTGACAACATATCTGCATGGATATCCAATTCTCCATTGATTTTCAAGGAATCCTAAACCCACGGCTATAGAATGAAAACCATTTGACCAAATCACTCCATCTTGGTGCCAAATCGAAGCTCTTGACATCCTCTACACGAAAGTACAACAGATCGGAAGTGAAACCAACTGAATCGAGGTAAATCTGAGCTCAAAGATGGCGATTTTAGGGTTTTCTAAACCCTTGGTCGAACCCTCTTCAAAACCGGTTTAAACTACCTTAACCACCACAAGCCTCAGACGAAAAACACACTAGAATAGCATGGGAACATATGCTACGTCATGGGTTGGCCATTTCACTCGAAGAAGAGGGGGGGTTGTCCATGTTCTGGCCGAACAACCGAATGAGCAACCCAGCGCGGCCGAAAGGCCAAGGGCCGAGTGGGTGGTCCGAAGGGGCTAGGGTGGCCGAAGGACATTACCTCGACTGAATGAAATGGGGAACGACCGAAGGAACCTATAACCGAATGGAAACCTCCATTCGGATGCCCCTTTCCATTTGGCCAAAACACCTTCATTCGCATGGGATATTTTCTTTCGCATGCAGCCCTATTCGCCTGGCCACTTTTCATTCGCCTTGTTAGCTACCTTCGCACAGCATCCCATTCGCACGACTATTTGGGCCAGCCCAACACCTCCTTTCGCGTGGGGTCTCTATTCGGCCATGCAAGGATCATTCTTATTCGGTCGAAGCAACTCCATCAGGCTTAATGTCTTAACACTTTCATGATATTTGGCCCATATAAACTAGCTTGAAAGGAAACACATGAGACCAAACTTATGAGTACAACATGCATGGATATGGGGGTTAATCAAGCCTTACTAAAAAGGTGGTGGGGAGTGTTGGTTAAATAAAACATACAAGAGCTAAATCCTTAAGTTACTACAAAGCTTATGACATGGTTATTTATTAACTAAGTAACAACTAAATTCTCTTTTATAATGGGTTAAAGAGTTAAGTTGCAATTGGTTACTCACATTAACACAATACAAAGAAGGATAATTCTTACATGTGAACCACAATTGTAGTTAAAACAACTTAAATTTCTAAGTGTTATACTTAGAAACTAATTTGGATTCAAACTTTCACAACATATGATGGGTTATGTCAAATTAAACACGAAACATAAAGATACGATATGCTAAGTTAACCTAGTTGGTTAAGTGATAGCATACACCACCACAAGTGAACGAGGATCAAAGAACAACAAAGACCTTTAAGTGTTAGCCAACTTTAGGGCTAACACACACACATAACTGTAAAGTATACTTATAAGTTACAAACATCGTGGAATCAATACAAGATTGTGAAAACCACATCAAGAACAACAACGAGAGCGTGCATTTCTTGTTTATACTTAGTCAACCACTTCAATTACAAGGTGAGTTCATACGCCCCTTTTCTAATCATTAACTGATTTAAAATCTCGGGGCTGAGAAACATGCTAATTCTTTTAATTACTTAAGAGTTTTAGTACAATTTATTGATTACACTATTATTTAGATAATATTGTTTATCTTTATTATCGCTTATCATTGTATGTATGCTTGTGTGATCATATCATAACAGAGACATCTAGGATGATGCATGATAATATAGTTTCATGAATCATCAACACAATAGAATAATATAATTTATAAGATTATATCTTATAACACCTTATTATTCTTACATGGATGAACAATGAGATAATCAAGTAGACAACACACTGACAATGATAACAACTAATAAGAATGATATGATGATAACATAATTTCACAATATCATTCACCGCCGGAGTTAGTTAAGTGTAATAAGACAAGTTCTTATAGCACTATGCTTACAACTTGGTGAAGACTATGGGATAACACGAGACAAATACTAATGATAACAAGAATGATGATAAGACTATGGGATAACATGAGACAAATACTAATGAGAACAAGAATGATGATCATGTCCACATGACTTCATGACATCATTCACCACTTGAGCTAACTAAGTGTAGTAAGACTAGCTCTTACAACACTGTAGTTACAACTAGGTGAAGGCTATGGGATAACAAGAATGATAATCATGATAACGCAAATTCATGATAACAAAATTATTCACATATTTACTAACATCCTGTAATAAGACAAGTTCTTATAACACCTTGTTAAAGACTATGGGAACACACAACAATTGATTACTATTAAACTGTGTGTATTATATCACAACAATCATGTGTTCATGTATTCAAGTTCAATCGTAAGTCCCTTCAATAGAATCGTTTACCAGTTAATTTAGTGCGACTAAACCGACGATAACGTAGTGTGCCATAGGTTTGACAAACCGCCGGCCAGTGAGGTCGGTACGTTGATCGTAATTATCATTGGCCGGTAACGTATGACCGGTAACAGGGCGACATCAGTCAGGTTTGGTAAACGACACATGGTGATATTAATCTACAGTAACTAATTGTAATTAATCCTTCGATTCTATTGACTAGTAGACTGAGGAATTGATTTTCTCTCATGTCACTTTACAAGTAATAGTTTCGTTGAAGGCTATGAGAACACAAATGTGATAGAGGTGAATCGGATGCATTGTGATCTGATTACGTGAGGATTACAATGGATTCCTTTTAGGCTCTATGCATTCCAAGATGAGATCAATATCAATTGGTTGACTATCACTTCTATTATTAGTAGTGAAATACAGTTAACCCCACAAGCGAGAGAATAATAACAAGGATAAGATTTGATAAATCTATTTTCCTTAAAGCACTGAGGGTTCATCAACACTTCGGTTTTGGTGACTCTAATCCCTCACATTCTATTATTCTACATACAACACATTGGGTGATGATTACAATCTTATGGGTGAATATCAAACAGGTTGAACACATGAGAGATGCAAATGGGTATCCATAGTTGTATAGCAAGTGTTGTTAAGCTCTGTTAAGTTATGTCGTGGGATGTCGGCTGGGGCTTGTTCCCCTACGTATGCCATATATATAAGCATAACTGATAGGGTGAAATACTACTTGTAAATATAACTATCGAGAGGCCATTGTGTGAGACGAATGAATCAAACATTAACAAGACTTGTGTATGACACTGTGACTGTGAATGTGAATAAATCAATGGTTTTCAATTACTAAACTTATGAACTCACCAACCTAGTGTTGACTTTGTTTAAATGCATATTTTCTCAGGAGAGGAACATGTTTAGTCACCAGCATACAGGATTTAAGCTAGTGGGCTTTTAGAAGACCTAGCTTCATTTTGGGTTGAGCATATTTTGAATGACAAAACTATGAATCATCTTTTGTAAATCTTGTGCAGATACAAGATAGAAACTCATTGATTCTTTTTGGTAGAATTACTTGGTTAAATTATAAACATAACAATGTAATTTAACTTTGTAATTTTGTATCAATGTCATGTTAGCAGTTCTCATTTATATATCATGTTCTATGTAAACAATCTAATCACTTTGATTATCAAACGATATCGCGCCCCGAAAACCTTCCACCCGACGGGAAAGTCGATCCAGCCCGCCGGCTCGGCGTGTGACATTGATCTTCGATCGGGTTATCATCAACTACATGTATTTGAAGATGATGTACCTAAGACTGCTTTTCGTACAAGATATGGGCATTATGAGTTCATGGTTATGCCTTTTGGTTTAACTAATGCACCTGTGGTTTTTATGGACTTGATGAATCGTGTTTGCAAGCCTTATCTTGACAAGTTCGTGATTGTGTTCATTGATGATATTTTGATTTACTCTAAGTCAAAATCTGAACACGAGAATCATCTTTGTTTAATTCTTAAACTCCTAAAGAAAGAGCAACTTTATGCTAAATACTCCAAGTGTGAATTTTGGCTTAAAGAGGTTCAATTTTTGGGTCATATAGTAAACGAAGAAGGGATTCATGTTGATCCTGTAAAGATTGAAATGGTGAAGAATTGGAAAACTCCAACGACACCTACCGAGATTCGCTCATTTCTTGGTCTTGCAGGTCAATTTCTATTCTTCAGAAATTTCCTTAGGATTCTTTCCCATTTCATATTCTAAATCAAATTTCTTAAACTGACAGGTTATTACCGTCGGCTTATCTCTAATTTCTCCAAAATTGCATTACCACTTACAGCTTTGACACACAAAGGTAAACCTTACAAGTGGGAAGCTGCTCAGGAAAATGGGTTTCAAACTCTAAAACAAAAGTTGTGCGATGCTCCTATTCTTACGCTGCCCGATGGAATCGGGGTTTTCTGGTTTATTATGATACATCAAACTATTGTCTTGGATGTGTTCTTATGCAACTTTGCAAGGTGATTGCATACGCTCCATGTCGCACCCCGACCTTCCCGGCCTGAACGAGGGCGCGAACACAACTGATCTGGCAGGATCGTAGTCTCCGGTCACACAGTTGCGAGACCTACATGCAATATTCATTGATAGCTAGTCAATATGAGTTATACCATATGCGGGTTCACAACCGAAGCTAACATGCTGCCTCCCACCATATCCATCCAAGATATGTCAATGTTGTTTGGTCAATTTTGCACGATTCTTCAATATTTATTTGATTCTTTAATTCAAAATATTTTTTTGAATTGGATGGGCTAAAATTTAAAAAATTATCATCCTCCTCTTGCTTTCCCTTGATATTTTGATTTTCACTAAAATTTGGATTTATATGTCACACCCCCAATTTTCAACTATCGGAATCATACCTTTTGGGACGTGACAAACCAGGATCTCAGATCATTAGACATAACGAAGACCTCTATATGATTTTCAAAACATACATTGGTCTAAAACTGTAACATCAAAGTTCTGCATTGCGGAAGCGTTTTTAAAACATAAGCAATCATAACAGTTTGAAAACTGAAAATTACAAAACAAAGTTTCAAATCCAAATAACAGAAATGAATAATATGCATGCGACTCGATCTCCTAGTCCATGCCTGCTTTCTTGTATACCTTAGCATCCTGAGAAAACATGTAAATCAAGTCAACACAAAGGTTGGTGCATTACACAGGTTTAAGCATTCACAATGTTTGAAACAACAGTTTGAACAAAATGTTTGCAGATAACATAATCACACATGCATAGTCATGATAGCTAGTCATTTATACTATTTACATAAGTGGTCGACACCGAAGCTGAATGTTGCATGCTATCGCATGTTTTGCCTTGCCACTATTGTCTAGCATAAACAATAGTAATGTGTGTTTGGTCAGTTAAACACTTGCGTAGATCCCATCTACCAAGTGAGGTTTGTCAAACCTAATAGATCTATTTCCAACTACCACGCTATGCACTACGGCAAACTAAACGGTTCGAAATGTAAGGACTTATAATGCTATTTTTGCACTTAATGTAAACAGCTAACTCATGCAAGTGATATGTATCTAAAAGTGTTTGTTGCACATGTTTTCTCCCCCAAAACAGTTAAAATAAGAAAGGGGCCGTGTACGCACCTTTGATAGTGAGCAGAATGATCAAACACTCGTGAACTCGCGTAGAAAATCCTCTACGAAGAATCTGTGTTTAAACAATAACGTAGTGTTATTCGGGATGTCGTTTTATGCTTGAAATCACATACGTGTCAACACACGTATGTTAGAGTGTTAGAAATGTGCATACGTATGTACGCGTGCCTTTGAAATCGTTTAAATAAAACCATATATGATTTTATTTAAATAAACTTAATTATACGCGATTTCGTTTTTGATCAAAAATGTGAATTTTATTATTTCAAAGTGTTCATATTCCCGTTACGGTTCCAACGCAACTCGAACGGTTTAAATTGGAATTCAAACAAAGAAGTTATGGCTTAAAAATCAAATTGAGTTTTAAACCCAAAAAAAAAATGTTGAGGACCGGGCTCGAACCCAAGACCTACAACCCAACACACCCATACCCAACCATCTCAACTGCTTCACATTTCATTAACCAAGTCCTGCTTCAATTGCTTTAACTAACACCGATCGGGTTCCCCTATGTCTTGCTATAGCCGAAGCAATCAATGCCCAATTGACCCACGATTCATCAGTATTCGATTCTTAAACCTTAGGGGTTTTGTTCTAATCATTCAAACGACTATATGGTTGATTCTAATTTGAACTATCATTCACTATAACCCATTCAATCGGTTGTGAACATATTCGAACCCAAGTTTATCAACTCCGATTTCGAATCAATCGAATTGGTGATCAATATATTCTGAATTCATAGGTTTCAGTGTGAATGATATTGCGAACATGTCTGGTTGGTTTGATTCGAAAACTAAGTCCATTTATATCAAATTCCCCAAAACAACTTTAATGATAAACCCTAGAACCCTAATTCCATCAATCTGTTGTTGGAACACAAAATTGATAAGTGGTGTTGCTTAGTCGGCATCCTCTGGAACTATATATATATTTTAATTTGAATATAAAACTCACTTATGATGAAAACCCCAAATGGTTCTTGATATGAACCCTAGCTATTCGAAACCATTCAATTTGTTGTTGTTTTCAGAAATTGACACACGCTTTTCGTTAACCGGTATCTTATGAAACTCGTAGCATGATTTAATTTGATTAAATTACGCGTTTTAATCTAATCCCCCAAAACAACTCCAACGATGTACCCTAGTAATCGGGCTCTATCAATTCGTTGTTAGAACCCGAAATTAACATAGGTTTATGCTTAATCGGCTACTTTAGAGTGTGTAGAAGTGATTTCTTACCTCGTTTGATGTCGAATTTATGAGATTCGATTGTAAGCCCTAGTTTCGGTACCCCTTGATCTTAATCCTTCTTCCCGAGCTTCTGGAATCGATTGGTTGCTTGGAAGTGACTCTAAAAGTACCGATTGGAGTGTTAGAGAGTTCAATTGTGAGTGTTTTGATCGATTAACGTGGAATTGATAGCTAATGGGACGGTTTCAACATTGTAAGGTTTTAATCACATTAATTCGACCATTATGGTGAAATTAACCGATAGTAATTGTTGTCAATCATTAAAGTGATGATTCTAACAGGGTTACCTTGAGTTTAATTTGATTATAATTGCCTATTAACATGAATTTCGAATTGAATTGATAGAACCACTCGAATTTTGACTCTTTAAAGTCAACATTACAATCTTTGTTTGATTCTTACACTAATCCCTATAATTTAGATGCTTATAACCATACGTAACCATTAATGGGGTGTTTTAGGATAGGTTAGCTCAATTGTAGTTGATTATAAACTTGTTTTGTTCAATTAGAATCCTTTTAGTTTGGTTTTGCAACATTTCATAACATTTCTTGATAATTTCAGTTAACGGAGTTAATCCGAAAATATCGAATTGTCACATCATCCCCTTGTTGAAGGAATTTTCGTCCCGAAAATTGCAAAATGTTAGTAGTAGTTAGGAAACTACTTGTGAGTTCAAATTATGCGTGTTAGTGCGATGATCATTCTGTGTGCTTGTGTGTACTTACACACGAAATCCAATGTTTGCAACATCACAACTAAGTGTGATCATTCTATGTAACTGTTTCTGTAACTGTTTGCGTATACACTAGTTAGTTCACCTAACTGTGACTGTTTGTGTTTGATCATACCGTGCTGTGTCACTTTGCACATTGTGAGTGTTTGTAACTGTTTGTACTATGCAACGTCGCACATAGCAAAATGTGTATAACTAATCATGCATGTACTACCATAACATGTAACATATGAAATGTAGCACATAAAATGTAATGTAGCACAAATGTTTGTAACAAAACCAATTGAATAAAGTGTTTGTGCTTACAATTTGAAATCTGAAGTGTTGATGTGTGAAGCATCACGTCATCCCCTTGTTGAAGGAAATTTCGTCCCGAAATTTAACGTGTCTTCACATTGCTTGTAGTTGTAGTTGTTGTTTTGAACAGATGAGGATACTTCTTCATCATTTGGTCTTCCCTTTCCCATGTGAATTCAGGACCACGTCTTGAATTCCACCGGACTTTGACTATCGGAATTTTGCTTTGTTTAAGTTGTTTGACCTCTCGGTCCATGATTTCAGCTGGTTCTTCAATGAATCGTAACTGTTCGTCCACTTGTATTTCTTCCAGTGGCACAATCAATGTCTCATCAGAAAGACATTTCTTCAAATTCTATACGTGAAAGACATCATGAACTCCACTGAGTTCATCCGGTAATTTAAGTTGATACGCGACCTGACCAATCCTTTTCAGAATTTCAAAAGGTCCTACGTAACGAGGGCTAAGCTTCCCGCGCTTGCCGAATCGTATCACACCTTTCCAAGGTGATACCTTTAGAAGAACTCGGTCTCCTACTTGAAATTCCAAAGGCTTACGACGTTTGTCAGCATAACTCTTCTGTCGATCCCGAGCCGCTGCCATACGGTTCCGGATATGAACTATCTTCTCTGTCGTCTTGTGCACTAGTTCAGGACCTGTTATTTGACTGTCGCCAATTTCAACCCAACAAACTGGTGAACGACATTTACGACCATACAAAGCTTCAAACGGTGCTGCCTGAATCCTTGTATGATAACTATTGTTGTAAGAGAATTCCACTAACGGTAAATGATTTTCCCAGCTATCACCAAAATCAATTACACAAGCTCGTAACATATCCTCGAGCGTTTGAATCGTGCGTTCACTCTGACCGTCGGTCTATGGATGATATGCGGTACTCATATCCAAGCGAGTTCCCAAGGACTTATGAAGTGATTTCCAAAAGTTGGAAGTAAATCGAGCATCCCGATCTGATATGATGGAGATTGGCACGCCATGCCGTGCTACCACTTCCTTGATGTAAATGCGAGTCAGTTTCTCCATCTTGTCGGTTTCTTTGATTGCTAAGAAGTGTGCAGATTTCGTTAATCGATCGACAATTACCCATATCATATCACAACCACTCGGTGTACGGGGTAACTTAGTAATGAAGTCCATCGAAATCTGTTCCCATTTCCACATTGGTATTTCTGGCTGTTGCAGCAAACCAGATGGTATCTGATATTCAACTTTGACTTTTGAACAAGTCAAACATTTACTAACATACCTAGCAATGTCGGCTTTCATGTGAGGCCACCAATACAGTGCCTTCAAGTCATGATACATCTTGTCTGATCCCGGATGGACTGAATATCTAGACTTGTGTGCTTCATCCATCACGAGTTCCCTTAATCCACCATGCAATGGTATCCACAGCCGATTAATGAAATAACGAATTCCATCAGGCTGAACATCCAATTTTTCCTCCATTCCTCGTAAGGAATCCTGTACCAAGTTTTCCTTTTTCAAGGCCTCGAGCTGAGCACTGCGTACCTTGTCAGGTAAGTCAGTATGTATCGTCATCATAAGTGCGTGAACCCGTCTTGTTGATGCGTCTTTTCTGCTTAAAGCATCAGCTACCACATTAGCTTTTCCCGGGTGATACTTAATCGCGCATTCGTAGTCGTTCAACAACTCAACCCACCGTCGCTGTCTCATATTAAGCTCTTTCTGATCAAAGATATGCTGTAGACTCATATGATCAGTGTAAATGGTACACTTGGTTCCATATAGGTAATGCCTCCAAATCTTCAAAGCAAAAACCACTGCTCCTAACTCCAAGTCATGTGTAGTGTAATTCTTTTCGTGTGGTCGTAGTTGCCTTGAAGCATAAGCAATCACTTTATCACGTTGCATCAACACACACCCCAAACCCTGTGCAGATGCATCACAATACACCACAAAGTCTTCCGTCCCTTCTGGTAAGGACAGAATCGGTGCACTACAGAGTTTCTGTTTCAATAACTGGAATGCAGCTTCCTGTTTATCCGTCCAATTATACTTCGTTCCCTTATGCGTAAGAGCTGTAAGTGGTTGAGCGATCTTTGAGAATCCCTCAATGAATCGTCGGTAATAACCCTCCAAACCAAGGAATTGTCGTACCTCGGTAGGGGTCCTTGGTGCTTCCCAATTCTTAATCGCTTCAATCTTCGCTGGATCAACATGTATACCCTTTTCACTAACTATATGACCCAAGAATTGTACTTCTCGCATCCAGAAATCACATTTCGAGAACTTAGCGTACAGTTGTTCTTGTTTCAATAACTCTAGCAGCAGTCGGAGATGTTCAGCATGCTCTTCCTCAGTCTGAGAGTAGATGAGAATGTCATCAATGAAAACAATGACAAACTTATCAAGATAAGGTTTACAAACACGATTCATGAGATCCATGAATACAGCTGGAGCGTTTGTCAACCCAAATGGCATGACCAAGAACTCATAATGGCCATAGCGCGTCCTGAATGCTGTCTTCGGGATATCTTCTTCCTGTACTCTGAGTTGATGATAACCAGACCTGAGATCAATCTTCGAGTAGTAACTCGAACCTTGCAACTGATCGAACAGATCGTCAATTCTAGGTAACGGATACCGGTTTTTGATAGTAACCTTGTTAAGTTCCCGGTAATCGATACACATACGGAAAGTGCCGTCCTTTTTCTTAACAAATAAGACTGGAGCTCCCCACGGTGAAAAACTAGGTCGTATAAAGCCCTTATCTAACAACTCTTGCAGTTGTGTAGATAACTCTTGCATCTCTGACGGTGCAAGTCGATAAGGCGCCCTAGCTATCGGTGCTGCGTCGGGTGTAAGGTCGATTCGAAATTCCACCTGTCGAATAGGCGGTAATCCTGGTAAGTCTTCTGGAAATACTTCAGGAAATTCACAGACTACTGGAATGTCTTCAATCTTCTTCTCAGCTACCGGCTTCTCAGTTATAAGTGCTATAACTGCTGTATGACCTTTACGCAGACATTTGTGTGCTTTCATACAAGATATGAGACGCAGTGGCGTACTGGTCTTTTCGCCTTGTACATACAACGTCTCTCCATGCGGAAGAGGTATACGAACGATCTTTTCATGGCATACTATTTCAGCCTGGTGTTTAGACAACCAGTCCATGCCAATAACTACATCAAAACTGCCTAAAGTGATAGGCATAAGGTCAATTTCCAATGTCTGACCCATCAAATCAAGGATACATCCCTTAAGGATTTGTTCAACTACAATTAGCTTGCCATCAGCTAATTCTACAGTGTATGGATTTTCTAAGGCAGTGGGACTAACATTTAGCAACTTAGAAAATGAACTAGACACAAAAATCCGGTCGGCACCAGTGTCAAATAGCATAGAGGCATAGTGATTATTTAAGAGGAACGTACCCGTGACAATGTTGGGATCCTCCCGTGCCTGACGCCCTCCAATCACAAACGCTCTGCCCCTAGCACCATTGTTGTTGTTATTGTTGTTGTTGTTGTTGGTGCCATTGCCATTCCCGTTGCCGTTGTCATTTGCCTCATTAGTCCCGCCTTTCTTTAGTGGTGGGCAATCCTTTTTGAAGTGTCCCAGCTTACCACACTCGAAACAACCCTTCTGTGCGTTGTTCTGGTTGTTGTTCTGGTTGTTGGAATTGTTTTGCAGCTCTCCGCAGCAATCTTTAGCTGCATGCCCTACTTTGCCACACCGTTGGCACTTAAACTGATCACACTGATTCCCAGCATGATGAAATCCACACTTATTGCACTTTGGGTGTTTACCAATATACCCCCTGATGACGATGACTGCTGACCACTGTTCGAATTGTGATAAGACTTGTTTGAGTCCTGCTTTCGGTTCTGTTGAAACGGCTGTTGGTTATAGTTCTTGGTGTTGCTGCTTTCCCACTTCCTCTTGTGGTCTCCCACCTTAGTAGCTGATGTTCGTTTAGGCAGAGTTCCCTGTAACACTGCCTGATCAGTCAGTTGGTGCGCTAAACGAACAGCTTGTTGAATCGTTGTGGGATTTGCAGAAGTGACCAATCCCTGGATCTGAGGCACCAATCTCCCTATGTACCTCTCTATCCACTTACTAGCCGGGGTAGCCATGTGAGGTAGAAGTCTGGCCAGTTCATGTGACCGAGTCGTGTACTCCTTGACGTTTGACCCCTTCATCTTGAGGTGCCAATACTCCTCCTCCAGTTTCTGCATCTCACTGCGAGGGCAGTACTCCTCCTGCATTAAAGTCTTGAAACCATTCCAAGTCAAGGCATTAGCCTCACCCAATCCCAAAGTTTGAACATTGGAGTTCCACCAGGTCAATGCTGGACCCTCCAACGTACCCGTAGCATACTTGACTTTGTTTTCGTCAGGACAGTTGCACATTTCAAATACTGATTCTGCCTTCTCAATCCATCGAAGGAGTCCGATGGCCCCTTCCGATCCCTTGAAATTATGAGGTTTGCAGTCCAAGAACATCTTGAACGTGCACACCGGTGGATTCACCAATCCCCCTGTTGGACCCTAAGGTCCTGTCGTGTGTGTCTGGGTGAAGTTCGCGATTGCCTCCGCGATCCTGTTGTTAATCAGCTCATTGAGTTCTGCAACTGTCATGTGTACGTTCTAGTCGGCCATTATCTTCCTAGTAAAAGAAATGTTAGAGTGTTATCAAAGTCCAATGTGAAACGTGTAAACAATATAACAAACATCAAACATGTAATGTAGAAATCAACACAATTGTTGGCAATAAGTAATAGTTTTCAATAGATAATAATCTGATTGAGTACAATACTTTCAAAATCAAAACATAAGTTTTTCAAACATCTAATGTAGGGACACAACCCGCCCCTAATAAGTTCAACTAGATCAGTCCTCTGGGTCATCAATAGTGGATTCAGGATCAGAATCAACAGCTGGTGCTGGTTCCTCCCCTTCCTCCTCTTCATCCTCTTCTTCATTCTCTGAGGCCACCAAGTCTTCCAAGGCTACAAGTCTGCCTTTCAGAATCTCAGCTCGGTTCTCAGAATCTTGGAGAAGATCAGTCAACTGGATGATCTCATTTCGCATCCCATTAACCAAGTTGTAAAGGTTATCGTATCTTTCATTCGCATACCAGAGTTGCCGAACATTGTACTCAATCCTATCGTTGGCCCAGTACAAGTCCTGACGTAGTTGGGCAATCTCCTCTGAATCAGTCCGTTGCCTCTTAGGCTCAGGAACATCCAATGCAGGTGGTGGATGAGTAGAAGGTCCCTCAGCAGGAATCTCCTGAGTATCCTCAGCTGGTTCCTCCTTAGGCTCCTCCTCCGGATCCTCATCCGGATCCTCCTCCGGATCTTCCTCAGGGTCTGAATCATCCCTCTCAGATGGTGGAGGAGATGGGATAGATGGTGCTGGTGATGATGGTGGTACTGGAGCTACCGGCTCCTCATCCTCCGAATCAACAATGTGTATGTATGGTGCTGATGATGAAGATGCCATGTCTGTTACATAATACCATATTTAAGTGCAGTGTCATGAAATGTGTAAGCAAGTCTATCACATAATGCCATATGTAATTTCTAAGTGATATGTGTAAGTATGCATGTCTAATGTCTAACAGTTATAGTCTAAGTCTACAGATGCAAACCTAGTTCGCTATAACCAATGGCTCTGATACCAATTTGTCACACCCCCAATTTTCAACTAACGGAATCATACCATTTGGGACGTGACAAACCAGGATCTCAGATCATTAGACATAACGAAGACCTCTATATGATTTTCAAAACATACATTGGTCTAAAACTGTAACATCAAAGTTCTACATTGCGGAAGCGTTTTTAAAACATAAGCAATCATAACAGTTTGAAAACTGAAAATTACAAAACAAAGTTTCAAATCCAAATAACAGAAATGAATAATATGCATGCGACTCGATCTCCTAGTCCATGCCTGCTTTCTTGTATACCTTAGCGTCCTGAGAAAACATGTAAATCAAGTCAACACAAAGGTTGGTGCATTACACAGGTTTAAGCATTCACAATGTTTGAAACAACAGTTTGAACAAAATGTTTGTAGATAACATAATCACACATGCATAGTCATGATAGCTAGTCATTTATACTATTTACATAAGTGGTCGACACCGAAGCTGACTGTTGCATGCTATCGCATGTTTTGCCTTGCCACTATTGTCTAGCATAAACAATAGTAATGTGTGTTTGGTCAGTTAAACACTTGCGTAGATCCCATCTACCAAGTGAGGTTTGTCAAACCTAATAGATCTATTTCCAACTACCACGCTATGCACTACGGCAAACTAAACGGTTCGAAATGTAAGGACTTGTAATGCTATTTTTGCACTTAATGTAAACAGCTAACTCATGCAAGTGATATGTATCTAAAAGTGTTTGTTGCACATGTTTTCTCCCCCAAAACAGTTAAAATAAGAAAGGGGTCGTGTACGCACCTTTGATAGTGAGCAGAATGATCAAACACTCGTGAACTCGCGTAGAAAATCCTCTACGAAGAATCTGTGTTTAAACAATAACGTAGTGTTATTCGGGATGTCGTTTTATGCTTGAAATCACATACGTGTCAACACACGTATGTTAGAGTGTTAGAAATGTGCATACGTATGTACGCGTGCCTTTGAAATCGTTTAAATAAAACCATATATGATTTTATTTAAATAAACTTAATTAT